>WNWU01000106.1:753268-793729 GCA_012654045.1 Ptyas mucosa
TCCTCTCCTCTCCTCTCCTCTCCTCTCCTCTCCTCTCCTATTCTTTTTGCATGAAGATTGCTGCAAAGGATGAATTAAGCAGCTCTGCTTCCTCTCTACTGCCTGTTACTTCCTTGCCATCTTCTCTCTTTAATAGACACTGTTTCCTTGACTCAACTTCTGTTTTATAATGTGGTGACCAAAACTAGGTGCAGCATTCCAGGCATGGTCTTACTAAGACTTTATAAAGCAATGCATTAGTATTAAGTTCAGGTGATCTTGACTCTATCCTTCTGTTAATGCATTAGGATATAAACCTTAAATTCAAGGCAGGGACCACAATTGTGTGGGCTGATTTTTGCGTGCATTGTAAATAGAGCAATTCCAGGTAACTGGAGGTTGTGGTTGTCATGTTGACCGTTTGCTGACTCCTCACCCCACCCATGTCGATCCCCTGAGAGACTGCGGCTTAAATATAACTTAAGGATCCAGGAACAGGTGGGAGGTTATTTGATTTGGTTATTTTGGTTATTTGGTTATTTGGTAATTGGTTATTTTCTCTCTCTTGCAAAAAGCTTTCAATGTGTTTGGCTGCACTTCCTTTTCCTTTTCTTCTCCCGGTTCAGTGGGGTGGAAACAAATATGGTGGCGGCAGTTAGAAAACTGAAACCAAATGAAGAGCTACATTTGCGCCTTGCGCCATGGTGCTGCCTCTTAAGCCGGGAGGGAGTTTCCATCGCCGTTTCCTTTATAAAGTGGGAAATTTTGAAAACGAGTAAAATAAAGCTTCCCCCCTCATGACTCCACATTGCCTGCAGATTCATCGGAGTGCTTCCTCACACGGAGGGAATACCAGAATTGCATGCCCCAAAATGTTGGTCTTTGAAGTATTTTTAAAGCACAGGCATCATGCTGGCCTGCTGTGGAGGCCCAAGGCCCTGTGCGGCTGTGTTGGCTGGGAAAGTTGAAGCTTTGCCCTTTGGGTGTGAAGAGATGGGTGGAGAAGATTTCCAAGAAGTGAAGGGAAAGAATGGAAAATGACATTCGTGATTTGGGGGGGTTTTTTTGTTTTTGTTTCTGGCAAGCCTTCTGCTCCTGGAACCGGTGTAATGAAATCTATCTTTATTAGAGAATGAGCACCACTGGGCAAAGCACACTTAACATTTCATGCTAGATCAAGTTTTTAGAGTCCCCTGTTTTGAAGTGTAATGGAGACAAACCAGATCCCTGTTGGATCAATAGAGCGCTATGCATCGGCCGGGGTCACGCAACATGCGAAAGTAAACCCGAGTAAGAAAAATACAATTCCTCTGTTTGCATAGCAGGCTGTGGTTCAGACCAATAAATCATATTGTGGCTTAACTTGATGGCCTGATTCATTTAACACATTAAGCCAAAGTTTGGGCTTCCTACACACACCATTCAATCACAACTTTCCATTTTATCTTAATCTGCAGCGTTCTGCTTCAGAGAGCCCCAAATACTTTTACTCACAAATGCACCTGGAGCTGAGAGTTTTATTTTAGATTTTGCTAAACTAAAGTCCCAATGATAAAAAAAATACTTTTGTAATTCTAGTCCTTGGGGTTCCCGGAGAATCTTATCAAAGATTATCTTTCCTACAAAATCATCCTTGCTCAAAGAGCATGAAATGTTTTGCATGCACGAGGTACAGATCTGAGTCTAGTACCGTGATGGCGAACCTATGGCACGGGTGCCACAGGTGGCACGCAGAGCCATATTGGTGGGCACGCGAGCTCAGCTCCAGGCATGCATGCGTGCGCCAGTCAGCTGATTTTTGGGCCTTCTGGGCCCACCAGAAGTCAGGAAACACACTGTTTCCGGCCTCCGGAGGGCCTCTGGGAGGGTGGGGAAGGCCGTTTTTGCCCTCCCCAGGCTCCTAGAAAGGCTCTGGAGCCTGGGGAGAGCAAAAATGGGCCTACCGGGCCCAGTAGGCCTGTTCACGTGCCAAAAGCGGGGGGAGCATGGGGGGAGGGCACATAGAATTATGGATGTGGGCACGCGTGCGGTGTCCCCACCACGCTCCCCCCGCTTTTGGCACGTAGTGGCAAAAAGGTTAGCCATCACTGGTCTAGTATCTTAATAGTAAATATGTAGCTGCCGTGGTAATATAAAGAAAATATTAAGCTAAAAGGGGCCAATGCATTAAGGAACACCATGGATTTCTTATCTTATTTTTCTTCCATCATGGTAGCTGCAGGCCGAGATTTCCTTAGTCTAGGGGTCCCCAACAACTGGGTTGTGGGCTGGCATGCATGTGTGCATGCGTGCAGCTCAACTTGTGCAAGGGGTGGATTGGCACACACGTGCATGTGCTCAGCATGACTCGTGCAAGCAGGGGCTGGTGTACCCGCACGTGCAGCTCAACTCCACATGGGAGGAAGAGATGTAAAAAGTCCATTGATTTTTCTGGCTGCTCCCACAAGGAATTGAAATCTTCAAGATTCCCCCTCCCAGGTGCATCCACAGCCATCCAAAAGTCATCTTGGGTCATTCCAAAGTGCCCCCACTTGAATCCAGGGGGAAAGACTGCCAAAGGGCCAGCTCTGGCAGCAAACAAAGCAGATCGTGAGCAAGAAGGGGGAAAGTCTCTTACCCTTCAGCAGCCATCTTGGGGAGGAGGAGCCGCCAATTTTGATCAAGTGACGGTAGGGATTCTGCTATGGTCGTGTGAAAAGCGGTCTTAAGTCACTTTTTTCGGTGCTGTTGTAACTTTGAATGCTCACTAATGGACCATTCATGACTGGAGTTCCAGGGAAGTTTGAATGCAACCCTGCAAGGTCTCCCAAAGTCACCATTGACCTGGCATGGCCAAATTAGCATCAGTGCCCAGGCAGAGATGTCAGAATGGAGACTGAAGGCTCCATCCCAGCCCCATAGAGGTGGCAAAACCAAATTAGCATTGGTGCACAAGCAGAGGCATCGGAATGGAAACCGATGGTCCTGTCCCAACTCCCCAAGAGTTGGCAAGATCTTTCCTGGCAGATAGGCTGACCCTGATGGTCCTTGGGAGTCGGGAAGCTGGAGAAGCTGGGGTAACCTTCTCCTGAGGGACCAGATCCAAGGCACGCCACCCAGAGGCATCATTTGGGCCCATGCTAGCCAAGAATGTCCTCCAAAGCTGCACCATTTGAATGGCTGGTTGAATTCTATAGAGAGAGAGGCTTACCAACTTTGTGTCTTTGTGAGCCCCTTGACCAACGAGATCAGTGGAGAGTGAGAGAGTGGGCGGCATAGAAATATGACTAATAAAATAAAATAATAACTCCAAGGCCCAGGGATGTTGGCTGTTTGACCCATTCCTGCACCTCTGGCACCAAGGGGCTGCCTCAGCCACCAGAGATGAACACCAATGTTACAGGTGGTATGTCTACCTTATATGCAGCGCCATCATTCCTCTCTATTATTGTTTCCTGTATTGCATTGCCACACTAGGATTCATCTCTATTGTTCCCGTGGTGCATTTCCTGTTCCTGTTGTATTACTCACTCTCTAATAAGATGGCTTCTGCACAGTGATGACTTGTAATGTGTTGAGTAAGTACTCTACATGAAACAGCTAGCCACCTGGGCTCGGAGTAAAGTCCAATGGAGAGATGAAGAAATTGGGATTTTTTTCTCATTCAGATCAGGGATTTCATGGGAGGAGTATGGTCTGGCTCTCCCAAGCAATGAGGCCAGAGTGCACTATGTCCCCAGGGCTTTTGAAGGTGAGGATGCCGACTGGGTGGATAATGTCACTTCAGTACTTTCACAATGGCACTAAGGTGATGGTTCAAGGATCCATTGGCAGACCAGAGAGCCAGAACCAGGATCAGGGCCATCAAGCAAGGAAGGCACTCCATCACAGCCTACATTTAAGAATTTTGGGGTCTGGCTAGCTGACTCGTAGACTGGCCCCCAAGAAATGCTGATTAAATATTTCAGAGAAGGGCTGAACTGCAACGTATTCTACACCGGCCTGTCTTGAGGGTCAGCAAGGATCATCATGGTACATCCTAGCTGTTGAAGTGGAGATTGGCCGGGCCTTGTTCCAGGAATACCTGGGGAGGGAACCATGTTATACTAGGGATGTGGAGAGAAGGGACCCACTGAAGATGGGCAAGTGGGGCCCCAATTCTAGGTAGGGCTCAACAGGATGTTACTGGTGTAGCAAGAAAGGTCACCGGGCTATCGACTGCCCTCTCCAGAGATTGGCAACGGCTACCCTACATGATCCCTCAAGGAGGGGGAAGACAGACTCCAAGCTGATGGAGGGTGCAAACAAAGGGGTCAAGGTCATAAAAGTTCACCCCATCTCACTGCTCACCTGTACATGAAACTCTCCAAATGCAAGTTTCACAAAACCACATAGCTTAACGTTGCCTAGGTTGCCTAGGCTAAGCAGTCTGGCCTATATACATGTCTACTATTGGATATATACATCCTATACATTAATGGGACATTTCCAAAAACAAAGCTGGTTGGGGAATTTTGGGATTTTAAGTCCACATGCCTTAAAGTTACCAAGGCTGAGAAATGCTGCTCTCTAACTGCTTATATAGAATCAATCATGCTATAAAACCAGTGCCCATCTCAAGTATAATTTCTTTTCTTTTCTTGGTTTTGAACAATTGAAAGAACATCAGCTGAGAAAAAGAGATATGGCCTAGAAGAAACGAATTGGTAAAGAAAAAGTAAAAGTGGAAACAATTCTTTTAAAAATGAAAAGCAGGGAGCTGACCTTCTAAGGCCAAGTGAATGGGTGGAGAAGTCAACTGGGGTGGTCTTTTTCCAGCTTCCTGATTTCCCCCCTGTGGATTTTGAGTTACCAAAATCTAAGGGTTAGTTACCAAAATTGTGTTATTGTTTTTCTGGCACTAAATTCTCAGCACCTCCTACTAGATAATCTTAGTTAGGGTGTGGTGTGGGGAAAGCAGCAGTCTGGTGGTGGTTTACTTGCAGGGTGTACACATTGCATCAATCTCCTGATCACCGGGGAGGAATCATGGAACTAGAGCAGCAAAGTGTATCCCAAATGTCTGGAAGCAGGAAGGAAGCAAGTTGTGCAATCCTGCATCTTGCACAAAACCTTGGAAAAGTCAGCCTGTGGTGGGAAGGAGGGCTAAATGTAGACCGGGTGGAATTTGTAAATGGAAGGATTTAGACTCTAGATTTGTATATGGGATGGAAGGCTGAGTCATCCTTGAGCCAGTGAGAATCGAACTGCCAAATTGCTGGCAGAGAGCAGCCAGCAGAATTAGCCTGCAATACTGCATTCTCTCTGTTATACTTTCAGATTTTACTATGGAATCCTTCAGCTTTTGGTTGATGAGAAAACCAACTCCACCTCATTGTCCATTTTTGGTACCTCTAGTGTAGAGTAAATGCCCAGACTATCAAGTTCAAAAATTTTGCCTTTTCATCATGTTTCACATAATTCAATGATATCCCAATGCATATTGTTGAGTTCAATCAGCAGTTCTTCTAGCCAAGCATCCATTTTCATTGATCAAATGTTGACCGTTCCTATGTCCAAAGTCCAAAGTCAGCCTGATTTAACCCAGTGGATTCTTAGCAGCCTCTGCCTTCAGGCAAGTCTTCCTGCTGCAGCGGGTAGTTGCCCTAGGGCCTCCCAGAAATGAGGGTCGTTTCTGAAGTGGCTTTGGCATGTGGAAGGAATAGACCATAATCTGCCACACTGGTCCATGGGGGTTGGCAGATATGATTGTTGTTAGTCTGGGGTATCCATCCTGGCCTGTTCGCCTTGGGAAATCCTTCTGGACATATACATGTTCAATGACTTAACCCACAATTTCATTTAACCACACATTCACCTCGTCAAGGCCCCGATCACAGAAGGAGAAGTTCAAATATTCAATTGAACAAACAGTACAAGCTCCAAATCATCCAAGCTTACGTGCCAATAATAAGCTACAGTGACGATGAGGTGGAAGAGTTTTACGACAATGTGGCTCGCCTTCAAGACAAAGAAAAATGCTGATACAAAATACTAATGGGTGACTTTAATGCCAGCATAGGAAGAACAAGACCTGGAGAAAAAGTGACTGGAGTGGTGAGCAAGATAATACAGACTAGTACATTTCGCTGAAGCAACTTTATATCATGAACTCATTTTACAAGAAAAAGGTTAGTAGAAAATGGGCATGGAAGAGTCCATCTGGGTACACAAGCAATATTGACTACATCATGTCAAGCGATAAAACCATATTCTTCGATTGCACAGTCATCAATCGATTTAACATTGGAAATGACTCTTTGTATCGGTGAGTGGGAACTTCAGATTCCTCCTCACCCTCCTGCAACCGATATATTTAGCAAAAGTTTTTTTCACTTCAGTCAATTGGAGTTGAGAGTCGGCTTTCCAAAATGATTGTTTTGGGGCAGGTCTGACACTAGATCTTTGTATCTTTTTTCTTTCTTTTCTATTTTACTTTTTTCATTTCTTACACATTTAGCTTTCCCATTAATTTCCCCCTTTCTTTTTATTTGTATCAACATTGATCTTCTTTTAAAACAACTTTTAATAAAACTATTTTTAAAGAAAGAAGATCACACAAGTAGGGGAGTTGAAGCGCTGCCATGCCGTGCTGTAACCTGCACACAGTCAACCTATTTCTATTCTTTTAAGCCAGTTTCTCAACCTTACCAACTTTCAAATGTTTGGATTTTGGAACTCTCAGAATTCCTAGCCAGTTATAAGTCACTTTTTTCCAATGCTGCTGTAACTTTTTCTTAAAAAGTTTTTTATTTTTATTTCTCATAAACACATTTACATGTACAGTCATTTATCCATCATAAATGGAAGTAGGAAAGAGAAGGAGAGGAAGAAAGAAGGAAGTAGGAGGAGAAGGAGGAAGGAAGAGAAGGGGAGGAGAAGACGAAAGGTTGGAGTAAAGGTAAATGGTAAAAGAGCAGCCCCGAAAAACTAAAAAAGTAAATATTAAAAATGAAAGTTAAAAGATAAGGTGAATGAAAAATGCTGCTGTAATTTTGAATGGTTGCTACATGAATGGTGGTAAGTCAAGGACTCCCTATACCACCCCCTTCCTCTTCCTTGAGAGAACTGTGAGATGGTGCTGATCTTCTTCCTGAACCCTCCTCTATATTTAGAAAACATGGCACCAAGTGATTTGGCAGGAGCTGAAGAATCCTGGTGCTCCTATGAACCAGGGCGAGATGGCCTCCAGAATCTTAGCCATCTGGCTGACCCTGCCTGCTCCAGCTGTGTCCAGGTGGCAAGACGCTGTGATAGGATTCCAGATTTCAATGCTGATCATCACTCCACATTTAAATTTGATCTCTTTGCTTTTGCCTTTGTTTCAGGGAGTTTTATCTTCATCCAAGTTTCCTAAAAATGTTATTGGTAATTAAGGTTTTCCAAGAATTGACTCTTGTTTGGTTAAAAAAACAACATTTCAGAGCATACCTTGGCATCTTTCCAAGTATTTCTTTGAGCTATAATGCAAAGGCGTTCAATCAAGCTTGAGACAGACGGTTGTGCCAAGTCCAAGAAGATTGGTAATGGCTTTAGAAATCCTAAAGCAGGGTTGGGAAATCAATAGCTCGTGGTCTACACACAGTTTGCCAGCCCTGGTTCTCCCCCCCCCCAATATATTGTTTATTAAAACTGTTAAACAAGAAGGTAAAAACTAACAAACTAATAATCAGTATGGAAGAAAAAAAGGAAAGGAAATCGAAGAAAAGACAAGAAATGCAAGAAAAGGGAACAAGTCAAAGAAAGATAATAGAAAAGAAAGAAAAATATAGGGAAGTAGTTTCCGATATTCTTCACAGCAATTATAAATCCAGATGTATTTGGACATCTTTCTCTAAAGTTACATCGAATTATTCCTCTTTTTATATTCTATCCGGTCTAATCATCAAAACCATCTCACATGTTCATTTTTTTCCATTTTTACACAAAAAAATCCATTGATGGTTTCTGGTCAGCCATAAATGCTGTTCATTGACCAAATAAATAATGTTGATCATTGTAGATACTATCTTTTCTCTAATCAAAGAAGTTAATTTATCCAATTTGCTAGCTTGTATTGGAGCTCCTCCGAATCCCTTCTCCCGCCCACCAAAATATGACAGTCCATCCCAATTTTTGGAGCAAGATTTTTTTAATAGGAGGAAATGGATACCTGCTGATTTCAAAGACAACTGGACATCCTCAGCCCTCTCTAGATGTTTGAAAACTTCTCTGTGTTGCCCGTTCCCTGGGATTTCCTTGTCTGTCTGTGCTTAGCTTCTGGTCCAGACAAGGTAGGCCTGTTATGCTACCCACTGAAGAATGACAGGTGAGAAAGCTAATAGGATTATTCCCCAACCGTTAGTGTATCAATTTCCCTCTTCCATTATATTCAGTATTACAATTGGACGGAGATTTTTAAAGCTGGGGGCCACATCCAATCTCACCCAAAAACTCATGCCATCCGAGGGTATTGGGCTTCACATCTCTGGGTGTAGCCAGCCTTTCTTCATCATGAGACAGAAATCCAGGCATTTCTGATGAAGCTGCAGATCAAAACATTGCCGGGGATTTTAAAAAGTCACCCCTCCTGTGGGCGACCCCCAGCACCGTAAGAAGACTGGGCAGCCTCCCTGGGTGGCTGGCAAAAGATTTCAAGGAACTCTGACCCGAACAATTCAGCAATAGCAAATAGAGCACAAGCAGTTTGAATGTAGCAATACGTCTTGCATGCAGCAGTTTAGAGTCAGTGTCATACAAGGGGTTCTTGTATATAGCATTTTATAAGTGCCAAGAATGTCTTTTTTAAAACAAAGCTGAAAAAGAAAAAGACTCCTTGCTTACTGTTCATTCCACTTTTCATAATGTTGGCCCTTTAGCTGGAAAACTAGTGATACATGTGGAAAACAGTTGAACTGTCAAGGGACCGGCAGCACATGATGTATGAATTCACTTTTATTTTGGGGCAAAAAGAAGAGGAAAAAAAATGATCAAAATCCAGAAAGTGAAAGGCTCTAATTGGTCTGAAAGGGCAAGTGAAAGTTAAAAATATATCAGCTGGAAAACAAATTGCCCTGCTAGATGAAGGAATAAATTTGTTTACATACTTTTAAATAATGAGATTTAGCTTTCAGGTATTGATTAAAGGAACAGCCTTGCAGCTTCCAGGTCTTGAACTAGAAGCTCCATAATTCCCAGCCAACACCGTTTCTAGCGGACACTGGGTTTAAATAAGCTATCTAAATCACCTCTCCACATTACACATAACAATATGCAATAAACGCTAACATTTTTAATATCTGCACATTCTTGTAAGTCTGAAGAACAATGTCTGAATTCAATTATTTTATAGCAAACCTGCAATCAAAATTGGGTGGTTGATAAATCAATGTGAAGTGACTTAATTCATTACTGTAGGGGGCAGAGGTAGCAGCCTGGACAGGCCGTAGAAAGAGCTGCTACCAGTCAGATAAGAGGGACTTGAGCCAAGAAAATATTTTGAGAAATCATATTTCCCTCCCCTTTTGTCTTTGGCTTAACTAGGAAGGGCTTGCATGGGTGTTTTCTTGGCCTGGATTCAAGCTCCGCTTATCTGACCAGTTTGCTCACAAAGTTACTCCTACCCAGGGGTGAAATGCTCCCGGTTCGGACCAGATCGCCCAATCCGGTAGCGATGGTGGCAGGTGGTTCGGAGAACTGGTACCAAAAATCCCTGTGCCCCCCCCCCCCCATGCTCAGCTGAGTCGCACGATCATCAGACGCTTTTTTTTTAACTTTTAAAAGCATTTTTTCTACAACCTCTTCCGATGAAAAAATGCTTTTAAAAGTAAAAAAAAAAAGCCTCTGATGATCAAGCAGCTCAGCTGGGTTCCTCAGAGGCTTTTCAAAGCATTTTTTTCTACAACCTCTTGGCCAAAGAGGTGGTAAAAAAAATGCTTTGAAAAGTCTCTGGCGATCCCAGCTGAGTTGCCTGATCGCCAGAGGCTTTTCAAAGCATTAGAAAAAATGCTTTGAAAAGTTAAAAAGAAAACAAGTTGGCCACGCCCACCCAGTCACATTAGGCCCCTTCCCCCACCAAGCCACGCCCACAGAACCGGTAGTAACACATTTTACATTTCACCCCTGCTCCTACCTGTAGGGTAATCTAGGAAATTGGAATGGTTCTGCAAATGTGGCATCTACTGAGCAGCTGGAGTGTTGGTAAACACCCCATTGCTTCCACCAGCCCAGCCAAGCACCATGAGAATCTACTGTAACAAGCATAACGTTCTGCATGTGAAAAAAAGCATTTCAGGATTAGGGGTCAAGAGTCTCCCCTACCAGTTGGAGTCCCCTCTTCATATTCCATCATGCTATAACCATCATGTTACAGGAGGATTTTAACTTGCCCGCACCGCTTAACTGCAGAGAGTAAAATGGTTTTCTTCCTTTCTGGAGGTTTCTAAATCAGACATACATAGCATTGTCCTGGAATATCTCCAAGCAGCCTTCTCCCTAATGACTGGGAAATTATGGGGGTTGAAGTCTGGCATATCTACAGACTATTGGCTTCAGAAAGGTTACTGAAGAGATCTCGGGCCAAAAGAAAATGTGTTTTGCATGGATGCATAACAGTCATTTCGTTGGATCTTTGAAATCAAAATCCAGCCGAGCTCTTAGTCACTGTTGGGAATAGGAAGGTGACTGAGGCTCTGCATAGGATTGCGCCCATGTGACCTCTCCTCACCCGTAGACCTCTCTGTCCTCCATGGTATACAGAGGAACTGAGCGGGATGAAACGGATGAAGAGACGTGTAGAGCGCCACTGGTGGAAGACAAGGGATGAACTCGAGCAGGTAAGAGCTGCTATTAAGGCCTACCTTGTGGGGATTCATGTGGTGAAGTGTAAATACTTCTGTGCACTAATTGCATCTTTGGATAACCGACCACTTTAAGGTGAGCCACCTCCTCCTGGGGAAGGAGGAGACTGAGGTCCACCTGAAGGGGCATACTGAGGAATTAGTATATTTTCTGGAAGACAAAATCACTCAACTTTGTTCCCAGTTAGATGTTGCCATGGTTGCTGGTCTGGTGGAGGCCTCTGAGGCAGGTTCTTGCCCTGTTATCTGGGAACAGTTTAACCCTGTTGCTCCTGAGGAAGTGGACAGGATCCTAGGGAGTATGCGCGCAAGCACCTGTGTTTTAGACCCATGTCCCTTCTGGCTTGTGAAAGCTTCCTGGGAGGTGACAGGTGGGTGGACTCTGGCGGTGATCAATGCTTCCCCACAGGAGGGGTTAGTGCCCCAGCACTTTCAGTAGTCTGTGGTCTGCCCTCTTCTCAAGAAGCCATCACTGGATTCCACCCTGTTGGATTATTTCCGACCTGTCTCCAAACTTCTCTTCCTGGGGAAGGTGGTTGAGAAGGTGGCTGCACAGCAGCTCCAGAGGTTTCTGGATGAAAAGGATTATCTAGACCCCTATCAGTCAGGATTCAAGCCTGGACATGGGAGAGAAACGGCATTGGTCACACTTTTGGATGATCCCTGCCAGGAGCGGGATGGATGTAGTGCATTCCTCCTTGCTCTACTTGACCTCTCAGCAGCTTTCGATACCACCAACCATGGTATCCTTCTGGAGCGGTTTTGGAGATTGGGAGTGGGGGGCTCTGTGCTACCCTGGTTCACTTCCTTCCTCTCTGGCTACTCTCAGTTGGTGTCGATAGAAGGTAGAGATCCAGCCCTCGCCCATTGCTTTGTGGGGTCCCGCAGGGCTCAATACTCTCTCCGCTCCTGTTCAACATTTATATGAAGCTGCTGGGTGAGATCATATGTCACCATGGACTGAGGTATCACCAATATGCTGATGATACTCAGCTGTATGTCTCAGGCCGAGACATGGTGAGTTAAGTGATGCCATGTCTTCCCTCTTGCAGTGCCTGGAGGCTGTTAGGGGCTGGATGGGGAGCAACAGGTTGAAACTAAACCCTGGCAAGACTGAGTGGCTCTGGGTTTGGGGTTTTTGGTCCATGGAGAATTGCCACCTTTGGTCTTGGATAGGGTGGCACTGTGCGTAATCTGGGGGTTATCCTGGACTCACGACTCCTGCTCAAAGAGCAGATGGTGGTCATGGCCAGGAGGGCCTCTGTAAACTGTGGGTTGTGCACCAGTTATACCCTTTCCTGGACCAACAATCCCTACTCATGGTCACTCATGCTCTAGTCACCTCCCATCTTGACTATCTAAAAATCTGATAACCTACAGTATAAGAAGTAGCTTTCTCATTGCACTAAGCGAAAAATAAACTACTTGATGGTTTACTACTTCTTAAAGCAGTGTTTTTTCAACAACTTTAAGCTGTGTGGACTTCAATTCCCAGAACATTTCAGCCAGCTTTACTTAAAGTTGCTGAGGTCGAGAAACATTGCTCTGGGGGGACTGTAAGCAAAAAGACTTTCTGCCATTTGTGGGAATGCAGTAAAATCTCAAAATTGGGGAATGAAAGACATTAGCGAAATGCTAATAATAGCCAAACAAAAAATGGGCTTCTCATCAACTTAATGTCAACCGTCCAACTCCCAAGAAAAGTAGACACTCTCAGGAACTTTCAAATCTCAAAAGCAAAACTTTATTGGAGACACCATTTCTGCACTGAAGAATCAAAACCAACTCTGTTTTTTCCCATGCAATGCTTCTACAGTTAAACAATAGCTTCTCTTTCTCCCCTCCCTTGGTTGGTCACATTGACCAATTATGAATCATCCTTTTGGTTTGAGAACAGTTCACTTTTCTGTTGGACACCTGCATCATTGGCCTTGGTGAGATCTTGGCTCTCACGATCTGTCTCTGGTGCATCTGCATTCTTTCTACTCTTCCCTCCCCCAGTTCTTTGGCAAGTTGAATAGCGATAAGACCTCAAAAGGCAAAAACTTCGCTGGCTTTGAGCTTCACCACCCACCAATAAAAATACCTGGATATTCTTTTCCTTGAGAAATGGTTTGATGAGATTGGGTTGATTCCCTTGCTTGAGAAGGTCTTGGATAAAATTCACATGCTTCAAAACAAAGAGAGAAACCATTATTTTATCAGTATTGGCAAAATCTTATTCTCTAAATAATAAAATCAGTACTCATCAGCATGTTGGAAAAATTCAATAGCCTAATATAATATTATTAATGTAGAAGCTATTGTGTGTAATATAAAGAAACTTTATTTTTGTTGTGGCCCGTCAGCGGCCTGTGCAGTTAGTAGTTGATTCTGACAGCGAGGAGGCTGGTGTGGTGCTGCGCCAGCAGCCTGTGCAGCTGGTGCTCAAGTCAGACAATGAGGAGGCTGGAGAAGATGTGGTGCCAGAGGTGGAGATTCAGCCAGGGCCTTCAGAACCTCCAGAAGCTCCCTTAAATGAAGAGGATGAAGAGGAGGAGCCTCTTCTCGATGCATGGGCGCGCAGAGCTGCCAAAAGGCAGGAGTGGCTCCTGAGGAGGAGGTCTCCTGGAGAGTAAGGCTTGGGGCTAATTGGCTACTCCCCTAGCCTATTTAAGGAAGGACGACGACTGATGCAATTGGCAGGAAACAACTTCATTCATATTTCTTCACGTCTTGATTCCAGAAACGTTTGATTCAGCTCTTGTTTCTCTCTTGTCAGTTTTCCTGCAAATTGCTTCTAGGCATTCTGCCAACCACAGTAAGATTACGGTTATCTGAAATACTGTGCCTCAGAACTGAGTTATTATTCTTTGGATTCTTGTCGGCTGTTAATGAAGTTAAATTAACAGCTCTTGTTCAGAAAAGACTGATTTAAACTGTACTTGTGTTCGAACAACTACTAAGAAAGCTCATTAGTAGTCCTTAAGTAGTAAACTAAGGTTTGTATGGACTTTGTGTGTGCTGCGTTCTTTGGGGTCCGTAGCTGGGGCAGAACAATTTTTTAAAACTCTTTGTTGTCTTTCAAATTATGAAATCATCCTTAAAAAATGCTCATATCCTTGGAAATAAACATTCTTGAAAGCTGAAGACCAATCTGAAATTCCATACAAAAACAAACAGCATGTATGAATCAATTAGTGATGAAAAATATTTTCAGATGCCCTTGGTTTTCAAATTTCTTGATCCAAGAAGAAAAAATATGTCCATTAACTGCCCCCCCCTTGACCTTATCTTCAGAAAAACAGAACGAGCCTTTGGAAATGATGGAGAAGTTGAAACTGTGAGAAGTATGTAGATTTTCTGAAGAAAATGATCTATGCCTGCTTTAAAATATGCTGTTTATGCCTGGGCTTCAGAGGTTATGTGTGACTCTTGAATTTTATAGATGTTTTTCCCATTTTAATGATGTATCAGAGCTTTAATGTTTACAAGGAATGTGTTATTAGCATTTTATTTAGACGGCAAGCCCCGAGCTGACCTTGGAAGGCCTTGGATGAGATGTTTGCAAGGCAGGAGTCTTTGCAAGGTTGGCCAATAAAGTCAGGATGCTTCCATGGTGGTGTGAGCCATGCCCTGCTCCCTTTTCCCAGGCAGTCTATATGCTGGTTAAAGTTTAAATAAAAAATCTGAAAGAAGATCAACCCCTTCTTTGTAATCTTGCTTCTCCAAAGGGCTGAAAAATTGTGAACTGGCCTCTTGCAGTGACACCATCAGTTAGTCTTGCAGCCCTCTGGAAAACGGAGAAGCTGGGTAGCTTCCTCTGAACCTTCAGACCTTCCTGGGAAGCAAGCTGGGAAGTCTTTGCCAAATCCTTCGGAAAAAGAATTGTTCCCACGGCGGCATCTGTTCAACCTCTTTATCATCTCTGGGATCGGCTTATGCCCTACTAGCCTGTGATCAGGAGAAGAGCCTAAATGAGGTAAATACATTCTCTCACCCACCAACATTCTCTCCCTGAAGTAGAACAGTCAATAAAGCGACTGAGTTGGTTTTCCAAAATTAGATACAGCATTTCCAATTTCAGTTGCCAGGCTCCCAACTGGGCCCGAGGGCTGCAAAGGGTGGCGTGAGTCTCCTTCCTTCCATCTCATGGTAGTCTGGAGCTTTGTAGCCCAGATCTGGTTGCCCAGAGGCCATTGAGGCACTTGGGAGGAGAGCGTCCCAACGTTCCCCTTCTGCCTTGAGAGAGAAGCTTTCTTCTTCACCAGGTTGAAACCCCTTTAGGAATGCAAGTGGACCAGGCCTTCTTGCTGCAGTGTCACTTACTTGCTCCCATAATCACCACCGAAAGACTCTCTAAACTGGCGTCCCCCAAACTCCATTCCCTGGAACCTTCCCCAGGCTCCCCCTTCCACCTTGCACTTTGAGAATATGTGTGTATTTGCCGTTTCCTTTTTAAACTGTTTAAAGGAGTTCAAAGTGACAGGTCAATTAATCAAGGAGAACCATTTTCCAGCCGAGTGGCCCCTCCCCAAGTGAAAACAAAGAGCAACAAGTTTCATTTCACCAAATTTAATGTCTGTTAGCCCCCAAGGGCTCCCGAACCGTTTGTGTTCCCCAGGCTTGCAGCCAATTCTTTCCTGCCCCAGATGGAGTCACGCCATACCTGTCCATCTGCCTGGCCTATTGCTTTAAAATATTTGGAATAAAAATTGAATTTGGCGTAACTTTTCCTGACATTGTTTGGAAAGGGGCCATTAGTAGGTGTCAGGGAGCGAAGCAAATCACGGGGACGTGTAATCTCTTGATGAATACTTTGTAATGTGGGCTTGTCAGCATGGCCACAAGGTTGTATATGGACCTGTCCTGTCCCTCTGGAAGAAAATGTAATGGAAAATGTAGCTTGAACAAGGATACACAGATGGTAGCGTCCACGTGATCTGGAGGGCTTTGGATGGGCAGCTTGTATTTCTACACTACAACTGGGATGGATTAAGCTGGAGCTGTCAGAGGGAATATGTTTGCCGTTCCTCTTCAGCAGCTGCAGCTCAGGCTCAGTTTGACTGCTGAGTGAGAGGCAAGAGGTGGGGTTTTGGGGGAAAGGGCAATGATATTTTATCTCTGGGTTCCCTGTGACCTGGGGGCCAACAAGACTCCCCATTGCATGTACAGGAGCAGCAGCTGTGGCCGATGGTGGCGGTGGAAGAGTCCCGTCTGGTGTCCTTCCCTTCCACCAGCAGCAGAGCCCTTCAGCTGTGCGTTCTTCATAAGATTGTTTCTTTGGGAAGCTGAGAAAGCCAACTTGGAGACTCATCACTAATTCTGGGCCCACAACAATCCTGCCTGGGAGGTTGGACTGGCCCAAAGTTATAGGCAGCCTCTAGGGTGATTTTAGGGAAAGAGGCTTATCCTCTAGCAGTTTCTATAGTTTGGAGCCAAATGTTCACCACCATTCCAGGTCATCAGACAAATATCCTCAATATTATTATTATTATTATTATTATTATTATTATTATTATTTAATCTTTAATGAGATTCACAGCCTTTGAGGCTGGTTAATAGCTCAGCAGCTCGAGTCCTAACCAAGGACCTAGGAACTGTTAAGGTATCATCGGAGGATGTAAGCTGTTCCGAGTAAGGTGGTTTTTTGTAGAATCAAAATGTTCAAGTCTGGTAAATTTAGAATTTCTAAATAGCGGGGTAGCCCTTTGGGTATTGCGCCAAGGGCTCCAATTACAATCGGGACAACACACAATTTCTTTTTCCACAGTTGCTCAACTTCAATTTGCAAGTCCCGATACTTTGTGATTTTTTTCTTGCTGCTTATCTTCAATCCGTGCATCACCAGGTATTGCAATGTCAATGAACCAGCCTTTTTTCTTTTCAACTATTGTTATGTCAGGTGTGTTGTGGACCAAGTGCCTGTCAGTCTGAATCCTGAAGTCCCACAAAATCTTGAGTTTCTCATTCTCTAAAACTTTCTCAACCTGATGTTCCCAGTGGTTTTTGCTGTACTCAAATCCAAACTTCTGGCACAATTTCCAGTGAATGATCTTAGCAACGCAGTCATGGCGATGTAGGTAGTCAGTTTGTGAAATTTTGCTGCACCCACTGATCAGGTGGTCAACTTATTATTATTAATAGTAAGTTTTTAATAATATTTATTAAAAGTTTTTATTAAATTTACTTATTTATTTATTAAAAGTTTTTAATAATAAAATGTTTATTATTATTATTATTATTATTATTATTATTATTATTATTATTATTATGCTTGACAAATTATGACATCTTCATATCTGGCAAAATTCTCCCAAACAGGATTCTAGATAATAATTCCAAAACTATAAGACTTCGGGTGAGGAATGTGCAGGACCTTAAGAGTAGGATTACAGAAATCTTATTAGATATAATAATTGTAAAAGATTCCCTCGATTAAAAAAACAACCCATTTCATTTCCCTTGGATGCCTAGCCTACCAGGCAAGATTGCGCAATAGTGTCTGCCATCTGAGAATGGCCCTGACCTCCTCTAAACCCAATTTAGCGCCTGCTAAAATCCTTGCTTGAGAAAGAAACTCTCTATGTATAAAACAATGCAAGATGATGAAGCCTCTTCCACGTCCTTCTTAGGAAACTAATTTGGACCACTTGTGCTGGCTTCCAGGTGCATTGCAGTTCCCTTCCCGTCATCCCCAGCCAGGAGAAGCCTCAGCATCTGGAGGTATCCTGGGAGAAGTGAATAGGCTCAAATTCTCTTGCAGGTATGACCTTAAACCAGAAACCACCCAACCTGCTCTTCCATAGTCCAGGAATGGCAGAGCAGAGGTTGGGCTTGAAATCTGACAGATGATGCAGGCACTATTTTTTCATCCATGCGGTTGCAAATGAAGGGTGGGAAATCTCATACACAGAAACAAACAGACACACCTCTTGAGTTGGCACACTCCCATAGAAGACCACCAAAAATGCTGTGGACATATCTAGATTTCAATAAGGCATTATTAGACAAAGAACAGAATTCTTTATTGGCCAAGTGTGATTGGACACACAAGGAATTTGTCCCTGGTGCATAAGCTCTCAGTGTACATACACGCAACAAGTGGTAAATCACGATCATAAATTACAGTCATCATAAATGATAAGATACAACACTCAGTGATAGTCATAGGATACTAAATAAGCAATCAACATAAATCATAATAGGATACTAAATAAAAACAATCAACATGAATCATGAGATACAAACAACAACATTATATTCAAAAGAAGCTAAGGAAATAGGTAATAAGATGAGAAGGATAATAGGTAATACAGCTCTACTAGGTGGTTTGACATCCCAGAGCATAGGCGGTGTTGTGGGAATTAGGTGTTGAGCAGAGTGATGGCAAAAGGGAAAAAACTGTCTTTGTGTCTGGCTGTTTTGGCATGGAATGCCCTGTAGTGTCATCTTAAGGAAGAAGTTGAAGAGTTTGGTGTGAGTTTCCTTAAAAGAAAGAACAGTTATGGCTTGAATGACAAATATCTCTTTCTGTGTGTTCTTCCTGCATTCCTCACAAACTGCTGTAATAAGAGTTACTTTTGTATAAATGTAATCTGCCTTTATTTTCTCTGCTCCAAGGCTTGGACATTTTTACAAAATATAAGTGGATTTTTTTTTATTATTTCTCAGAATCTGAGTTCATATAATTTTGCTGAACAAATAAGAAGTTTCAGGATTTTGTAAAATGGGAAGATGTTTTAAACGATCACCAAGACAAATTAAATCCAGAGGGCAATCAAGACCCATTGTTTTCTATGAGAACTAGAAATGGAGACAAACCACAATGAGAGTTTCATGATTAAGATATTTTATTCTTTTACCTCCTGTCCTGGAAGTGATACTCAAAGTCCAGATCAACTGTTTCAAAGTTGGAACTAATCACTTTCCCCCAACTATTATTGTTTATATAATTGCTCTAACAAGGACACCTGTCCTTCATTTTGGAAGTAAGTTCCATTAATAAATAGGTGTATATATCCAATAATAGACAGATATGTGGGCTGGGTTATATAACATCTCAACAACCTTGACAACTTTAAGATGTGTGGACTTCAATTCCCAGAATTCCCCCAGCGACTCATCTTAAACTTGACAAAGTTGAGAAACTCTGTACTAGATATGAGGTATGTACCATGCCTACCTCACACATTTACTTGGGTGATGTTTTCACTCCAAAAGCAGGGTGTCACAAATATGTACTTGCAAACAGAGGGAGAATGCCATAAAGGAGAGGGAGGTGGGTGATTCAAAAATGTGAAAAATAGAGATTTTAGAAGAGGATTGCTTAAAGCAAAGCAGCCAGTTTTGAGCATAAGGGCATAGATGGAATGACTGATGTATTGCGTTGGTAATGAGAATTCTCTTTTTGCAGCCAAAATGAAAGATGCTAATAGGGGGCAAAGGGGATGATGCAGGGGTGAAATGTAAAATTTGTTACTACCGGTTCTGTGGGCGTGGCTTGGTGGGGGTGTAATGTGAATGGGTGGGCGTGTCCAATTTTTTTTTTTACTTTTAAAACCATTTTTCTACAACCTCTTTGGCTGCAGAGGTTGTAAAAAAAAATGCTTTTAAAAGCCTCTGACGATCCCAGCTGAGTTGCCTGATCGGCAGAGGCTTCTTTTTCTTTTAAAAACATTTTATCTACAACCTCTTCGGCCAAAGAGATTGTAGAAAAAAATGCTTTTAAAAATAATTTTAAAAAGCCTCTGATGATTGCGCGGCTCAGCTGGGCATGGGGGGGGGGCAGGGATTTTTGCTACCATTTCTCTGAACCACCTGCCGCCATTGCTACTGGATCGGGTGATCTGGTCCAAACCGGGAGCATTTCACCCCTGGGATGATGGTAATGTGACATTTCTGCCCTTTTTCTGAAGATGCGAACCAGATCAGCCCTTTTCCAGTCCTCTGCTGGGTCCCCTGATCTACAGCGGTTTTGAAAGATTACATTCAGCAACTCTAAGATCACATCGGCTGCTTTTTCAGAAGACTGATTTGTATTCAGCCAGGACGGAAGTTATTCCTTCCATCTTGCCTATTTTAACTTTCATACCTATTTTATCTCCCTCTGTGATGCTTTTGACAGGTTGGACTTTTTCTTCCTTTTGCATAAAGACAGATGCAAAGAAGGAATTAAGCAGCTCTGCTTTCTCCCTGCTGCCGGCCATCTTCTTGCCATCTTCTCCCATTTGTGGACTGATCGTATCTTCTTGTTCCTTACATATCCTAGAAAAGGTAATCAAGCTGCAGATTTCTGAACAATGGATGGACTATCTCAAGATTCTGTTTTGGGTCCAGTGTTCTTCAACATCTTGATCTAGATGAGGGGTTAGAAGGTGACCCATCAAATTTGTAGACGATGTGAAGCTGCTAACACTTTTGAAGATAAATTCAAGATTCAGCAGGATTTTGACAGACCAGAGAAATGGGCCCTAACCAAAAAGATGTAATCCGGTGGTGAGAAAAATAACGTTCTCCATTTAGACAGGAAAAACCCAATGAACAGGTACAAAATACATGATACCTGGCTCAACAGTAGTACCTGTGAGAGGGATCTAGGTGCCCGAGTATGCCCGAGAGGGATCTAGGATCATCGCCTGAGTATGAGCCAGCAAAAGGTTCTCTGACAACCGCCGTGTTTGCAGCCCAGATGAGGTTGTTCTGTTTCTGAACACAAGAGTTTCCTAGAAGTGGCTTTAAAAGGATTCCCATGACACAATCACTGATATAGGAACGAGGGGGGTGCTCATGAGTGACAAAATTGTGAGTAGAAGAATTTACTAAGGGTGACCGCCTTTCCTCCTGTTCTGTTGCTGGGCAGAGATTTTCCTCCTGAAGTCCTTGGGAACTGCAGAAGCTCCCTCCCTCTATACGGGCACACTTCCTGTCTGAGCATTGCGAGGCAAGGCTTCTAATTTTCTGGTGCTCATTTTCTAAATGCATTCTGTGCCCAAAGCTCTTCCCTCCCATGTCTCTCTATGTATTCTATAACAGTTATTTTCTTTCTCACTAGATTATGGCTGGGATTGTGCAATGTAAACTCTAAATCTTGTTAATCAAATAAGTTTGTTAGGTTTCCATTAAATTATATCCCTTAAACTTATTTATAGTTGAATCTGATGGCCCTCTAAACAAGGCACAGACATAAGCGATACCACATGTTGAATGCTGTGCCAAAAATTCCAAGGCCTGTTTAACCTAACCCAGCACATTTTGCAACCCTGGTCACTGAATTTTGATTTCATGATCAAATCCAATGCTGCCATTCGAGGCATGGTGATAACCCCTTTCCGAGAAGAGCCCTTGCACTTCATAACCTCAGAGAGGCAGCTAATTTGTTTTGCATTTCATAATTTGATTGGTACCGGAGAGATCCTCCTGGGAAAGTCCTAGGAAGCTGAAATCAGGACCATGGAAAGCTCCCACAGGAACCCAAGCAGCTAGGTCACACGGTCTCCATTGCCTACACTGGAGATTTAAGCCATTGGCACATGTGCTGCCCTTGTCCATCTTCCCCAGAGGGCAGCTATATTCCTTACATGGCTTGATTCTAAAGCTTCCTGTGCTGGCCCAGATGTGGAGGAATTGCTAGCTATGTTCACCTGAAATCTAAGGAGAGCGGTAGGTCCACTTCCTCTGGTTTATTAGATTCAGAGACCTCCTGGCTCCAAAGTGACTATTGGCAGCTTACAATTTAAAAAATAAAAACAATAAAACAATCTAAAATGTCTAGTAGCAATATAACAAACCACTGATAGGGCTCTATTGCTTCCCTACTTGAAGACTTGAGAGAATAATAACAGCTTCCAAAATCTCCAGGACATTGTAAGGTGGGAGTCTCCCATAATTCCAGGGGAAATATCATTCCAGAGGGCAGGAACCATGGCAGAGAAGGTGCATTAAAGGGCATCAACTCTACTTGATCTGACTGCTGGACAGAAAAAAAACAGGGAGTCCCTCAGATAACCAGCCCTATGCCATGAAGGGCTTCATAGGTGACACCAGAACCTTGAATTGCCCCCAGGAGCCCACCATTAACCAGTACAGTTCAAGAAGCAGTGGTGTCCCATCATGTATTGCGGCATACTGAATACTGCCAGCGCTGCCGCCTTCTGAACCAGCTGCAGTTCCTGTGTGGTCTTCAAAGGTGTGGCCTTCCTCCTCCGAATCCAGAAAGGGGTGCCGTCAGCACATCAGATGAAGTTGTGCAAAAGCCCTCTCGTCCACACCTACCACCTGCTCTTTGAACAGGATCTGCAGCTCCAAGATGACCCCCAAATTGTGCTTCTGCCTTGATTGATGAGTGTAACCTCATCCAAGACTAAAGAATAAAAATGACTGGATCCAGGAGACCCCAAATTGACCCCCACTCAGTCTTGGCAGGAGCCCGTTACTCCCCATCCAGGTGCATCTTTGTCGGCAAGGAGAGCTTTCGTCCTGAGAGAAAGAAGGTGGCTGGTGCTTGTGAAAGGAAGATCACCTGCAGGGAGCAGAGGAGAAAGAGAAGCTGCTGAAAGATGTAAGCAAGACAGACACTGGGGATAGTCAGATAATTTTGGTGAGCTAGTTTACAAGCACCGAGAAAAGCAATGCTCAAAATCCGTTAAGAGGAAATGATGTTAGGAGTGAAGCTGGATTCCATGGGACTGGAAGTGAGGAAGGATATTAAACTGAAGCCAAAAGATCTTCAGGGAACAGAGAATCAGCCTGTTCAGCTGGGAAGGGGGAGAGATTCCAGGTGAAGATTTGGATCCCTTGGGTCCTGTGGTAGGAGCTGACGTAAATATATCTGGGCTCGGTATATGTGAGATAAGGTATCAATTCATGATCCAGTAATCTTTAGGGAATCAAGAGTGTGACGTTTCTGACTTAATTCACGAGTCACGAGTTAAGTGAAACTGATTGAAAGTTGCAGGCTAGAGGAATCTGGGACTAGTCAGGACTAGCTAGCTGAAGAAAAGATATCTGTCCTCCTGAGTTAAAGATGTAGGAAGGATTTGTGACCACATTACTTTCTTTTCAAGTCTACTGGCCTGGATTCTGATATTTTGACTGTCTATTGCAGGGGTGTAAAACTCAATTTCATTGAGGGCCGCATCAGGGTTGTGTTTGACCTTGGGGGCATGGCTGGGGGCATGGCCAGGGGGTGTGGCCAGCTCATTGTCACTCATGTCAGAGGTGCCTGTGGTGGCCTGAATGCTCTCCCAGTGAAAACAGGCTCCCGAGCTCCATTTTCAGCCTGGCCAGCCTCATGCAACCCTCTCCCAGCGAAAAGGGAGCTCGGGAGGGCTGCCTGTAGCCCTCCCGAGCTCCATTTTCATTGGCAGAGGCACCACCGGCTGGTCCTTCACTGTTTCCAAGGCGGCCCTGCGGGTGTCTGAGTTTGATACCCCTGGTCTATTGTCTCAGAAAGTTTTCCTATAATTTTGTATTAGAAGTTTTATTTTCTGTTCTGTAATTCCTGACTTGCCAATATCTCAAATTAAGTAACTTGGACCTCAGATGCCACACATGAGATCTTCCCCTAACATTCAGTAAGAAACTATGTGTCAGCGTTCTGGAAAATCCCAACTCCAATTAAAAACTCCGAGACAGACATCTTCTCAAAGTTCCCATTTATTAGAGTACATCTGGGAAAACCTGACTCTGAGAGTTCCGGGTTTTCCCTCAGAAAATCAAAATCCCAAATCCAGCCCCTGCATCCCTCGGTCCATCACCATCCGTCCCACCACTTCAACCGCTCTTCCTCCAGATGCAGGGACATCCTGATCTTGACCGAAAAGAAGAATGCTATTATGTCTAACTACAATCCGTCTACTAAAACCACCCCCCTCCTACTTTCCCAGGTACAAAGAAGGTGGCAGCATGGAAGCTTCCGGGGTTAATATGGCTTCCAAAGTTGACACTTTGATTAATCTGATTATTTATGATGAAAAATGGGGAGTATTAGTAAAGGATATAACGTTGCTGAGAGGTTCTCATTGTGGAATGGACCGTTTTTTTGGCAATGTCAACAGAAGGTCCTGGGGAGACATGGAAGGAAATTAGAATAAGAAACAAGTCCCTTATGAAACAATATGGAAAGTAGCTTTATCTCTCCACAAACTTAATGACTGGTGGAACTAAAGAGGCCGAGGAAGACTCCTGAAACAGAAGGATAAGAAGTGTGTGGAGTTAATGCTAATACATAGTAAGAAGGATATAAAAAGGAATGTTGAAGTGAAAATATTGTGGATGAAGAAAAAAATGGGGATGAGAGAAACGTGAATATAGAGAAAAAGATAGTTGCCAAGAATGGGAGCAGGAAACCATTTTATATATGACAAATACAGTAAGTTTATTATACGCTCAAAAGTGGAAAGTTTGACCATACCCACAGCAGAGTAATGGCTGGTAAGGACAATGAAACTTGCATAGATGGCTAAATTAACCTCTTTGATTACAGATTTGATTAGGCACACACATTTAGACATTGGCCCTATTGAATGAAGTAGGATTTACCTCTGAGTAAATTTACTTGGAAGACTGCTGTCTTATTTTGCTGGATGAGTTAACAAGATCATAGGAAGGAGCTAGGAAAAATGTGCAACATTTAACGATTAAATTTAAGAGAAGAGAAGAGAAAATTTTTGAATACAAACATTTATTTGGATGCAAAGTTATTCTGGTGAGTTTTGCTGAATAATGTGGGTTGAGGGCAGTTTCCTTTGTTATGAGAGAGAGAGAGAGAGGGAGGGAGGGAGGAAGAGAGGGAGGGGGAGGGAGAGAGGGAGGGAGAGCAATTCAGCATTTATTATCTCTTCTTTTCTGAATATTGGACTGATTTGTTTTTCTTTGCAAGGGTGTTTTTTTCCCCTTCTCTTTGCATATTTATGAGGATTTATAAAGACCACAGTCTTTAATAAATAAGAAACCACGAATGATCTGAATATGATTTTTTTATATATATTGAATGATCTTAGAAAATCTGAGTGATCATTTATACAAAGCTGTTTACACTGATCACCGGGACTGAAATTTATGAGGATTGTAATGTTTTATGATGATTATAAAACTGTGCATATAGGGCTGGTATATGACACTTCAGATTCTATTCAACTACAATTATCACTCTACTTTCTCTTGTGGGTTACAAATTGACTACAATATTTTTAAAGTTAAGAACTCTTCAGTAGCATTGCAGATTACTATTTTTGTACAATCTTTTGTACTAACTACAAGATGATATTTCTTTTTACTCTCAGCTGAGATACTATTTTTCTTTTTATCTGACATTTTGTTTTTCTTTTCAATTTTTATACATCTGACATTCTTTTTATACATCTGTGGATTACAAACTCTATCAAGAGGGCAACCTCAACATAAACCACAGGAAGGAGGGACCAAAGAAGAAATAAGAAATAATTCCTAGAACTATGGTGACGTTTCCTGACAGAAATTTCCAGACAGTGTAAATAATTAATCAGTGGAATGGCTTAACTTCAGAAGTTGTAGGTGCTCTCTCACTGGAGGTTTTTAAGAGAAATTAGACAGCCAATTATCCAGAACAGCATAGGATCCTTCAACTCTATTATTCAGTTATTTTAAAAGACTAACATTTAAGAATAGAAATCTCAGTTTAAATTTTCTTTTTTTTAAAAAAAAATCTACATTTGGGGGAATTTTGAAAATATTTTTTTAAAATTACTGTATATTTAGATGAACTTCTAGAATTTTTAAAAAAGATTTTTGAAAAAAGTTTTGAAAAAAATCATTTTAACACTGTGCACTAAGAAGCTGAGAGGAGGCCAGCTGCCCACCTAAACAATGGCCCAGCGGAAAAGTGGCCCAGCAGCCCAGTTGAGAGATGGAGAGGCGGCCCTGCGGCCCCCCTGAGAGACTCATCAAATTTGCAGATGTCACTGAGCTGGCAGGACTAGCCAACACACCAGAAGATAAACTCAAGATTGAGAAAGATCTTGACAGAGTTGAACACTGGGCCCTATCTAACAAAATGAAATTCAACATAGATAAAGTAAGGTTTTACACTTAGGCAAGAAAAAACAACTCTATAGATACAAGCTAGGTGAAACTTGTCTTATGTAATTGTACAACTTGTAATTGTGAGAGGGATCTTAGATGTCCCAGTGGACAATCACTTAAATATGAGCCAAAAAAGCCAATGCAACCCTAGGCTGCACTAACAGAAGGATAGAATCAAGATCACATGAAGTTCCAGTACCTCTTTATAAAGCCTTAGTAAGACCACACTTGGAATACTGCAACCAGTTCTGGTCACCACAATATAAAAAAGATGCTGAGACTCTGGAAAGAGTTCAGAGAAGAGCAAGAAGGATGATTAGGAACAGTGGTGAAATCTAAAATTTGTTACTACCGGTTCTGTGGGTGTGGCTTGGCATGGGGGCGTGGTAATCCGACTTGGTGGGCGTGGCCAATTTTTTTTTTTTACTTTTAAAACCATTTTTTCTACAACCTCTTTGGCAAAGAGGTTGTAAAAAATGCTTTCAAATGGCTCTGACGATCCCAGCTGAGTTGCCTGATTGGCAGAGGCATTTAAAAGAAAAAAGGGTTTTTTTTTTTCCTTTTAAAAGCCTTTGATGATCCCAGCTGAGCCGTGTTTTACTTTTAAAAGCATTTTTTTGGCTGAAGAGGTTGTAGAAAAAATGCTCTTAAAAGTTAAAAAAAAAGCCTCTGATGATTGTGTGGCTTAGCTGGGCATGGGGTGGGGGTGGGGGGCAGGGATTTTTGCTACCAGTTCTCCGAACCACCCACCACCATCGCTACCGGATCGGGCGATCCAGTCCGAACCGGGAGCATTTCACCCCTGATTAGGAGGCTGGAGGCTAAAAGATACAAAGAACAGTTACAGGAATTGGGTATGTCAAGTCTAATGAAAAGAAGGACTAGGGGAGACATGATAGTAGTGTTCCAATATTTGAGGGGCTCGTACAAAGACCAGGGAGGTCAATCTGTTTTCCAAAGCACTAAAAGGCAAGACAACAAACAATGGATGGAAACTAACCAATGAGAAAAGCAACCTAGAACTAAGGAGAAATTTCCTAAGAGTGAGAGAAATCAACCAATGGAATAACTTGCCTTCAGTAATTTTGGTTACTTCATCACTGGAAGCTTTCAAAAAAAGGCTGGACAGACATTTGTTCCTTCCAACTTTATTCTTCTATTTTCTATGTTCTATGAGAACAAAAACAATATTCTGATTTTCTGGAAATCATTTTAAGAGTGCTCTTCCTTGTGACAAGAGCAGCCCTACTGACAAATGGGCCCTGAGAGGAATTTCCCCTGAATGCCCAATCCTGAGTGGGGGAAATGATAGATTCCCAAAGAGAGATGGATAGTGAAAAGGATTTCATTCATTTCTAGGACTCTTTGGGATTTTTATTCATAGAACAGATCATGCACTTTTTGAACTTCTGTTTTATTTTTATTATTTTTATTTTTATTTTTATTTTTATTTTTATATGCCGTCCTTCTCCGGAGACTCAGGGTGGCTTACAATGCGTTAAGCAATAGCCTTCATACTTTTATATATATTTATACAAAGTCAGCTTATTGCCCCCACAATTTTACCTACCTTAGAAAGGATGGAAGGCTGAGTCAACCTTGAGCCTGGTGAGATTTGAACTCGCAGTAATTGCAGGCAGCTGGAAGCTAAATACTACTTTTAACAGTAGCATTAGTCTGCTGCGCCACACAGACTCACTTTGTTGAATCACTTTTTTAATCACTTTGTACTTAAGGTATTGAGCTGGGAATGAGAAAATCTTTGGGACTTCCCAGGAACGTTCTTGCACTACCTGACTTTGTGGTTTCATCCCCAAACCCCCAAAATTTTAACCTAAGACTGTCTACTGCTGACCTCACCCCATTCCCAAGAGGTCTGTAAGGGGCGTGCATAAGAGCACCAGCATGCCTTCCGTCCCTATCCTGATGTTTTCTCTATTTGTATCTATTTTATGTATTCAATTCATGCTTATACTTATATATATTACCTAATACGCTCTTGACAAATAAAATAAAATTTTAAAAAAGAATAAAATAAAGGGATTTCCCTCTTGGAAGAAAAGTGTGGCATAAATCTAACAATTTATATTTCATCCTTTTAAAAATCTTCCTTTGCCATCTCCATCTTTGCCATTGCAATTCTGAATTTGATTTTTCTTTATTCCAATGGAGCCTGATAATAAGGCGTGTGCCTCATGCAATAACGCTTGTGATTTATTAGTTATGGATTATTTTATGTGGCCTGCAGATGGCAAAACATGATTGTGCCAAAGCTTTTACTCACCAGGCTGAAGCGAGCCAGCTGAAAAGATATTCCCTGTCAAAGCTCTTATTTCATTTCTTTTCCCAAAAGGTCTTTTGCAGGTCAAGGGAGATGCATTGGGTAATTATGTGCAACCGACATTATGACATAGTTTGTTTTGATGTCTTTTCTTTTGCTTTTAAGAAAAGGATGGTGTTGTAATATTTCACAACAACAAACTATTTTTTTATATTGAGTTCCTCTATTTGACACTTCTTTTGTGCTGCTGCGCTTCCTTTTCTGCAGAATTGGTCTCTTATTTGTAATCCTCCTCCTCACCAGAAATCCTTCAATGGGGAGCAAAGAAATGGTTGAACAGTATTGGGTTGACTGGCAGCTCTGCGTGCTACAAGATAGACAACATGGTGCTGAGGGATAACATCTCCCTCAGTCGAGGGTAAGTTGTGGGTCACCATGCTGGAAAAACAACAAAGACTCCTGTGACACCTCAAAAAGAAATCTGTTTCTTTGTGTATAGGTTTTTCTGGTTCCCAGTCCATTAGAACAGGGGTCTCCAGGCTGGCAACTTTTAACACTTGTGGGCTTCAACTCCCAGAACTCCCCAGCCAGCATGAACCTGCCTGGCTAGGGAATTCTGGGAGTTGAAGTCCACAAGTCTTAAAGTTGCCAAGTTTGGAAACTTCTCCATCAGAAGATTCATTCTGCTTGTATAGGAACATAGGTGATCAGAAATTTCAGATGGGCAAGGGGGAGGGGTGTTAGAAATTATCATGAAGGGAGGTTCTTGTTCCAGATGGAAAAATTCAGATGGAAAAATCCAAAACTTCTGGGGAGACATATTTCTAATTGCTTAGAAGAACATTGCCAAGAAGAACATAATCAAACAACACTAAAATAACTGGCCTGCAAAGCTTCAGAGATTCCTCAATTTATGATCACAAGGGACCATTGGGGCAGAACTTCCTTCACTATGTGATGCAGTCATTAAGCGAGTCATGCATAATTTTACAATTTTTGCTGTGGTCATTTAGCAGATTTTGCATTTCTTAAGCGAATCCAGCTTTCCTTACTGACTTTGCTTCTTGGAAGCCAGCTGGGAAGGTCGCAACTAGAGATGGCAGGACCTGGGATGCTGCAACTATTGTCAACGTGTGCCGGTGGCCAAGTGCTTGAATTTGACTGTGGGGATGTTGCCATAGTCATAAAGCACAAGGACTGGTTGTAAGTCACTTTTTTCAGCACTATCACAACCATAACCATTAAAGGAATGGCCATACGTTGGTGACTCCCTTCAGAGGGCAGGAAAGAGAGACAGAATGCTCTCTTCTGTCCATCAATCTGTCCCCTGGGCTGTCTCAGGGCAAAGAATACAATAGGCCTCCACTAAGTCAGGCTCCCAAGTTTGGTAGAAGAGCCAAGCCCTCTCTTGCAGCTCAAGTTACCCTTTTGTAGAGGGAAGTAATTTCCCTGAAAAAATATCACAAATGGGAACTTTGCATGCTCAGGAACAGAAAGGCAACGGTTGTGTACAGCAATTACTACCAATGCATCACCACATTATAGAAATGAAAAGTGCTGGAATATGGCCAATTAATCTCTTTATGTTTATAAGCAACTTGGGGATTCATCAACATTGGGGGAGGGGGTGTCAAAATGTAAAGATGATGTGAACAATCACCTCTTCCAAAATTATTTATCCATGCAAGGCGTTGGAAGAAAAATCTGATCCAGTTCCAGTCTGGGAGAAATAAAATGGAGGCTGGAAATAAAATAGAGGCTGACTGGAAAGAAGAACTCTGTTTATTGATGAGCAGAACCAACAACAGCATGCAGTTCTGGGACAGCTGACAAATTGGTTTGGTGAGTGCATGGATTTTTACAGGTTCAGAGATGCTCCAGGGGGTTGTGCAATGTAGTGAGCCTTGTGTCTTTTGCTATTCTAATGGTGGTGGGTTAATCTTATTCTGTCCTAAAGGTCATGTCCTGTACTAAGAATTTGGGTGGGGGATGCAAATTTTAATCCCATCGGCTGGAGCTGAAGTTGTTTTGTCTTTGAATAGGCTGGTCTGGATTTCTTTATTGGTACAAAATATCCATCTCTAAAGAGTTCAGGCATCTGCTGGAGGCTGTCGGGGCTGCTTTCTTCCTTTGTTAAGATTTTTTCTCCATTTCTCCTTTGGGGAAATATAATAGTCTGCCTCTTTTAATATTCCCCAAAACATGTCATCCTCTTGGGGGGAGGCTTCCTACAAAAGCAACCATTTTACAAGCCGATTTTAAAATTGTGGGGAACATCAAATTTTCTGCGGGTGGGGAGTTCCTTGCACCCTGAATATGGTATGGCTCAGTTTTTGTGAGCAATTAGTTGAACTGATCATTTTCATTCAATGTCACAAAACAAATTACTGTAGCAAAAATATAATTGAAAAGGAAATATTTCCTGACTATGGGTTCCATTATCTGTTCCCAGCTGATGGGCCCAATGACACCTCTGAAGAAAGAATCCTGGTGGGAGAAACTCATTGCAATGAGACACAACTAGAAGAAAGCGGGACCTTCCACCTCTGGGCCTCTCAGAGTCTTAAACTTCTCTTGTTTTTCCTGAAACAACATAGCTGTGGATTGATAACCAGCTGTACCTTTCCCTGAGCCATCAATTATCCCTTTCTCTCCCAGCTCTGCCAATATCCCACCAGCGCAGGAGTCCAGCTCCAGCTGCTTGCATTAAGTAAGCTTTGGCTGATGATAACAAATGGAATCAGAAACAGCCTTTGCATGAAATAACTGCATGGTCTGGTGATCCACAGCAATTGCTCAGATATCTGTGGAGCCTTCCTCTCTGCTTTTGCTGATTAGATTTATTTAGCAGTTGCTGATTTGTTCAGCAAAAATAAAGTTCACCGTCTTCTGCCCAGCTATGCTGAAAGCATTCTGGCACGTTATTTCAGGAGTGGGGAGGAGGGGGAGAGACCCTGCAAATCAGATGAGAAGCAGATGGGAACAATTTCCAAGGCTTCGTCATTGATACCTGGGAACCCATTTCTTTGGATTTCCACAGTTTCTGCATTCCACCCCTCACACACACCCCCACCCCCTGTGACTGTGCTCATGGCACTGGAATGGCAGAGCGCATTTGCTCCCACCTCAGGAGACCAAAGGGGCACAATCGGACTAATCATTGTCCAGCTCTTTGGTCTGCTTTGTCCTAAGCTGTAATATGGTAGCTTCCATTGTGGATATGAGCAGTGGTGGGACATCAGTTGGAATGCACTACTGCAGGCTACTTCTGCTGACTGCTTGCAATTTGACAGTTCAAATTTCACCAGGCTCAAGGTTGACTCAGTCTTCCGTCCTTCTGAGGTCAGTAAAATGAGGACACAGATTGTTGGGGGCAAGAGGCTGGCTCTGTAAACCACTTAGAGGGGGCTGGAAAGCACTGTGAAGTGGTATATAAGTCTAAGTATTATTGCTATTTCGTGTGTTATGCAAGGGCAGCCATGGTCTCTGGCTTCTTAGCATGTTCTACCAACCTGGCCCATGGCGACTTGTTCAGTAAGCTATTATGAAACCTTGGCTTGACCTGTGGAAATCCAGCCTGTCTCTTCTGTAAATACTACCTATAGCCGTGATGGCGAACCTATGGCACGCGTGCCACAGGTGGCACGCATAGCCATATCGGTGGGCACACAAGCTCAGCTCTGGTGCACACAGGCTGCTTCCTGCCTCCGGAGGGCCTTTAGAGGTGGTGGGGAAGGCCCATTTTCTCTCTCCCCAGCCTCCAGAGCCTTTCTAGGAGTCTGGGGAGGGCGAAAACGGCCTTCCCCACCCCCCGGAGGCCCTCCTGAGGCTGGAAATGGCCCATTTGCCAACTTCCAATGGGACCGTTTTCACCCTCCCCAGACTCCTAGAAAGGCTCTGGAGGCTGGGAAGAGCAAAAAACAGGCCTACTGTGCCATCATGTGCCAGGAGCAGGGATCATGTGCACATGTGTGGGGGCAGGGCACATATAATTATGGGTGTGGCCATGTGCATACGCGACCATCCCCCCCGCTCCCACTCCTGGCACGTGATGACAAAAAGGTTAGCCATCACTGACGTATAGGATACAGCAGTGGACTGATTTGGAAAAGCTTAAACAGGGTTGGATTTAAGTAGGGTTTGGAGACCAACAGGAAATGTCAGGGTTAGGTTGAGAAGAAGACAGGGGTCAACCTATATTGCTATCAAGAAAACTGCTAATGCGGCTGATCTCACCACATCGAGGGAAGTATTCCTTTAATTCATGTGGGATGTGCAGAGTGACCAGTTAATGTCTGAAATACATCTTCAATAACTTCATAAATGATTTAGATGAGGGAATAGAAGGAGAAATCATCAAATTTTCAGATGACACTAAACTGGCAGGAATAGCCAAAACTCCAAAATATAGGCTCAAGATCCAGATGGATCTTGACAGACTTGAACGCTGGGCCCTATCTAACAGAATGAAATTCAGTGTAGAGAAAAGTAAGGTTTTACAGTTAAGCTAGAGGAACCAGATGTATAGGTACACATTAGGTGAAACCTGGCTCAATAGCAGTAACTGTGAGAGGGATCTTGGAGTCCCAGTGGACAATCACTTAAATACAAGCCAGCAATGTACAGGAGCAGCCAAAAAAACCAATGCACTCCTAGGTTGCATTAACAGAGGGATAGAATCAAAGTCACATTAGTACCACTTTATAAAGCCTTAGTAAGACCACACTTAGAATACTGTACCCAGTTTTGGTCACTATATTATGAAAAAGATCTAGACTCTGGAAAGAGTGCAGAGAAGAGCAACAAAGATGATTAAGGGTTGGAGGCTAAAACATATGAAGAACAATTACAGGGATTGGGTTTGTCTAGTCCAATGGAAAGAAGGATTAGAAGTGACATAATAGCACTGTTGCAATATTTAAGCGGCTGGCACAGAAAAGAGGAGGTCAACCTATTCTCCAAAGCACCTGAAGGCAAGACAAGAAACAACGGATGGAAACTAATCAAGGAGAGAAGCAACCTGGAACTAAAGAGAAATTTCTTGACACTGAGAACAATTAACCAGTGGGTTAATTGTTCTCAGAAGTTCAGAAGTTGTGGGTCCTTCATCACAACCATTTGTGTCACATGGCATAGAGTCTTCTGCTTGAGCAGAGGGTTGGACTAGAAGACCTCAAAGGTCCCTTCCAACTCTGTTATTCTGTAAAAAGTACTCCTAACCATTTAATTTTAAATCAAAAGACTTGAATGCAAAATAACATCAATTTTAATTCAAGGAACTATTCTAATGCTCTGCAGATGTCTTGGAACTAGGCTCCCAGAAATAGCAGTCCGCCTGGCACCCAAATTCTTGGAAGGATTGTCCCAACACATCTGGAGAATTAAGGTTGGCTGACAGAAAAGGCTTATTGTGTGGACTCTACCACCCTCTGCTGACTTCCTGATGGAACTGCCTTTTTTCCCTTTTGGCAGGCAAACCAGAGGTCAAAGGTCTCTGCTGAAAATGTGCTGCAGCTAATGGCCAACATGAAGATTAGACTGGGGCAAATTGGGCAGCAGTTCCAATGTATTGGTTTGGTCGGCTCTGTCAATCTGAATCCCTTGTCAGTTTGATACTTCATATCAAATTGACAAGGCAGGGGGGATTTTATACAACCTCAGAAGCTCTCCCAAAGTATCACTCCAGTTGAAGAAGTGATTTGATTCAGGGATTTGATTAAATCCCCTTTGTAATTAATCTCCAAGTAAAACACTCATATAACCCTACAGGCCATACTTTATTATGTATTGTCTTATATATTTTTCCTTCCTTCCTTCCTTCCTTCCTTCCTTCCTTCCTTCCTTCCTTCCTCCCTCCCTCCCTCCCTTCCTTCCTTCCTTCCTGTCAGGCCCAAAAGCCCAGAGAAGAGACAATTGAGTCCAATCTGTTATTTGCTTATGTCTAATAGGCAGAATCTTGTTGATGGAGTCCATTTAAAAGGAGTTACATTTTTCTTTCTTTCTTTAATCTGCTGGGTGGAACTCTTGCCATTTTCCCTGGGAGCCTGAGCAGTTAAATTCATCATCTTAATTTGTATTTCTTGTGTTTTTTCAGAGACAAAACTGTTAGTACATTTATTTTCTTTACATTTGTTTTTGGTGTTTGCCATGCTACAGAAGCCTTACTGAAGCCGAGAGGAGTCTTCACTTCAAACTCCAGATTGCTCACACAGACCTGGTTGCTTCACTTTTTGAATGTACTACTTCTCTTTTTATTCCAAATGCTGATCCTTTCAGCAATCCCTTTGCTGATCCAGGTGCTAAGTAAAGTGCTTGTGCCTTTCAGTCTTTGCACCTGTGTTTCAGTTCCCTCTGCTATTGCTTCTGAGAAGCTTCTCTTAGATGCTGGGACAGCCACTTGCTTTAGGATGTCTTTATGATGCTTCTTGGAACAGCTTCTTCTGGATGACCAATTAATTGCCTCACATGCTTTTCTTCATCTTCTGGCTCATCAACTAAGGGGAAAAAGACATTGTGATACCCAAGCTATTATAGATTGGCTTACTTCTGGAGCCTATGGGGAAATTTCCAGAAGCTTCTTCTGTATCTCCAGCCATCTCAGTGCATCTGTGGTTAGGGTAGAATGAACTGACTGCCAAACAGTTTCTATCCTTAGAGAAATAGCACAGACAACTCAGAGTAATCAGATCCCCCCACCCACATTCCAGCTGGGAGAATTTGTGTTGCTTGAAAGTTCCATGTTGAGACCCTGACCCAACCTCCCCTTTCAAGATGGCTGCTGCATGGTAAGGGGTTTTTTTTCTGTCTTACCGACAATCTGCTGATTTCACTGCTGAAGCTGGTTCTTTGGCAGTGCTGCTCCCTGGTTTTGAATGGGAGCACTTAGGATCATGGACCCAATGGGGAATTCTTGGGGAAGTCTTGAAGATTCCCTCTGGAAGTGATGGAAAAGTCACCGGGGGTATCTACCTTCCTGTCAAGAAGTTCGTAAGCATGCTGGAATTTCTAACTTACACTTTTTGACTTTATTGTTTCATGTTGCTTTTTGCTGTAAAAGTTGATCAGCAGTTGGATGCTGATTTATTTCATCCCCTTGCTGGACTGAACCAGTTCAGTGACATCATATCGTCACTGCTACCAGCTCGGGAGAACTGGGCCGAACCAGGAGGAACCCACCACTGTCCGGGATAGTTAAGATGTCGTGGTCGATAATTTGTTGACACAGAGTTTTGAAACTTTAAATCTTTTCTGTTTTACCATTATTGTTGCTCCTCTTAACTACTTTGTCACTAATATAACATATAGAAGGCAGGTCAACAAGTTGTTAATAGATTTAGTAGTTTCGCAAGGAGTGAGACCTAATGTAGTTATATATTAGTATTCAGCTAGAGGGGATAATATGTATATAATGTCTTGTTGTTTTTGATGCACCTTTTTTAATGTTCTAGTTGCGTGCTTTCTCTTTTATGTCTCCTTGGACCTTTTTTAATTTTGTATTTTGTATCGTCACTTTATTCTGAATAAAATAAAATATAAATAAGAAAAAAAAAAAGACCCCTTGATCTGACCTGGGAATATCCATTCCAGATTTTTGTTGACCTCCCAAACCCAGAATCCTTGTGGAAAAGGAAGATTTCTAGACTCGTCACAGGTGGAGGTTGTCAGGCTCTTGAACTTGCCTGATAATTAAAAAAAAAAATTTGTGGACTTTTTTAGATTTAAATTTAGATATAGATTTAGAGTTGGAAGGGACCTTATAGGTCATCTAGTCCAACCCCACCCCCAAAGCAGGAGACCCTACACCATTTCTGACAAATGGCAGTCCAGCCTCTTCTTGAAAGCCTCCAGTGATGAAGCTCCCACAACTTCCGAAGGCAACTTCTGTTCCATGGGTTGATTGTTCTCCCTGTCAGAAAATTTCTCCTTATTTCTAGGTTGAATCTCTCCTTGTTCAGTTTCCATCCATTATTCCTTGTCTGGCCTTCAGGTGCTTTGGACCCCTTCCTCTCTGTGGCAGCCCCTCAAATATTGGAAGACTGCTATCATGTTTCCCTGGTTCATCTCTTCACTAGACTAGCCATGTCCAGTTCCTGTAACCGTTCTTCATATGTTTTAGTCTCCAGCCCCCTAATCATCCTGGTTGCTCTTCTCTGCACTTTTTCTAGAGTCTCAATCTCTTTTTTATAGTATGGTGACCAAAACTGGATGCAGTATTCAAGGTGTGGTCTTACTAAGGCTTTATAGAGTGGTAGTAGTACCTCACTTGATCTTGATCCAAGTTAGAATCATCTGCAAATTTGGGAAATTACCCTTCTATTCCTTCATCTAAGTTGTTTATGAAAATATTGAAGAGTACTGGGCCTAATACGGAACCTTGTGGTACTCCACTGCTTACTTCCCTCCTTGTAGGTGTAGACTCATTAAGTCGGCAGGTCGGTGCCCCTACTTCCCACACCTGAAGCATCCAGCAGATCGTTGGCGTGGGCTCTGATCACATGGCATCTTTCTTTTCAGGGATAGATCTTCTCCATCCACGGCTTGGCCAGTATTTGTCTTGGGCCAGGTCAATTTCCACGACCTCCGCTAGGAGATACCAGCCATGGAGGGTGGAGGTTGGGTGCTCCTGGAGATGGAGATGTTACAGACCTAGTTCCTTGGCCTGTCTTGGAAGCTCCCAATCAGGATGTCCTCTGGCCAGTAGAGATTGCCTCAGGAGGTGGTAGATTCCCTTATGTTAACCTCTTATGTTAAGCAGAGGCTGGATGGCCATCTGTCAGGGGTGCTACAAATGGGTTATTGCACTGGGCCATGGGCTGGACCAGAAGTTCTCCAAAGTCTCATCCAGCCCTTCTATGATTGCTAAATTATATTCTGTCACTGGAAGTTTTCAAGCCGTTTGTCTGAAATGGTATATGGTCTCCTGCTCAAGCAGGGAGTTGGACTAAAAACCTCCAGGGTCTCTGTTAAGGAATTCGCAGAGTAACCCTTGAATAGCAAGGGTGTGCACATGAAAGCGATTGAGAGTACGTACGAATAAAAAACATAGTCAACACACAAACACTGAGTTGTGTTTACTTTCAGGAAATAGTAAGGCACAGTCCAATAAACAGTCCAGCTCATACACATATAAAGCAGGAGATAGCAAAACGACAGTCCAGGGATAATCCAATAACAAAGTCTTCTTACCAGTCATCGTAGTCATTCACAATAAACAGTTCTTCTGGATTTGCAAACAGTAGCATACAGAGATATTAGAGAGCAAGAACAGCAAAGAGAAATAAACCATGTTTCTAGCTCCCTCTTAAGGAGATTGGCTACAGAGCTAACCAATCAGGACACCGTATGATGCAATACAGCAGTCTTAAAGCTATATTGATGGTTTATATATTGCCAACCCAACAAGGTAGGTAATACTCATTTCCTAACAGTCTCTTCCATCCCTTATTATATTTTATATTGTAATTTTAATCAGCATCTTATGATGGAAGAGATTCTTCTGATGCATTAGTGAAAGAGAAGAGAAGAACAATTTTTCTTTTGCTTTAGTATGAAATTGCCTTTGTGTCTGAGGGCAAAGAAAACTTATTTGTATGTTCCAGTACTACCTGGTGCCATTAGTTACAGTTACACTATTTAGTTATGGACAGCTTTAACTAAGGGTGGGAGACAACTAGGAAACTCACTGGCCCCTTTCTTGTTCCTGGCAGAGTTTCAAAGTTAGCAAAGACTCCAGGAGTTCATCCTGGATTTTCTAGTAGGCCAAGCAATACCGCAAGACATAAATTCAGTGGATCTTAATTGTACCTAAGATTAAGCTTGGTTTCAGGTAAAACAATGTTCTTTGTAAAGAACAGAGACCCACATTTGGGGGTCAATGGGTGTGATTGGAACCTGGAGAGAATGTTATGGAGATGCTTACAAGATGGCAGCCTTGGAAAATGTGCCAGTCAAAAAGGCACCTTTGCCAGAAGACAAGGGGAAGATTGTCTCCCATTTCATTGTCCAAGAAAACCTTTAGGATCCCTTTTGGGAATCAAATGAATGGTTAGAAATGCAGTGATGCCTGAGCCAGATGTTTTACGCCAGGCTAACTTCCCCTTGACCCCAACCTGAAGGAGTTTTCATATTTTGATGTAATGGTAGACAAAACAATTCAAAGAAGATTGGCTAAATCCTTGCCATCTGTCTTGCCTTGGCCGGATCCAGCCATCTGTTAAGAAAAGGAAGTAGGTCAGGTGTTTGCCTAGGCAACGTGCCACCTGCTTCTCCACGAGGGATCTGGGAAGGGACCCTTCAGCCAGGAAAGCAGGCTTGGAGACACCCAGCCTTGCCTTTAGGCTTGGTAGCTGCAGAGTTCTGGGTTCGGATTCTCTGTGGAGACAAAGAGATGTGCTCATAAGTAAGTGGAAGAAGACAAAGAGGAGGAGGAGGAAGAGGGACCTGCGGGAAGGTTCTTGCAGGGAGTTGCCTATCTGGCTAGCAGGACAGAGTTGGAGAGGCTGAGCCTGCTCAGAACAACACTTCCATTTTGACTCCTCCTCATTATTGATTAGACCTTTTCTCCTCGTGCTGAAGTCGGATTAGTCCTTAGCCCTGCATTGCATTGCAGGGCAGGTAGCTCTCCACTCCAGCCAGCTGCTCTTGACTGCAGGATCAAGCAGCCCCATGTTGGACCAAGACGGGAAAACGCCTCCTGCCCTCTGGGCTTTCTGGCGCCAATGAGCCCTGAAAGTCGAAAGAGACAATCTTGGCTCTCTGTGCAGAAGGAGAAGGCATGCCAAGCCACCACTGAGCAAGAGAGCGACCGGAATGAGGGGGAATTTGGCCTAGAAGCTGTCCCAGAAGCTGTTTCTCTTTAGAGAATCCGGTGGACTGCAACTCCAAGAATTTCAGCTATTCGGGGTGGTAGGAAAGCAGATGAGACTGGCCTGCCGGGTTCCTTCTGCTCCCATGGGTCCCTAACCAAATCCCCCAACTCTTCCCCCTGAAGCTGCGTGTGGTGGCCAAAGATCGGGCAGTGGGGACTTTCCTCCCCCGATGGTGGCTGAGGGCCAGGCGGGGTGGCCCAAGGAAGCAGCCCAGCCAGAGGCGGCCTCAGCTGGGGCTGCACATCGGGCCCGGAGTGTTAGGTGAGCAAATGGCATCCAAGCCAAGTGAGGAGAAGCTCTGCAGAAAGGGAGGATGTGCAGAGCCCGTTTCTGGGCTGCAAACCACGTTTGCTCCAACCTGGGAATAAGCCACCATTTTTTCCTTCCCCCAACCATGCTGGGCTGCCTGGGCTCCAGCAGGAGCAAAGCCTGGGGGGCTTTGGGGTTTGGCCCTCTTGCCCAACCCGAGAGGCTCCTTTCTGCTGCCCCCCCACCTCTCCCCTCCCTTTGCCTTCTCTCTGCCTCGGCCTTCCCCAGGGCTCCCTCCCTGCCACTTGCCCTCAGGCACCCCTGGATTAAATGCTGCCTGGGACCCTGCAGATGCCCAGATGCCAGCCTCCGCCTGGGCATGGGGGGGGGGGAGAAGGCTCCGGGGGTCAGATCTGATTCTTCCCTCCAGGCCTCTCCCCTGCCTGACTGATCCTTCCCAATGCTTGAAACTATGGTTGAGTCTGTCCATGTGAGATTAACGAATTTTCATCATGTCTTGTACTCACAAGTGGTGTTCATGAATGGCTCCAGGCTGTCTCTCCTACATAGTGGCTGTTACTCCATGTGTTGTAGATGACTTCTGCTTCTGTAGTTAGCAATAGCAATATCACTTAGATTTATATACCGCTTTACAGTGCTTTCCAGCCCTTTCTAAGTGGTTTACTAAATCAGCATATTGCCCCAACAATCCTCATTTTACCGACCTCAGAAGGATGGAAGGCTGAGTCAACCTTGAGCCTGGTGAGATTCGAACTGCCAAATTGCAGTCAGTCAGAGATGTAGCCTACAGTACTGCACTCTAACCACGGCACCACTGCAACTAAGTAGTTAGACTCAGGGGTGGGTTCTACTTAGCTTTACTATCGGTTCGCAATTGGGCGGCACGTTAGACTACTTAGTTGCTTTGTATTTTATGGTAATGCACCATAAACAACCTCAAGGAGTAATTGGAACAAACTATGAACCCAATAAACACAAAAATGTGGCGTGGCAGACTAAGCACTGTAATTAACATTCAGCTGCTTGCAATTACTGCGAGTTCAATTCTCACCAGGCTCAAGGTTGACTCAGCCTTCCATCCTTTCTAAGGTAGGTGAAATGAGGACCCGGATTGTGGGGGCAACAAGCTGACTTTGTATAAAAAAGAACACCGCTTGGGGGGGGG
>WNWU01000106.1:793739-820503 GCA_012654045.1 Ptyas mucosa
ATGATTTTCTGCAGATGCAATGAGAGCAGCGAAACAGTCACGTTTCGCCGCTTCCATCGCCACAACATAAGACCTAATATGGGTTCTTAACTGTGTTCGATCAGATTCGGAACGGGAAGATCTCCAACAGCTCTCTAGGCATCTCTTCTGACACTTCATCTCCTGCAGCTCCATGGAGAACCATGGAGCTGCCCGGGATCCCCATTGGAGGAGAGGCTGCAAAGGGGCAATTCGATCCAGTGCCCTGGTGGCAGCCCATTCCCAGGCATCCACCAGGGCCTCTGGAGAATCACAGGATAGGTCAGTGGGAAATGTCCCAAGCTCTGTCAGGAACCTGTCAGGATCCACCAGATGCCTGGGGCGGAACCAACAAGTCGGTTCCACCTCCCAGCAGTGGGCATTGACGGATGGAAAGTCTAGTTTAAGGAGGGAGTGGTCGGTCCATGACAGGGGCTGGATGGAAAGTTCACCCCTACCCCGAGCATTTATCCACTGCCCAGAGATAAAAATCAGATTGAGTGTGTGTCCACCACTGTGAGTTGGGCCCTGTATAACTTGAGTCAGGTCCATGGCCGTCATGGAGGCCATGAACTCCTGGACCAACTCAGATGTCTCACCGGCTGACGGGAGATTAAAATCTCCCACAACCATCAGGTTGGGGAGCTCAACCGTCAGTTCGGCTAAGACTTTGAGCAGTGCGGGCAGGACTGAAGACATGCAGCTGGGAGACAGGTACATAATCAACAGAGCTGACTGCACTCCAGGGTCCCACTTCAACAGAAGTGATTCACACCCGCCTATCTGAGGGACAGTGACCTCCCTAGGTCTAAGACCTTCCCTAATAACAACTGCCACCCCACCACCCCTCCCGTGGAGTCGCGGCTGGTGTAGTACACGGAAACCTGGTGGACATAGATCAGAGAGAGGAACCCCTCCCTCCGGACCCAACCAGGTCTCAGTGATACAAGCCAGGTCCGCACACCCCTCGTCAATCAGATCTCGTATGAGGAGAGCCTTATTGACAATGGACCTGGCATTAACATACACCAGCCGGAGTCCCGGGTTCCACACTCCTAACGCCCCAGGGGCGCAGGCAGAACTACGAGGGCCTATCCTTTAATGACAAGGATAGTCCTGGATAACCACTCTCAGTGCTGAAATAGAATGTAGCCATTTTAATATGTACACACCCCAAGGGGAGGGAGGGAGATAAGGTGTACCGAGGGCACCTACCTGAAACTGTCTCTATGATCCAAGCAATGGGAAGGGGTACGGTGGGGTGAGGTCCCCATCTCTCTTCACAGAACGTCTGGAAAGCAGCGCCATTTTGCTTTGCCTTTAATAGTCAGATTTTATTAGGCACATTTTAATTTACTAGGCTTTTAATTTTGCATTTTTCTTAGTGTATGATGAAAATCAGCCAGCCATTTTTATATGCTCTGAGTAATTTATTGGGCCATAAATCAGCTGTTCCTCCTCTTAATAGGACATCAGTGTCCTATGATCTCTCTCTCTTTCAAAGCAGGCCCCTTTTAGAAATGACAGAACAAGCCAAGCAGTTCAAGAACTTTTGCTTATAATGCCTCGAAGAAAAGTAGTGACAGCTTAATAGACCTGAAGGAATGGACTACAAAACAAGGACAATTTACGGTGGGAATCGTAAATTAGTGATTATGAAATAACAAACTAGGATTCCCCAAGTGCCAATAACCTTACAACATTCCATTAAAACCCATAAATCTGCCAATGACTGAGCCTAAGTAAATTTCCTCTAGTGCATTAAAACCCTTTGTTTACCAGCCCAGTAATTAAATTACAATGTCTTTTTAGTTCAAATAGACAGGCCCACTCTGTTTCCACAGCACACAAAATTAAGCAGGGACATTTCATTCCTGCCAATCTCTTGAGACCGAGGGACCTTGCCTTCCCCACCCCTACTTGCACGGTTGGGGGAGGGGGGCAGGCAGTGAGCTGCCATGGTACCCGGAGGGGCAGAAGCATTGTGCCCTTCACCGGGGGAGAGGCCTCCAGGTGCCAAGGGGATTAAAGGCACCTGCGCCTGGCTTCTCCTGGGAGGACAAGAAAAAAGTCATTTGTGCTAGATCTAAATTGAGTCCATTACCGGGACCAGAGGTTGACTTCTTCCGAGCTCTCGGACTCATGTTGGAGCCCATCTTCTGGGCTTCATTTGTGGAAGTCATTGGGGTACCAGCCTGGCCAGAAGCTCCTCTGTAAATCATCTGCAGGAACAAAAGGGTAGCCTGACCAGCTAAGCCAGGGCTCAACCCTCAGACGTTCACCTCTTGGGCCTACATTGAAGCCTGCTTGCTTTCAGTATTGATAGGCCTCCTACACAATGAAATGGATTTAAAATCTCACATATTAAAACCAGCAATATCAAACCTAAAAGGGTGAATAAAAGTGGTGTTTTAAGTCCTCCTCTCCACTACAGGTAGTCCTCAACTTACGACTGCAACTGAGCCCAACATTTCTGTTGCTAAGTGGGACATTTGTTAAGTGAGTTTTGCCGCATTTTGTGATCTTTCTTGCCACAGTTGTTAAATTAGTGACACGGCTGCTAAGTGAGTCTGGCTTCCCCATCAACTTTGCTTGCAAAAGGTGATCGCATGACCCCGGGACACTGCAACCGTCATAAGTACGAATCAGTTTGCCAAGAGTCTGAATTTTGATCACATGACCCTGGGATGCTGCCACAATCGTCTGAAAAACGGTCATGAGTTTTTTCACTGCTGCTTAACTTCAAATGCTAACTAAACCAACTATCGTAAGTCGAGGACTAACTGCATAGCCCAAAGGAGGAAACTCAGCCTGAGCATCCAAGGAGCTGCCCCAAACTGGGCAAAAGTGCTTTATGGGGAATCTGAGAGCACTGTCTGCAAATAAGTAGTCCTGATTTGACCCTCATCCAAAAGAGGGTTTATATGTCAGGGAATGTACCTTGAATTGGTTCCAGAAAACAACCAAGGCAGCTGTTTCAACACAGGTGTCAGGCTATCCAGCCAGGAATAGGTAGTAAATCTTCCCAGTAAAGGTAGTAAATCTTCCTGTTTTAGCTTGCCTTCTCGGGTAATCCTGCAGATACCTCAGTAGAGCTCGGCTGGAAAATAATCCACATTACGGACCAGAATGAAGCGAATGGAACTCACTGATTGCCCATTGAGGCTGAGATGGTGCAAAGGAGTCTTCTACCTGCTATGGTTTGAAGCCCTTCTTCTGCCTCTTGCCCTTTCCATGTGTTAGCAGATTCTGATGCTTTAGAATAAAACCTCTTAGACTTCAAAGAGGCAACCGGACTCCTCCGGGCACTTGCTGAGCTTGAAGCCAAGCAATCATTGTATACTGTATTGACATAAGTGCCTTCTTTATTTATTAACTTTATGTGGACAAGACCACTCTGAGCGGCTTACAAACATTAAAACTACTACACATAATAAAGCAAACAATAGCAGTAATCAATACTGTTAAAAGATAGGGAAGAGGGGAACAAGAAGTACATGGGGAGAGATAAGACCTACCCAATAGCCACCTCCAGAATGATGCACCTCTCTTGGGGCCCCAAGTCAGCTGGCAGAGCCAGGCCTTCAGGCCCTTCTGGAAGGTCAAAAGGACGAGGGTAGATCTCACTTGGGTACGATGTCTCAAAGGGCAGGAGCCAACACAGAAAATAATTTTCTTCCAGACTCCATCAGGTGAAATTCGTTGACTGATGAGGTCTGCAGCACTCCCCCTCTGCTAACAGAATCCCACTGGGGTGAGAAGGTTCCCCAACATCTTGATTTGCAACTGGAAGCAAACAGGCAGCCAGGAAGAGGTTGCAGAACAACAATGTAACATGGGCCACTATAGGAGCCCAAAGACCTGCCCACCATGCTGCATTCTGCATTAGCTGCAGCTTCCAAATATACTTCAAGGATAGCCCAGGTAGAGTGCATTGCAGTAATCTAGGCCTGAGAGGACCAGGGCTCGAGCGACTGAGTGCAGGGACTCCCTATTCAAGAAATAACACAACTGACGCACAACACAGAGGTGTGCCAAGGCTTTCCTAGCTGTGAGCACCACCTGCTCTTTGAATAGGAGTTGCGAGTCCAGGAGAACCCCCGAGTTGCACATCTGGTCTGTCTGGGGTTGTGCAACCCCATCCAGGATTAAAGATGTTAAACTCCTGTATCTGAAAGCTCCACACACCATTTGGTCTTGCCAGAGTTCAGTCGAAGCATGTTGTTGCGCATCCAGACTCCACATACTGATGATACTTCATTCCATGGTGATGAATGATCTCACCCAGCGGCTTTATGTAGATGTTAAAAAGGAGTGGAGAGAGTACTGAGCACTGTGGCCGGTGGTGGGTGTTAGGAAATGAGTATTACCTACCTTGTTGGGTTGGCAATATATAAACCATCAATATAGCTTTAAGGCTGTTGTATTGCATCATACTGTGTCCTGATTGGTTAGCTCAGTAGCCAATCTCCTTAAGAGGGAGCTAGAAACATGGTTTGTTTCTCTTTTCTGTTCTTGCTCTCTGATATTTCTGTATGCTACTGTTTGCAAATCCAGAAGAACTGTTTGTTGTGAATGACTACAACGACTGGTAAGAAGACTTCGTTATTGGATTATCTCTGGATTGTTGTTTTGCTATCTCCTGCTTTATATGTATATGACCTGGACTGTTTATTGGACTGTGCCTTACTATTTCCTAAAAGTAAACACAACTCAGTATATCTGTGTGTTGACTGTGTTCATTCGTACCTACTCTCAATCGCTTTCATGTGCACACCCTTGTTACTCAAGGGTTACTCTGCAAATTCCTTAATAGTGGGTTTCAAATAATTTCACCATCTGTTTGCCGAAAATGTGAGCATGTGTGCGCACACGGCTTCCATGTGTGTGCACGTGCACGTGTGCACAGCGAGGCTCGACCAAGCAGCCTTTTGGGGCCTACTCCCCTCCATCTTTGCTCTCCGGGGCAGCGGCTGCTTCTCTCTGCACTGCTAGGCGAGCATCTTGTGCAATTTAGCAGCTGTGAACTGCCGCTTTCCTCTAAGTCCCATCCAGACAGCACTGTGGCACAGAGAAGCAGCAGCCATGTTGAATGCTGTTTCTCTCAGCCGCAGCACTTTCTGTAAGGGACTTAGAGGAAAGCAGCAGCTCACAGCTGCTAAATTGCACAAGATGCTCTCCCAGCAAGAGCAGCAGCAGAGAGAAACAGCTGCTGACCCAGAGAGCACATGGAGCATCTCCATGAGCGACTGAGGCTCAGCAAGGGACAGAAGAAGCAGCTGAAAGATCTCTGCTGCAGTTCTTTCCAGATGGGACTTCTTGCAGGTAAGAAGAACAGTCTGGTCCATTCCCAAACCACTTTGGCCCTCCTGCACCCATGCCGCCTCCCCCCACATGGCCTTTCGGTCTAATGCGGTAGGCTGCAGGCTGAATAGGGGGCCGTAGTTTGAGGCCAGAGGGGGGCGAAGGCATGCGGGTGGCAGCCTGGGGCAAGGCCAGAGTGGAGAATGTCGCATTCCCCAAACTGGCCAAGGTGAAGGGCGAGCAGGTGGAGGCTCTGGGGCAAGGCCAGAGCCAGGGAATGGCACATCTCTGGGCCCCGACCTAAGGCAAAGGGCGAGTGGGAGGCATGCTTACCTTTGGTGAGGCAGAGCAGGTGAGGCGCAAAGGCAAGGTGTGGAGATTATCTGGGCCTTGTGGTGAAGGCAAGATATATAGGGTGGGGCGGGGCGGGTGGGGCCAGCCGGTGGTACAATTGGCCAGTTCCCCAAACTACTCAAAATTTCTGCTACCAGTTCACCTGAACCAGTCCAAACTGTCTGAATACCACGTCTGACTGTGGCACACCACAAATTATTGCAAGTTCGAATCTCACCAAGGCTCAAGGTTGACTCAGCCTTCCATCCTTTCTAAGGTAGGTAAATTGAGGACCCAGTTTGTGGGGGCAATAAGCTGACTTTGTATAAATATACAAAAGTATGAAGGCTATTGCTTAGCGCATTGTAAGCCGCCCTGAGTCTCCGGAGAAGGGCAGCATATAAATCAAATTAATAAAAAAATAAAAAGGAGTGGCTGTGGGCAGGACCTCTCATTCCCTATCAACACTGCTTGAGATCAACCTTGGAGAAAGGAGCTGAACCAGTTCAAGGCTGTGCTGTGCTGTGCTGTGCTGCCCCAACCCCACAGCCAGCCCAAAAGGATAGTGAGGTTGATGGTATCGAAGGCTGCAGAGAAGACAAGGATGGGTGCACCACCTCCATCCTACTCTCACCAGAAATCATCAACATGTGTGACCAATGCTGTTCCTGTCCCATAACTGGGCCTGAATCCTAACTGGATGGAGTCAAAATAATCTGTTTCATCCCGGATCCTCTGAACTATGATTGAATGCATTTTAAAAATGATGGGATTTCAATCATACAATTACAGCTACCATGATGACTTATTTTGACATTCCCATACTTCCCAGAGGCCTCTTCCCAGCAACACCTGCTTAGTCTGTTCAGTAGTGAGGGATTCTGGAAGTTGCCATTCAGCTGTGTAAGCCCTTTGGGGTAAATCACACCAGGAAACAGAACTCAGTAGGAAACCTGGTACTACACTACAAAATATCAGAGTAGTTGACGTTTTGGAAATGGGAAAGAAATAGTCCCTTATTTCAGGTGCAACTCCCTGTTGTGTAACTATAGTCAGTGAGTTCCTAGCCTGATGGGAACCTAGTAAGGAAACTATGAGATAGCAAGTAAAAGTTTGGACTACTGCAATGGCTCTAGATGGGGCTATCTTTGAATGCAGCTGTTTGGACAGTCCTAGAGACCCCCAGGATAGCCCACGAAACACCTCTTTTGCGTAAGCTGCACTGATTGGTGGTTTGCTTCCAGGTCCAACACAAAGGTTGGTTATCAACTTTAAAGCGCTGGTCCAGATTATGTGAGAAACTGTCTCACACCAAAAGAACTGGCCTGCTCCACTCACGCCAGCAGAAAAGGCATGCTGCAGACCCCACTGGTCAAGGAATTCTGGTTGGAATTCCTTGACCAATGTCAAGTGTCCAAGAGAAGGTCCTTTTCTGCTAGGGTTTCCACCCTCTGGAATACTGTGCCCCTGGAATTGAGATCCATACTCATCTTTCTGACCTTCCAAAAATGCCTTGAAACAGGCTGCTGCCCTAAATAGCTGTGCCAATAATCATTTTGTCAGGCATGCCATACTAAGAGTTTGGAATAAATATAAAACCAGGCTCTCTACGAAGTTGCCTCTTTGAGTGTCACCCCAGGAAGCTTTTTTAAGAAAAGAAATGGTGGTGAAGCCAGACTGGTTGACGTATGGTAAAATGTTAGTGTTCAACTCTGGTGACCCAATACTAAAGCCAAGGGAAGAATTTGAATCAGAAAGTTATGTTTGCCATTGGTTTACTTATCAACAACTGAAAGAAAGATTTAAACTGGATAAAAAGTGATATGGATTTGACTTTGTTAAAAATGAATTGGAAACTTTACTATGTGGAAACAATGAACATATTATAACTAAGATCTATAAAATGTTATTGAGATTGAATTGAATTCCAAAAATTGAATTTGGAAAATGAACATGTAAAACATTCTATGATTCAGTTGGCAAGGAATTTTGGATATAATGTGATGCTTGAACAATGGGAAACTATGTGGACGAAGGATTTAAAATTTACACTAAATTATAATCTAAAAGAAAGTTTTATAAAATGATATATTTCTGCTGTTTAATATCCAGATAAGTTATCTAAGACGTATAAAGGGATGTCAAATGAATTTTGGAAGTGTAAAAGTAAAGAAGGGGCTTTTTATCATCTATGGTGGGCATGTGATAAAGCAAAAAAATAAATAAATTGGTGTATGATTTATATTTTAATGCAGAAAACTTTGAAAACGAAGATAAAGATGAAACCAGAATTTTTCCTTTTGCGCCTAATGGAAAAAGACCTGGAGAAAAAATTTGGAACCTTATTACTATGTAGATGGACAGCAGCAAAAGTATCATATGCACAAAAATGGGAGGACCCTTTGATTCCCACCATGGATGAATGGCTGCAGAAGCTGATGGAGTTGGGGCAGAAATAGCAAAATTGACACTTAAATTGACAATTGATTAAAGAAGAGAATATAAATACATGGAGACAAAGCTTCTGAAGTTTGTGTTTGAAGTGGAAAAGAACGAAACTTTGATTTTGAGGTTTACCGATTAGACTGATAGATCCTTATAGAAATGGCTACTTTATATTATTATGAAAAAACAGAAAGTTGTGATTTGATGTTAATGCCTTGTTTTGCTGCAACCGAGAGAGTCAGAAGTCAATGCTTCTTTTTCTTTTTCCTAATCCTGCCTCACTTCTCTTTCCCCCTTCCTTCCCACTGTTTTCCTATTTTCTTTTGTATTTTGTATCTTATTTTATCTTATAACTCAATAAAATGTTAATGAATAAAAAAAAAACTTTCTGCTGCCAATTGGCCTGGGGTCCAGATGAGGTGTTCCACTCTGGAAGTGGCTAGTTAATTAAAATGAAGACCCTACCCCCATCTTTTGTATAGTGGCTCCTATCTTAGCAGATTTGTTAATTTTAATGTTTATTTTATCATTTTAATATTTCACATTGCCATTTTCATCATGTTATAAACTGCCCAGAGTAATTTGATAGCAAGATGGGAAGCATATAAAATTTAATAAGTGAATAAATAAAATACATACCACTCCCAGCTCTCTCCTATTTAATTTTCTGGGAAGGGCACTGATGGTTTCCGTACTGCAATGGATTTCTTCCTTTGAATTTAGCAAAGTTCTGTCAGTTTCTCAACACAGACCTCTGTTCTCTCAAAAACATATTCAGAGCACAAAGCACAAAGAATTTGGATATGATAAGATAAGATGAGATGAGATGAGATGAGATGAGGAGAGGAGAGGGGAGGAGAGGAGAGGAGAGGAAAGGAAAGGAAAGGAAAGGAAAGGAAAGGAAAGGAAAGGAAAGGAAAGGAAAGGAAAGGAAAGGAAAGGAAAGGAAAGGAAAGCTTTATTGTCATTTTTTGGGTGGGCAGTCATGGATGGGTGTATCTGTATGAAGAAGCAAACGAAAACATCTTGGAGTTCATTTGACGTATTCTGCAATGGGCCCAGGGAGCACCTTTTGTCCACTGCTACAGAGGCCCAATACCCCCCTCAGTGGATCAATGAATTAATAGACTTAATTAAGACTCCAGCGGATAATTAGAACTGCAGAAAAAACAATTGCAACCAGCCTGCCTTCCGTAGAAGACCTGCAGGTCAGAAGGAGGGCTGAGAAAACATCTGCAGACCCCTCACATCCCTGACATAATCTGTTTCAACTTTTTCCCTCAGGATGCTGCTACCATAGGGAATTGCAGGCCAAAACAACTAGACACAAATGAAGTTTTTTACCTCATGCCATCACTCTGCTGAACACCTAACTATCACAGTACTGGCTTACCTCTAAGAATATTTTCCCAAGTAGTATGGCTGTAGCATTATTATCCTTCTCATCTTCTCTACTACCACCTCTTATTGGTATCATTATGATGATGATTATTATTCTGTTGCTTTGCATGTACATTGAGAGCCTCTGCACTAGGGACAATTCCTGTTGTGTCTAATCATACTTGGCCATTTATTCTCTATTCTATTCTATTCTATTCTATTCTATTCTGTTCTGTTCTGTTCTGTTCTGTTCTGTTCTGTTCTATTCTATTCTATTCTATTCTCTGTCTATATTCTTATGTCTAATTCAATAAGTAATAATGCTACTCTAGGGACAGAGTATTAGCATAATCTGGAGATCCCAAAAAGCTGATTTACTAATTTGATGTTTATGTATTAATGTGTTTATAGTATTTGACCATCTTAATATATTATTGAAACATTAAAATACTATTTTAATATCCCACTTTTAATATATTGTTAATTAAAATGTGTGAAGAAAAAAAATACAAGAAACATTAGTGGAGAAAATAAAGCAAATGGAGACTGTGCCCTTCCCCCTTTGGATATGACCCACTTCATCCCTTTATCTAATTCTGCCACACCCAAATAAACCCCCCTGCCCCCAGACACCCCCTGTAGACCAATGACTTGAAGCCTGGCCCAAAGAAATCACAACCTAAAGGAACCCAATTTTTTGCCTCCTTTATCAATGGACTTCCCCAGTTCTACTGCCCATTTTGGCTAACAATAGAATTGATTCCAGGTATACTGGCAAGGACCTGCCTAGAGTCTCCAAACTGACTAGCCAATCAGATCCCTAGTATTTCTCACCTTGTAGCCCTCAACTTTTGTAAACATCTTTGCTTTCTCATCGTTAGCTGCCTCTCTTTCCTTCTCACATCCTTCTTAAGCTTTCCTATTACCTTCTATTATTGGTATGTTGTGATTATTACTTTGTTGTTCGTATGTACTCTGAGAGCTGATACACTGGAGATAAATTCCTTGTGTGTCCAATCACACTTGGCTGATAAAGAATATTCTAATTCTAATTCCGAAATTATGCAACTCCTTGGGCATAGCTGCTTCTCCCTTTGGAGGACACCCAAGTGGAGGTTTAGCTACAGTAGTTTCCACAAAATGGATTAAGCTGGACACAATTAGGAACATAATAGGGCCAGCCATAGTTAGGCTGAAGTACGGTTCCTTTTTCTTAACAAACATGATCTCCTACAAAGAGACAGCCTCAATGTAAAGAAGCATGGGAATGTTTACATGATTATATGTCTGATTTGGGAGCAAACTATGCAGATGCATTGGTCATTTTAGGATGAGATTTTAAGTTGAGATTAGGTCTTTATGACCTTAACCTTTATTTAAAGTATCATTCCACCCCTCAAAGAGTGACTCACCACCATGTTAGACCAGCATCAACCTAAAGAAAGGACAAGCTCCAACAAATTGGATTGTCACCGTTTGAATGGAGTGATCCCTAGGGAGACACGGGGACAACAATACAACACAACAGCAAAGGCCCCTCTCTGGAGGGCTATTCCGTGAGATTCTAAAGGGGTTTGCTGCCCCAGATGCTGGGCTTCTCTGCCTTGGTTGAGGAGTTGGCAGGCTTCCCTTGCTTCATGCCCTCAGCTACTTGGGACTGCATATGATCGTCAACTTATGCGAACACGGCCTTAGAATACTTTTGCATTCCCCTATTTAAACCAGACACATGTCTAGACACGTGTCCAATCCACCAAATGAAACTACACTTAAATATTACAAGGTCTTGATCCAGTCCTGCAAACAGGTCAACAGATCAATCTAAAAAAATGCAAACTGATCAGTAGAGTGAAAGCACTAACCAGAAAACAAAACAGCAACAAAAAAAGAACTAGTGCCTCAGAAAAAGCATGATAAAAGATTAGCTATTACAAAAGGGGGGGGGGGCAGTATATGAAATCAGGACACAGCTGATAGCAAGCTGTGTGAAAGATTCCACTAAGTTCTGGCATTTAATTGCAGGAAAACCTATTCCTCTCCCCTGGAGTGTAACATCCCAGCAACAATCTGGGGCATTTATTTACATGGAAGAGAGAATTTGCAAGATGCTGAGATTGAGCCTCTGCCGAGGTGGCCTCCAGTTTCAGTTGCTGGAGAGCAGACTGTCAACAAATTGGGGAACTGAAATGCAGAAAAGTTCCCAGCTCTGGATTTAATTCCTCCTGAACTGCTCCTGAATGGTGGATTGCAGTGTTGGCTTCCCTCTTCAATGTCATTCATAATACAGCTTCAATCCCTAGAGACTGGGGATGGGCCATCCAGTGAGTCTCCTTAGCCTGATTAGTAAGATCTAAGCCAAATACTTTTGGCTGAAGCTGGAAGAAGAAAACCTACCAGTCTTCTCTGTGTTACATCAAGGACTGTTAATCTCCCATCTGGTTGAAAAATATCCTAATTCATCTAAGTCAACATGTTTGGCCTTGTTTGTAAATCTCAAGGAGGTCTTTGACCCCATCTCTTGCAAGAAATATCGAAGCATATACAGTACATATCCTATTAGATGTACTTTATAGGAATAATAGATTGAGACCGAGATGCACTACAGCTCAGCTTAATTTTAATGCCAACAAGCAAAAGAATTAATCCAATGGCATATTTTGGCCACACTATTTTTTAATCAGCCTGAGAAAGTAATCAGGCTCCTCGTGACTGTCAGATCAGCCATCCATCTATTGAATCTATGTTCATTCTTGGTTGATAAAAACCTCCCAGGAGGTGACATGTGACTAGGTTCCAATGGTGGTTAATTCTTTCTTGAGAGTAGAGATTGTAGGACAATCATCAGTACAAGGAACCAATGCCATCGTTTTGGACCAGCTGCAGGAATTGTGTGGTTGGTGGCCCTGTCTTATGCTGATTCTCCTCCTTCCAATGGAGTTGATTCCAGTCGATGTTGATTGGGAGCAAGAGGTCTTGTGCTTGGATACTACTTTGTAGGGTTCACAGAATCTAATAGCCTCACCATACTTGTTTAGCATCTACATGTAAAAAACAGGGGAAGAAGTCAAGGAAACAATTGGTCCACTAATGGGTGAAGATAACAAGGAGGTGACCGGCAACAGGGAGAAACTGGAATTGCTTAATTCATTCTTTGCATCTGTCTTTACACCAAAGGAAAAAACAGTGCAACCTATCAAAAGCAATACTTTAAAAGACTGGATTAGGAATAGAAGTCAAAATAGTCAAGAAATTATTAAAACAAACCTATCTGCTCTGGATGAATTCAAATCACCAGGACCAGATGGCTTACATCCCAGAGTTCTGAAGGAGCTGGCTGATGTGATGTGGAAACCATTGAACCATATCTTTCAAAGATCCTGTAGCACCTGGGAACTACCAGGGGAATGGGAAAGAGCTGATGTGGTTCAAATCTTCAAAAAGGGAAAAATATCGATCCAGGAAACTATAGCCCTATCAGCCTCACAACAATACCTGGAAAGATCCTGGAAAAGATAATCAAACAACAGATCTGCCAATGCCTAGAAGTAAGCAAAGCTATAACCAGAAGTCAACATGGGTTTGTCAAAAACAGATCATGCCAAACAAATCTTATTTCATTCTTTGACAAAGTGACGGAATTAGTGGACCATCAAAGTGCTGTGGACATAGAATTGGATTTCAGTAAGGCATTTGACAAAATAGTACTTTTTAGTAAACTAGAAAAATGTGGGATAGACAGCATCTATCAGCATCCACCAGATGGATTCCTAACTAGCTGACAAACTGCACTCAATGTGTAGTCCTTAATGGGACTACATCTACATGGAGGGAAGTAAGCAATGGGGTACATCAAGGTTCTCTTAGGCCCAGTACTCTTCAATATCTTCATGAATGATTTAGATGAGGGAATAGAAGGGGAAAGCATCAAATTTGCAGATGACACTAAACTGACAGGAATAGCCAACACCCCAGAAGATAGGCTCAAGATCCAATGGATCTTGATAGACTTGAACACTGGGCCCTATTTAAAAAATGAAATTCAATGTAGAGAAAAGCAAGGTTTTGCACTTAGGCAAAAAAACCCAAATGTATAGGTACAGATTAGGTGAAACCTGGCTCAATAGCAGTAGCTGTGAGAGGGATCTTGGAGTCTTAGTGGAAAATCACTTAAATATGAGCCAGCCGTGTACAGCAGCTGCCAAAAAAGCCAACACAGTCCTAGGCTGCATTAACAGAGGGATAGAATCAAGATCACATGAAGTATTAGTGCCACTTTATAAAGCTTTAGTAAGACCACACTTAGAATACTGCATCCAGTTTTGGTCACCATAATATAAAAAAGATGTAGAGTGTCAGGTTCCGATGTTGTCTTAAATAAATCACATTTTCCAAACAAATAGTCTTTGATGAAATCTTTCATTTATTTAGAACAAACATGTCTGGTCCCGACTCCATCGGTGCCAGTACTGACCTGCTAAGCCCCAAACCCTTCCGTCCCTCAATTCTCAGCGTCTCATTGGCTATCTTCCAAGTCACTCTCACTGGAATGTCCCCCTCCCATCCCATCTCCTAGGTGACATTATCTGCCGGTTAAGTAAATAGGTGAAAAGTCAAACTGCTTCTTCTCTCTCCTTTTCTTTTTTCTTTTCCTTCATGTCAGCACTGGGACAAATGAAACTTGGGGTGCTGACATAGAGACTGTGAAAAGAGTGCAGAGAAGAGGAATAAAGATGATTTGGGGCCTGGAGGCTACAACATATGAAGAACGGTTGCAGGATTTGGGTATGTCTAATCTAGTGAAAAGAAGGACTATGATAGCAGAGATCCGATGTGTTTTATTGCTTGTGTTTGCATTATTTTGAATTCCAATATGACATCATTCTCGCCCAACGTTCTGGCAACTTCAATTCCCTCTATCATGTCTTCTCCATTATTAAGAATTAGATCTAGTATAGCTTTTCCTCTTGTTCCCTCCTCTATCTTTTGGATGACAAAGTTGTCAGCTAAGTTGGTTAGGAATCTGTTTGATCTTCCACTTGCTGCAAAGTTTGTCTCCCAGTAGATATCAGGGTACTTAAAGTCTCCCAGTACTACTGTTGTATATTTCCTACATACATCTGTTAATTGTTTAGCAAAAAGTTTGTCTATTTCTTCTGCTTAGTTGGTATATATGCCTATAGCAATGTCATTCTTTTTTCCTTTTATATTGACCCCAATGGATTCTAGGAGGTTTTCATCCTTGATTTTGTGGATTTCTGTAGAAAAGTAATGATCTTTTATGTATAATGCAAATCCATCTCCTCTTTTGTAAGTCTGGGGTTTTTTTTAATAGCTTGTATCCTTCCATCAGTACATTCCACTCATGACTTTTATCCCACCAAGTTTCAGTAATGGCAACTATATCCTACCCGCCTTCATGTACTAATATTTCAAGTTTATCCTGTTTGTTCCCTAAACTTGGAGCATTTGTGTATAGGCATTTGAGTCCTTTAGGGGTCTTGGGTGTATTTCTTTTATCTCCTACTCTGTAACTGGGATTTCCATCGTTTCCCATCACTCTCTACTTCATTGTGTTTTTCTTTCTTTTTTCTCTGTATTCCTTACCTCCTTATATGATTGGTCAGCTAGTGGTTTTTGCTTGGAATTAGGTTCTAAAGGTTGTAAAGATTGGCCCCCTCCCTCCCCCCCCAATTTTAGTTTAAAGTCCTTTTGACCAGATGAGCCAGTCCTTTTCTGAATGTATTCTTTCCAGTTCACCCCATCCCTTGCCAGTAGCCCTTCATGTAGGTAATGCATGGTCTAGGAAGCCGAAGTTCTCTTGACCGCAGCTGTTTTTAAGCCAGTGGTTCATTTCTAAAATCCTTTGCTCCCTCATTGGAAGTTGGCCTTTTGTTGGAAGTGTAGCTGAAAACACCACTTGAGTTCCTAACTCTTTAACTTTCTTCCCTAGCTGTTTGTGATCTCTAGTTATTGTTTTCAGATTCATTGTTGTGTCATTGGTCCCCACGTGTAGGAGAAGAAAGGGGTAGTAATGCTTTAGTAAGGTTCTCAGTTACATCTTTGATTTTTGCTCCAGGGAGACAATATACCTCCCAAGATGGACTGTTCAGCCTGCAGACTATAGTTTCTGTTCCCCTAAGAATTGAATCTCCTGTCACCAATATTTTTCCTAGGGAAGTCTGGGATACTTTTCTTCCTGTCAAAAGAATGCTGGGCTGTATCTCCTTTTTAGAAACTCTTGATGACTGCTCTTTTATAAGTGTCGGCACATTTTTTCCAGGGGAGGCTATGAAAGCGATTGTACAGTTCCAGAAGGGCTTCACTGGAGTCGGCTAAGGTAGATAGGAGGGGCTTTGCTCTCGGTTGCTATTTTCTTCTAAAAGTGACATGTTTCCATTGGTCTTGCTCTTTAGGTTCATATATAAGGTCATTTTTAAGAAGCTGTTTACTCCCTATTGTGTTTAATTTTGGTGTAGTCTTCTTGTTTAGGTTGGAGATTCTTGCTCTGTTCATTGAATTTCAGAGTGGCTAGAGTTGCTTCTACACCCTTTACTTTTTCTTCTAGTAATTTATATGATTTGTATTTGATGCATATACAGTTGGGACTTTTGTGGGCATAAGCTCAAACATGACATATTTTGCAAGTCATTATAATGTCAGTCGCTATGTCCATGATTTTTTGTTTGTTAAAAAATGAAAAATTTCTAAAAAATTATTTTCCCTATTACAAAATGTTAGTATACAATAGTTAAACAACAGTTCTTGACCCTTTGTTCTCTGCCTTCAAAAATTCATCACTATTTTTCCCGTTTTATGTGTCTCTTTTTCTGTGATTTTTTTCCTCTTAGATCATTAAGAGTTTAAAAATTTCTAAACAGTTAAAATAAGTAAACTGTCTTTTTAAATGTTTACTTGAAAAAGAAATTGAAAAATTGAAAAAATGAAAAAAGAATTTTAAAATTGAAAATGGAATTTGAATTTTAAAAGAAATTTAGAAGTTGAAAAAAGAAATAAAAAATTGAAGAAAGATTTTTTTAAAAAAAATTAAGAATTTACATAACGTTATGCACTTCTTTATGTTGGAAATCTCAGGCTTTTTTCTAGGAGATGTTTATCTCTTAACCCTCTGCACGAGCGGTGGGTTTCAAAAATTTTTACTACCGGTTCTGTGGGTGTGGCTTGGTGGGCGTGGCAGGAGAAGGATACTGTAAAATCTCCATTCCCTCCCCACTCCAGGGGAAGGATACTGCAAAATCCCCATTTCCTTCCCATCATCTGGGACTTGGGAGGCAGAGAATAGATGGGGGAGGGGCCAGTCAGAATTTTTACTACCAGTTCTCCGAAATACTAAAAATTTCCGCTACCGGTTCTCCAGAACTAGTCAGAAACTGCTGAAACTCACCTCTGCTCTGCACCCTGCCTTGAATGTTTACCCCTTTCCTCTCTGTTCACAAGTGTTACATGCAGATCCTTTTCCTCCCTGCCTTTTTGCCCTTCAGCTGTTCGGCCACTGCTGGGGTTTTCGGGTACGAGAGCCACTGCTCTGTGCACTCCACTCCTCTGCTCCTTACTGTTGTGGCTCGCCAGCAGCCTGTGAGGCTGGCAGCAGAGTCGGACAGTGAGGAGGCTGGGGGGGAACATGGGCCAGTCCTGGAGTCAGGGGAAGGCTCAGATGAAGGCTCTGCGTTGGAGGCAGAGAAAGGGCCATCTGGGAGATACGTGCTTCCTCCAGAGCCTCCAGAGTCAGACCTCAGCAAGGCAGAGGAACAGGGGGAGCCTGTTCCCAGTGCGTGCATGTGCAGAGCTGTCAGAAGGCAAGAACAGTTAAAACAAAAGGGACGACTCAGAATAGGGCTTGGAGATGATTGGCCCCTCCCATATGACTTAAAAGAGGAGCAAAGGCATGTGGGCCTTTGCAGGAAGCAACATTGTTAATTCTGTTCAGTTTAAAGTCTGAAGTTCTGTTTGATTCTGGACTCCATGTGGCTTTGCCAATGAGGTCTTTGGCAGCATGTCAAGGGAGATAAAGCTGGTTCCATCGCTGGCTATTGGGGGTGAGTTATTGACTCACCCCCAATAGCCAGTTTGTACCCAAGTTGCAAACCCAGAGAGGGTTTGCAACTTGGGTGTCCTCCTGGATGCACGGCTGTTTTTAGAAGAGCATATGACGGTCGTGGCCAGGGGGGCTTTTCATCAGGTTCACCCAGTGGTGGGATTTAATTTTTTTAACAACCGGTTCTGTGGGCGTGGCTTAGTTGGGGGTGTGGCTTGGTGGTCATGTGACTGGGTGGGTGTGGCTAGCTGGTAATGTGACCGAGTGGGCGTGGCTATGCACATAGGGCCTACTCAGAGGGCTGAAAAAAGTCATTTCTGACTGGTCCTCGCACTTTTGACCGGTCCTCGCATTTATGACCATCCTCACATTTATGCCCGTTGCGGCATTCTTAACAACCGTGTCAGTCATTTCACCACTACTTCTCTTCACCACGGTGACAAGATAGGGCACAAAACGTAAAATGTGAGGACAGTCGTAAATTCAAGGACTGGTCAAAAGTGCGAGGACTGATCAAAAATAACTTTTTCAGCCTTCTGAGTAGTCCATATGTACATAGGGACTACTCAGAGGGCTGAAAAAAGTCATTTCTGACTGGTCCTCACATTTTTGACCGGTCTTCGCACTTATGTACATCTACTAGATGTACTAGCTGTACATCTCCACCCCAGTCCACTCCAACGATGTCCTTGAAGTGATGTCCCAGTGCCTGGAGGCCGTGCGGATCTGGATGGGGAGGAACAGGCTCAGACTCAATCCATCCAAGACTGAGTGGCTGTGGTTTCTGACGTCCCGATATAGTCAGCTGGTGCCATCGCTGACTATTGGGGGCGAATCATTGGCCCCCGCAGAGAGGGCGCGCAACTTGGGTGTCCTCCTGGATTCACGGCTGTCTTTAGAAGAGCATTTGATGGCTGTGACCGGGAGGATTTTTCATCAGGTTCGCCTGATTCGCCAGTTGCGTCCCTTTCTGGATTGGGACTCATTACACACGGTCACTCACTCCCTCGTCACCTCTCACCTGGACTATTGTAATGCTCTCTACATGGGGCTCCCCTTGAGGAGCACCCGGAGGCTCCAACTGGCGCAGAGTGTGGCCGCGCGGGTGGTGATGGGAGCGACGTGGCGCTCCCATATTACTCCTCTCCTGCACGAGCTGCACTGGCTCCCGGTCGTCTTCCGGGTGCGCTTCAAGGTGTTGGTTACCACCTTTAAAGCGCTCCATGGCTTAGGACCCGGGTACTTACGGGACCGCCTACTACCACCAATAGCCTCCCACTGACCGGTATGCTCCCATAGAGAGGGGCTCCTCTGGGTGCCATCGGCCAAACAATGTCGGCTGGTGGCCCCCAGGGGGAGAGCCTTCTCTGTGGGGTCACCCACTATCTGGAACGAGCTCCCCCCGGAGTTACGGAGGATCCCAGATCTTCGTGCCTTCCGCCGTGAGCTAAAAACTTTCCTGTTTCACCAGGCGGGCCTGGCCTAATTCTTCCCTTTTTCCCCTTCTTTTATAAAAAGAATTTAAAAATTTTAAACTGTAAATATTGTAATAATTGGGGTTTTAATATTTTATAATTGGGACTTTAAATAATTGGGGGCCATTGTTTAATTTGGTTTTATTTGGCTTTTAAATTTTGTATGTATGTTTTTTAACTTTTGGCTGTTCACCACCCTGAGTCCCCTCGGGGAGAAGGGCGGTTTATAAATCTAAATAATAATAAATAAATTATGACTGGTCATCATTTATGCCCATTGTAGCATTCTTAACAACTGTGTCACTCGTTTCACAACTGCTTCTCTTCACCATGGTGACAAGATAGGGCAAAAACGTAAAATGTGAGGACAGTCGTAAGTTCGAGGACTGGTCAAAAGTGTGAGGACCAGTCAAAAATAATTTTTTCAGCCCTCTGAGTAGTCCATATGCATAAAAGGATACAGCAAGAGAGGGATGAAGGAAGGGAAGGGAAATTAGAGTAGGAGTGAGGGTAAGAGAGGGAGGAAGAGAGGAGGAGAAGGAGAAAGGAAGAGGAAGTAGGGAGGAGAAGAAGAGCGAGGGAGAGAAAGTAAGAAGGAAAGAAAAGAGAGAGGTGGTAGGTTAGAGGAGAAAGATTGCTGTACAATAAAAAAGATGAAAGGGAAGAAAGCCAAACCCAAACAAATATAAAAATATTAAGATAAAGAATGAATTGTTAAACTTTAAAGAATAAAAGAGAACAAATATGAATAAATAGCAATAATTAGAAACACACATACAAACATACAATGTATTTTCTTTGAACAGAGTATTTGGCCAGTTCACAAATTTAAACAGTGTTTAGTCATTTCAATTAAATTTACAATTTCTATATTTCCTTTTTGCCATATTTATTCCTCATCTATTTAAAAAAAAACCCAATATTACCCTTCATCCTCATCTCTAATCTTAATCAAATTCAATTTTCCCTTCTATTCTATATTATACCCCTTCCCATTGTCATCTATTTTTATATCCATCCTCACATTGGTTAATTATGTAATATTGCAGTTGTTTAATACAAATTCAACATTTTAATGTAAATCAATTAGTTATATAACTATCTTTTTTGTATATTAATCAATATGAACATGAATATTCCAATTATTTCCATGCAATCCAATTTTTTACAAATCCATTAATTATATTTACCAATAATAATAAACCAAATAGTTTCCCCCATATATTCCTCCAAACCACAACTTAACCATTTCTGCTTTCAATACAATATACAATTAATAGTATCTCAATTATTACAATTCCCTAGTTAAATTGAGCTTTTTTTCCTTTTGTGTTTTAAAATCTTGAACTAAAATCTCTTTTGAACTAAATTTCCCATTTTTTGCACCTACCCTTTTTGGTGAGCAAAGAGAAAAATAAATCTCTCTCCCTGCTTCATTTTGTCACATTGCAGCAGAGCCTGCTTTACTTTCAGTTTCCTTTTAGCTAGGGGGAAAAATCACTCTTTGCAGCTAGCAAAGAGCTTGTAAAACAAGAGCTTGCAAAAGAGCCTGTGCAAAACAGCTGAGAGCGAATCAGCTGAGAGTTGGGAGGCAGATCTAATCAAGCCTAAATTGAAGCTGAAAGGAGTTGTTTTTTCCTGCTGTTTGTTTGCAAGGAGGTAACTGCTGCGAGGCACAGGCCAAAGGGTGGGGGCCACCCTCCTTGCCACTTAGCCCCCTGTCGCCCCCTTTTGCCTCTAGCGCCCCCCTGCCACCCCGCCCCCCTAAGGCATCCCACCACCCCCGGTACCGCCCCCTTTGGCAACCACTGGCTTAACTATTTAACTCCTTAACAACCAGTTCTACCGAAGTAGAATCCCACCACTGGGTCTACCCATTTATTTTTGCAGGCAGGGGTCTACTCATTTGTTTTCTTTTGACACTGATCAGCTGTAGAGCGGCCCTTTGAAGCCCCACGGCAGCTGCAAGGCCAATAAAATTACAAAAAAACACCGAACTGTTTGTTAAATTGCTGGCTCGCCCACCCCTCGCCCAGTGGTGCGGAGGGACAGGGCAAGGGGCGGGACGAGCCAGCAATTTAACAAACGATTCGGCCGAACCGCCTAGAACCGCAGAATCCCACCACTGGGTTCGCCTGATCCGCCAATTGTGTCCCTTTCTGGATCGGGAATCCTTACGCACGGTCACTCAGGCACTCGTCACTTCCCGCCTGGACTACTGTAATGGTCTCTACATGGGGCTCCCCTTGAGGTGCACCCGGAGGCTCCAGCTGGTGCAGAATGCGGCCACGTGGGGGATTATGGGAGCGACGGGGCGCTCCCATGTGACACCCCTCCTGCGTGAGCTGCATTGGCTCCCAGTGGACTTCTGGGTGCGCTTCAAGGTGTTGGTCACCACCTTTAAAGCGCTCCATGGCGTCGGACCTGGGTATTTGCGGGAACAACCTACCCCCGGAGATACGCAGGATATCAGATCTCCGGGTTCTTCGCTGTGCCCTAAAAACTTTTCTCTTTCAACAAGCAGGGCTGACATAACCCCCACCCACCCCCTTTTAAAGATTTTTTAAGATTTTAGATTTTTAAATTGTCCAATTGGGTTTTAGTTATGAGGTTAATTTTGGGCCACAATTTATAATTCTTTTAAATTTTAAATTTTGTATTGACTGTTTTTTATTTCTGGCTGTGCACCGCCCTGAGTCCAGCAGGAGAAGGGCGGTATATAAATTAATTAAATAAATAAAATAAAATAAATAAATAAAGGTGGGTGATTATCAGCCTTATCCTGAAGGACTCTTTACAACTATTTGGGACTCATCTGTGAATGAACAGAATTCACAGCTGTTAAAATAAAAGAGGTTTTTGGGGCTACTCCTGTGTTTTACTGACTCAGGAAGCCTCAGTCAGAACATTTACCTCTGCACAGCTGCTGCTCAGGATACACTCACTTCCTCCACTCAGGTGCCAGGTTGGGTTGCTGGGCCACCTCTTTGCCTCTCAGTTGAAACACTGGGCCATCTTGTTAAAGGATTTCTTTCCAAAATTTTAAAAATTCTAGAAGTTTATTTTCATAATTCCCAAAATTTAGAAGATTTTTTTTAATTAAACTGAAATTTCTATTCAGAATCAGAATAGAGCTGGAAGGGACCTTGGAGGTCTTCTAGTCAGGCACTTCTGCTCAAGCAGAAGACCCTCTACCATTTCAGACAAGTGACTGTCCAGTCTCTTCTTTAAAAAACCCAGTGATGAAGCACCCACAACATCCGGAGGCAAGTTGTTCCACTAATTAATTGTCCTCACTGTTAGGAGGTTTCTCCTTAATCCCAGGTTGATTCTCTCCTTGATTAGTTTCCATCCGTTGCTTCTTGTCTGGCCTTCGGGTGCTTTGAAAAATAAATTGATCCCCTCCTCTTTGTGACAGCCTCTCAACTACTGGAATGCTGCTATTATGTCCCCCCCCCCCAGTCCTTTTTTTCTCTAGACTAGCCAAACCGAAATCCTGCACCCATTCTTCATACGTTTTAGTCTATTCTAGAAGACCGATTTCCTTTAATGTTAGTCTTCTAGGATAATAGAGTAGCAGAGTTGAAGGGACCTATATTACTTTGGACAAATGGCTCTCCAATCTCCTCTCAAAAGCCTCCAGTGATGGGACACCCACACCTTTGAAGTCAAGCTGTTCCACTGCTTAGTTGTTTACACTGTCAGGAGTTCTGGGAGTTCTAATCTAACAGAAGCAGAAGAGATTTAAGAAGAGGTGACATGAATACATAGAAGAACTATACAAGAAAGATCTTAATGTTCCTGATAATCACGATGATGTGATTGCTGACTTTGAGCCAGACATCCTGGAGTGCAAAGCCAAGTGGGCCTTAAGAAGTATCACCACCAACAAAGCTAGCAGAGGTGACAGTATTCCAGTTGAGTTATTTAAAATCCTAAAAGATGGTGCTGTTACATTGCTGGATTCAGCATGCCAGCAAGTTTGGAAAACTCAACCATGGCCACAGGATTGGAAAAGGTCAGTTTAAATTCCAATCCCAAAGAAGGGCAATGCCAAAGAATGGTCCAGCTACCGAACAATTGTTCTCATTTCACACGCTAGCAAGGTCACGCTCAAAATCCTACCAGCTAGGCTTCAGCTATATGTGAACCAAGAACTACCAGAAGAAAAAGCTGGGTTTCAAAGAGGGAGAGGAACTAGAGATCAAATGGCCAACCTTCGCTGGTTTATGGAGAAAGCCAGGAAGTTTCAGAAAAACATCTGCTTCATTGACTAAGCTAAAGTCTTTGATTGTATAGATCACAACAAACTGTGGCAACTTCTCTTTTTTAAAATATTTTTATTGAGTATTTTACATTTTAAAACAAAACACACAATAGCAAAAAACAAAAAACAAAAACATACACACACATCAGACATTAAAATACAATACTAACTACAGATATATACAATTTTAAAACTTTCTGCATCGACTTTTGTCTTTACTCTTAGCTTTTATCCTCCCGCTTCTTCTCTTTATTTTTAAATATTCATAATTAACTGTTTTGTTAGCAGGGTCATTATTTACATTCATATCCAGTATGTTAATATCTAATTTCACTTTATATTCTTATTTCTTAATTTGATTTCTGTTTTCCAACCATGTATAAAACCTATTCCACACTTTATAATAATCCGAGTCTTCTCTTTCTTTGATCTCCATAGTTAATTTATCCATTTCAGCACATTCAAGGATTTTCTTTATTATTGTTTTTTCTGATGGTGTATTGGTTGACTTCCACATTTGCGCTAGAGTAATTCTGGCTGCTGTTAGAATATGCAATATAATATAATAGACTTTTTTCCATTTTTCTATCAATCATTCCTAGGAGGAACATCCCTGTTTTAAAATCTATCTTTTGGAATATAATCTCTTCCAACCACCCTTTAATTTTATACCAAAATTTCCTCATTTTCGGGCACCACATGTGGTAGTATGTCCCTAGTTTGTGACCACATCTCCAACACTGAGGTGATAAATTGGGGTACATTTTTGCCAGTCTCGCTGGTGCTAAATGCCACCTATAAAACATTTTATAGCTGTTTTCTTTGTATGATACTGCCATGGTCAATTTATAATTTTTCTCCCACAATTTTTCCCATTTATCCAATTCTATGGAATGTCTGAGATTCCTAGCCCAACTTATCATCGTTTCCTTTACTGTTTCTTCTTCCAATTTGTATCCTAATAGGTAATTATAGATATTTGTAATCATTTTTCTTCCCAATCCTAATATTAATTTATCTAATTCCAATTGTTTCCTGCTTATGTCAAATTGCTCCTTATCTTTTTTAAATCTAGTTTTGATTTGTAAATATGGCCACCATTCCAAATTTATTCCTTGTTTTTTTTCAAATCTTGTATTGATTTTAATTCTCCTTTTGTGTCTAATAAATCTGCCTTTAACTGTGGCAACTTCTTAAAGAGATGTGAGTACAAGACAATCTTACCTGTCTCCTGAGAAACATGTATGCAGGTCAAGAAGCAGCAGTTAGAACCAGACATGGAACAAATGATTGGTTCAAAATAGGGAAAGGAGAATGACAAGGCTGTGTATCGTCACTCTGCTTATTTAACTTATATGCAGAGCACATCAGGCAAAATGCTGGGCTGAATGAATCACAAACTGAAATTAAGATTGCTGGGAGAAATATCAAGAACCTCAGATGTGCAGATGATACCACTCTAATGGCAGAAAGTGAAGAGGAACTAAATCTCATCCACCTCTGGATGAGAGTAAAAGATGCAAAATGTCTCTGGAGAGTCTCAGTCCTCCCGGTCGGTCATGGTGGTTCCAAAGGTTCTTTCTCAAGAGGCAACTGGACTTTCTGGTTTTTCTTTGAAGATGTTTCACTTCTCATCCAAGAAGCTTCTTCATCTGGATAAGAAGTGAAACGTCTTCAAAGAAAAACCAGAAAGTTCAAGTTGCTTCTTGAAAAAAGCACCTATGGGACAAAAGATGCAAAAATTGGCTTGAAATTCAACATTAAAAAAACTAAGATCATGGCATCCAGCCTCATCACATCCTGGCAAATAGAAGGTAGAAATGGAAGCAGTGACAGATTTTATTTCCTTGTGCTCCAAAATCACTGCAGACGGTGACTGCAGCCATGAAATTAAAAGACACTTGCTCCTTGTGAGGAAAGCTATGGCAAACCTAACAGCCTATTAAAAAGCAGAGGCATCACCTTGGTGACAAAGGTCCGTATACTCAACGCTATGGTTTTCCCAGTAGTAATGTATGGCTGTGAGAACTGGACCATAAAGAAGGCTGATCACCAAAGAACTGATGCTTCGGAAGCATGGTAATTATGGTGGTGGAGACCCCAAATGGGTCAAATCAATCAATCCTAAAGGAAATCAACCCTGACTGTCCTTTGGAAGGACAGATGCTGAAGTTGAAGCTCAAATACTTTGGCCACCATGAAAAGGGAGGACTCGTTGGAAAAGACCCTGATGTTGGGAAAGACAAAAGAAGAAGAGGGCGGCAGAGGCTGAGAGGGTTAGATAGTGTTATTGATGCAATGAGCATGAATTTGGACAAACTCCCAGAGACAGTGGAACACAGGGCCATCTGTCATACTATGGTCCATGGGGTTGTGAAGAGTCAGACATGACTTAGTGACTGAGCAACAATGACAACCAAAATTCCTTCTTGTTGGGGGTGGGTGAGTGGCCTGTCGGACCCTCTACAGGAATGTGATGGGGAGTATTTATGCTACCTGGTGGATAAAGTTGTTCAAATTTTCTTGTAGTTGGAGTCTGACCGTGTCTGAGGCACAATCTTACTCATTAAACTAAGTTGGATTCTTGACTACCAAGGAAGTGGAGAAACTGTAGCCAACTTAGCTTACAGGAGGATATATTGAGAGTGTGGGGAAGCACACTCAGACTTGCAAGATTTATTATTGTAGCTATTACAATAAAAATAGTCCTGGCCTGTATGGCATTAGTTACTTAGTCTAGTCTAACTTGTAGGGCTAACAATGCTTCAGGATTTGATACACCTCTACTGTTTAACAACTACATGAAATTGGTGGGTGAAGTCATCCGTTAGTTCAGAGTTTGGCATCCAGTATATACATAATACCCATCTCTACCCCAGCCTGCACAGATGAAGCTGTACGAAACCAACATCTGGAGACGGTTTGGTTCTGAATGGGAAAACAGATTTCAAGTCAATCCTGGCAAGACTGAGTGGTTGTGGTTATTTGGGCCCCAAATCAGGGATGTTTTCACCATTTGTCTTAGAGGGCGTTGCCCTATCTCTTTTGAGACAGGTGCATAACTGGGGATGCTTTTGGACTCACAGCTACTGCTCAAAGATCAGGTAGCAGCTGTGGCCAGGACAGCCTTTGCAGAGATTCATTTTATGCCAGTTACACCTGTTCCTTAACTGGGAGGCCCTTCATGTGGTTACTTACTCGCTAGTGGATTATTGCAATATGCTCTATGTGGAGCTGCCATTTATGACCAGCTACAACTGGTCCAAAATCCACCAGTATGAGCAGTAACAGGCAGTTCTTTTTATTCCCGTGTGTCATCTCTGTTACAGAAGCTGCACTGGTTGTCAATCAGCTTCCAATTCAATTCTAAGTATTGCTCAGTATTTATAAAGCCTTTCATTCCATAGGGTTATCTGAGGAAGCACAACTTCTTTGTTGCAGCCCCTGCACTCTGGAGTAGACCCTAACCCTACAGAGATATGTAACTTA
>WNWU01000106.1:820513-895563 GCA_012654045.1 Ptyas mucosa
TGCTTTACTTCGAAGTCCTCTTGATCTAACTCTTCCTTTCCTAGTTGGGTCTACTCTCTGCTGTTACGTTAAAGTGTTGCTGAGAATTGCAAAGCATATTTGTTCAATGCAAGCCAAACTCTACTGAAAACATCTTCAGCAGTGTGTTGTGCCTGGAAATTGGCCACTAGAATTTGCTAAACCATAAGAATTGCATCACAACCTAAATTTCTAGTTTAGTATATTAACACAACTGTTGGACAGTTAACATGTATGTCTATTGCAGAAGTCAGTCCTGCCCATACTTTGTAGGAAAGCTTCATTTCTGTAACGTGAAAATTGTGGAATCTGAGCTAAAATAAAACATCTATGGGTGATTCTTTTTGCGGAAGAAGAGCTTTTGAATGCCTAAAGCACTAAGATTGCCCGTATGATATAATGTTCAAATATTTCCCATTCAGATTCACAATGTCCATATATAAAATATTCTTATAGCACTAGGAACCAGACACTTAGAAATTTGATAGCCTAGTACTGAAAAAATATTTCATACTGCCCATTTGTGATAATAATAAAAAGGTATGTTGTAAGTGCATTGAGTAGCCTTTCCCTTCTTAGCATTTATCTTGGGCCTAATCCAGTTTCTATGGAATCTAATGGAAAGTTCCCCATTGACGTCAATGGATCTGGATGGACTCTTTACGTTTATGACTGTAGGCCCTGTTGAAATGTTACAGTATGGTGATCCAAAGTTATTTATGATGCGGTTCTTGCAAGGGGCCCCTTCGCCTTGTGTTGGAATGGAACAACAGATCCTGCTGGTGTGTTCAGTTGCCTTTGGTGCAAATCACAGTATCCATAACTCTGATTTATAGCAAAACTTCTTTGCTTTCACTGGAATTGGACTACAGCTGTTTGTTAGCAGATGGCATCATAATTAGCACAGAAATTCTAGTCGTGATGTGTCCAGTAGGAGTTCTCTAACAACAGGTTGGCAGCCATGGTTGTGGTGTGAAATATCTGTATAAAATGCAGATAGACTTTAGGTTTAAGGAAATCAATCTGAAAAAAAGTGAACACTTTGCATCCGGATCGTGTCTCATGTATGCCATGTGTATTTTGCCACAATACAGACAATTGGGAACATGGTTATTTCTTGCTTGGCAATAAAAGGAAGGGTAGGGGACAGGAGTAGGCGAGAAGGTGCGTAGGGGGAAAAGAAGAGTGGAGTGGGGGAAAGGAAGGGGAAGTAGGATGAGGTAGGACAGGAGGGAAGAGAAAGGAGGAGAGGAGAGGAGGGAGGGAAGGGAAAGAGGAGAAGGAAAAGAAGGGTTATTGTGAAACAAGGGAAGAAAGGGTAGAAGAGCAACTCCGAATGTAATTAAAATGCCTTATTTTAATGCTTTCTTTAAGGAAAACGTGTATATGTAGGATTAATTATGTATAAGAAGATGTACATTTTATATTATGTGTATAAGAAACAAAACTGAAAAACTTTTCCAAAAAAAAAAAAAGGAATCTCCATGCAAGGTTTTCCTTCTGAGGGGCTTGTTGGACAAACTAGGAGCTTAAGTAGTCATGTTCCAACCAAAATCTATGCTTCTGCGCCCCTTTGTTTCATCGGGAATGATTAAACATTTTGTGTTAAATCCTGCACCTTAAAAGTGATCAATTCTGGCAGTGCTGATGTTATAGTTAACACTGTATTGTACAACTGAAAGCTGAAGAGTTCAAGAGAAGGCATTTTAAATGCTTAACTTGTTTATTATAATTGCAGAACTTTGCTTATTTATTTATTTTACTTCTTTTCATAACTCCCATCTGAGATTGGTGAGGCTCGTCTCCCCTCTTAGGTGATGCCATGGAGTAATTTGTCCATATTTAAAACTGGAGGTCTCTCTGGCCGCCCTTTTGCCCACAACGTCTGTTGGCTAAATTCATTTAGGCTGCAGCCTTAAGCGCTGTGACTGGCAAGTGAATGGAGCCCGTAAGGTTGTCCCAGAGGAACACAAAGTAACGTTGAGGTGACCATTTCACAACATCCTATGAGTCAAGCTTATTTCCCCCTGTATTTCCCTTCCTTCTGACTTCCACTCCAAAGGTAATGAAAACATATGCTGTAGACACTATGGGATACAGACACGAAGGGGAGTGTTTAAGGAGCTTTGATTCTGTGATGTATAAATTTGAGAGCAAATGCTTATAAGGTAGTTTCATTTTTAGATTATTCCCCTCTCCTCGATGTATTCCCCTACATTTAATTCCTGCAAGTTACGTGAGGCTCTTTGTTTGTTGCTCCTACTCAAATTCATTTGGCTGTGAGCAGCTTTCAATTTACTCCTTATAGGAAGAAATAGTGCACAATAAATTATGGGTGCCGAGATTTATTCGTACTGTACATGCAGCGGCCTCTCATCTAACAAAGTAACGAGATTGTGGATCTTTGCGCTCGTTCTTCTCTCCTTCCTCTCCAGATGCTCAGTCAAATGACAAGGTTCAACAGCAGTATTTTCTGTGACTGAAACACAATTTCATAAAAAATAATTAGGTAAATATATTGCCTGTTTTGTACATTCAACAGCCCGAGAAGTTGCTGGTATTCCCTGAATATTCATAATCCAGGTGTGGGTTTCCTTGTCAGTGAAGTTGCTTTGCCTCCTGCCCTTGGACTCCCTTTGATTTTTCTTTTGAACATCTTCAACTTTGCTTCACCCACTTGAGCCAATAAGCTGAGATCAGGCACTGATGCCATCCTTTCCTCTGTGTTGCTGACCAGAGGTGGGACTCGGTGGCAGGTGCAGTTCTCAGCTCCATCCCGGGCATTCTGTGACGTACGGCTGGGGTTGAAAGTTATGCCAGGATATCTTGCCCCTCTTTTTCCTGTATTATATTAATGTAGGAAAATGGGTAATCCTAATGCTGAGGAATTGGAAATATTTCAGTCCAGCCTTGCACAATTTGGAGAGTGCTACTGGCCAAGATAACTTCCATTCCCTTCCTTCTCTTCCCAATGGAGCTACTTCTCAGTTCCCCTGTACCTTTTGAAAACGGAGCCGCATTGTGGTGGCTTTTTCGCCTCTCCCTTTAACCTCTTTAGGTTTCCGCTGTTCCGTTCCTTCTTTTAATTGGCCAAATGAAAACTGGATTCCCAAATCTACTTTCGCAAATGTTGCTTTCTCTGCCTTGCTTCGTCCTGAAACCAGCTCAGGCTTCTGCGGAACTTCATAGCAGACAGAGGTCTCTACTGAATTGATCCAAAGGGAAGAAGGCAGGGGGTTGGGGTTGGGGTTGGGGTTTAAGGCCGTTTGAGGGCAACTGTGGAGAGCGGGGCTGTTGGGCTGGCCGGCTTCCAACTATTTCCTCTGTTTCCACCTGAAGGTGCTGGGCAGAGATGTGGGGGGGAGGGGGCAGTCTCAGCCTGCAGCGTGTAAGGGGACCGTTGCCGCCTCGGCTGCAGCAGGAATGAAAGCCTTCTCCCCTCTCACACGGGCCAGTGTGACTCCAGAACTTTTCCATTTTTTTCTTGTTTGTTTTAAAGCCAAGAAGAGTTAGCGATCGAAAGACAAGAAAGAAGCCAGTCCTGTGAGTGGGATCCGCATAATTGTTGGCTTGCAATTTTGCATACTGACTTTTAGAGGAATTTGGTTTGCAAAACTAAAGTCCTGCTCTTTTCACTCAGTTTAGTGAAGGAAGCTTAATACAGGAAAAGTGAAATCTATTTGGATTGCTTTCAGAATTTCTGAGGTATTTCTAAAAGAATAATGCATGCCCTTATACAGTATGTAGGGGTTGTTGTTTTTTTGGGGGGGGTTGGGGGGGTATTATCAGTCACATTTATACCACTGTATTTTTGCAGAACTACGATCAGCTGAATTATTAGGATTTAAGTCCCAGGATGAAATGATTCCCAAGAAACTGCATGCAATGTCAATAAATAAATAGATCCAGGGCATTCATTCATACTGGTTTCAAATACATGTTCTCTTAATAAAATAAGCCGCCTACTCAATTTAAGTGCACTTCAGAAGATCTCTCAGTAAATGCCTTTGCAGGCAATACAGCTGATCTCCATAATTACACATTTGCTAATTCTTTTACTTTATCCCACTTCTCTTTTTCATTCAGCAGCTAATTATACTTTGTTTTTTAGTAAAATTGTTCATAATTTTTTCAGAGCGGGTCTGTCTCAGGGCGCTTTGATCAACACATAGGAATTGGGGAATTGGATAGTGCAGTTGTAATACTTAAGGTCTCTGAATCCTTAAGACAAATTAATAAATACTTAAGATCAATGACAGTAAGGTCATTGCCCAAGGCACGGAGCTGAACTAAATCTACCCCCCCTCCATCCCCCGAAGTCAAATTATCCCCCTGGTGAAGGACTTAGCCTGAGAAAGTGGGTTGCAATTTGGATCTCTTCACAGCTGTGTGACCATGATATCTGACCGGCCTGTCTTGTTCAAGGGCTGAGGAGAGTCGTGGTCTTGGAGGCCATTGGATTGGAGCCAGCAGCCTGTGATCTGCTTCGAGCCAACTGTTTGTTTAACCTGGCTGTGTAAAACCGTGAGCCACATGGTGCTCCTCCATCAAATGGAACTTAAGCCATGCAATAGTTCTACTCATTCTAATGGCGTTCAGGAAATCTGCTTTCCTTGCTGGGATGGGGCCATTGGATATTCCATAATAATATTGTTTAAGTGTTGTTGTTTTTTTACCCTGTAAATTCAAAAATTATCAGATTAAAAGAGCGATCTGAACACAAAGTCCAGGAGTTAAATTTGAGGATGACCTATATTTGGGTTAGTTGGCCTTGCTGCTTCAGTTTTCCACATCTGCTAGCTGGAACAACGTTCTCTCTACAGCTAATTTATATATTAAAACCTCGTTTTCCGGTGACTTTGGAATGTTTAATTCTTCTATAACCGTTGTGAATAAGATAAACTGATATCAGTTGGGATTTCTCGTTTTTCACAATTTGATGTAGGCTTCTGTGCTTGCAAAATTTACGTGTAAAATAAATGGGAATTGAAACGAGCTTTTCAAAGCATGGCTTTCTGCTTCTGCAAGAGTCGATTAGTTCCCTCTTGGCCGATAGGTGTGTCTCTGACCTTTCTGCTTCCATGTAATGTGGGTGGTGTGTAGAGACTTCGTTTGGAGGCAGTTGCGCATGGAAGAATGCTGTTTCTGAAACCTGCCCTTCCAGGTGGCTTTTTTTTTTACTTGATTTATATGCCGCCCTTCTCCGGAGACTCAGGGCGGCTTACAAGGCGCTAAGCAATAGCCTTCATACTTTTGTATACAAAGTCAGCTTATTGCCCCCACAATCTGGGTCCTCATTTTACCTACCTTAGAAAGGATGGAAGGCTGAGTCAACCTTGAGCCTGGTGGGATTTGAACTTGCAGTAATTGCAGGCAGCAGATGTAAGTGGATGTTAATCACTGCCTTAGTCTACTGAGCCACCAGAGCTCTTTCTGGTACATTCTCAAAAACCCAGAGTCTCTAGAACTGATTTTATGTACTGTGAACGTATAGTAATTTATCACTGGTGCTCGATATTGAAAATATTCACGAGGCTATTTTTTACTTGGTGTCCTTCTGTTTTCTCCCCTTCAATTTTGGAAACTTGTTTAGACCAAGTGACTCTGGACCACGTCTCCAGCTCCAGTTAGCTCATCCCTCTGGTTGCTCTCAGCCATTGTCGGAATCATGAATTTTGTTGTCTGAGGCAGAGAACCGCTGCAAAGAAGCTGAGAAGGAGGCTATCTGTGTAAATCTCTGCGCCCTCCTCACAACATGACCTCTTGTGGGGTGCTGAGGGGCAGTGTTGCCATTGACCGTGTGCTGCAGTCCCCCATTCGCTTGGGATGGGACATGGGCCGGATTCGGTGGAAGGGATCAGAAAGTAGGCCCACCTGAGCCTAAGAAGGGTCTCGCCTGTCCCAGCAGATTTGTTATCTGGGTGCCAGATGAGGTCTGCAGGAGTAGCATTTTGGGGCTGCCCTCCGGTCGAAGTTTTTTTTGCCTTGGGGAACCATCAGTCCTTGGCATGCTTCTCCCCAAATAACCGGAGGACATTCCTGTTCAGACTGGCCTGGCTGTTCTGTAGGGAGGGGATGAAAAAAAAAAGAAGCTTGGGAAACCAGCCATAAAACAAACACTCCTCGTTTTGCCGCAATTTTCACGGGCACATTAACACCGTGTATTAAGGACTGCCCTATAGCAGGAAAGATAAATTCATCATTGTCAAGAATAAATGCAGAAGGGTATTTATTCACTTGTGCATTCTTGCTCAGAGAAGCAAAGAATATAATTAATTATCTTTTTTTGAAAGGCACTGCAGTTGAAATACAAGAACAAAAACATTAATAAAGTATAGTCATTTCAGCTAACCAGTGTGAATAAAATTAGTCTTCCAGGATAGAAAATAAAATGCAGTTTAACCACTGGTGGGCCAAATGCACTTTCCCTTTTTGAACTCAAGTGATCGAAATATCCAGTATCGGGGGAAATTCGGCTTGGCTTGGGGTTGAACAGGCCTTTGAGAAGGCATCCGGAGAGGCCCTTTCAAACTCCAGGCTCCCTGCTGAGGTGACTCTCCTGCTGCTCTCAAAACAGTGTCTGGGTTTGACTCTGGGTTTGACTCTTTTTTGGGGGGGGGGGGGTTACTCTTGGGTCTATAGGACCTTCCTCTTTCCATTTCAGAATTGCTGCTTGAGATTTCTACAGGGGATGAAAATGCTCCTCGTTTGGGGTCTGTCTCTTCCCTGTATTTCCATGAGGTTTGAGAGTTCCTTTTTTCTCCCTGCTGCTGTTCCAGAAGACTGCAGGGCAAAATAAATGTGTGTATCCTTGCAGACAGAGAACTGAATGTCAAGGACTTTTTCTACCTTGCTTTCCAATGTTTTCCGCGGGAAAGGTTGTTTTATCGATAATTAGTTGAAGTCCAAGATTTTTATTGCATGTTCTTGAAAAGTCTGCAGAGATGTGAAATGTAAAAAGCAGATGAGCTTCATCAGAGGGGAAAAATGCAACATTGGCTTAAATAAAAAGGATCACATTCATCCTTGATATTTCAATGGGCTACAGTGTGTTGCTCACCATTGCCTGTTAGATCAGCCAGTTTTGCACATCTCTGTGTTCCAGATGTAGGTCTGAGCTTCCAACTTCATTTTCTTTTTTTTAAAAAAAACTCTGCTATTTTATTCCCCTTATCTCTTTTTAAGGGGAGAGGTTGATTTCCAACAGAAAAGTAGCCCAGGGGAATGGGTTAAGAAACTTGCCTTCTCGTCTCTGGTTCCCCAGCCAAAACCAGCCTCGTGCTAATGGTATATAAAAAGAAAGCTGTCCCTAAGAAGGAGTTAAAAGACTTTATGGAACACACAATTCCTCCCTCAGTGAGTTCATGGCTGAGGCAGAAGATAGTCTCCCTCTCCATTCTTTCCAGGGCTGCCAAACTTTCTCCATCTGTTGCCAGTTGAACACTTAGTTCATCCTTCTAATATTGCAGCCGTAAAGGCTGAACTTGTAGACATGTTGATCTGCTCAGAATTCCTGACCAGCTTTCCACGGACATCTGGAAGCTCCAAAGGGAAAACGATGGGACTGGGTTAGAAATCCCAACACCTTTTACATGAAGGGGCTGGGCTGCAGGGCCCTGTCTTTCTCTAGGCCGTGCCATCCCAAGGCCCTTGCTAGAAAACGGGCCAGATGTGTTCCCTGCAGAGTTCTTTAAGCCCCATGAAGCTTGTCCATCTTTTTAAAAAATACACACAAGTAACTTCTTGGGTTTGCACTTGAACCTTAGGTTTCAGCCAGTGGTGGGTTCCTCCCGGTTCGGCCCGGTTCTCCCGAGCCGGTAGCGGTGACGCTATGACGTCACCAAACCAGTTCTGCCCCCCCGACCCCCCTGCCTTATTCTTACCTTTTATTTGGCCCCACCCCCAATCTATTGCTGCCTCCTGAGTCCCAGCTGATGGCTAGAGGGAAGAAAACTGTTTAAACTCTTGCCGCGGGGCTTCAAAGGGCCGCCCTACAGCTGATCAGAGTTAAAAGAAAATACACGAGTAGACCAGTGCCTGCAAAAATACAGGAGTAGATCAGTGCCTGCAAAAAATAAATGGGTAGACTGGTACGGATCTGCAAGCAGTTAAAAGCCTGGTAGACCAGTACCTCTCCTAATCCTAAAGAATTGTCACATGGCCATCAAACAATGCCCACAAAATAAGCCACGCCCACAGAACCGGTAGTAAAAGTGTTTAGAACCCACCCCTGGTTTCAGCATGGACATTTTGTTATGCAAGGGTGATTGACCACTTGAGAGGAAACGTTGTTTATGGGTACTGTTTGTGAAAAAAACCCTTCCCTTTCTCTACCACTTTGTCTCATTTTGGGGTGACACTTGAGCAGCAACCCCACTCTCGTTCTTCCATCTATTATTGCTATTATAGTAAGTGATTGTGGGTGAAGTTTGGGGAATTGCTAGAAATAGACAGAACACAGAATAACAGAGTTACAGAGTTACAAAGGACCTTGGAGATCTTCTAGTCCAACCCTCCTGCTCAAACAGGAGACCCTGGGTATTCTCAGTTCTGTTACTTATCTTTTCCAGGATTTTCCCCAAGTATTGATGTTGGGCTGATTGGTCTTGTAGTTTCCTGGATCCATCTTTGAAGATTGGAACCACCTCAGCTCTTTTCCAGTCCTCTGGTACTTCCCCAGTGCTCCAGGAACTTTGAAAGATGTGTTTCAGTAGTTCTGAGATTATGTGTTCCAGCTCCTTCAGAATTTTGGGATGTAATTCCAAGAATTTGAACTGATTTAGAGTGGATAGGCATTCTCTTACCATTCTCTTGTCTATTTTGACTTGCATTTCTATTCTCTTTTATGGTGCTACTTTTTCCTTTCCTTTTGTGTAAAGACAGTTGCAAAGAGAACTGAGTTAAGCAGTTCCTCTTTCTGACAGTTGCTTGTCAGCTCCATGCCATCTTCTCCCATTAGTGGACTGATTGTTTCCTTGACTTTGTTCTTGTTTTTTACATGTTGAAAGAACCTTCTTTAAAAATTATTTCTGACATTTGTTGCAAATCTTTGTTCATTCTGAGCTTTAGTTTTTCTGACTTTGTCTTTGCAGATTCAGGCTATTTGCTAGTATTCTGATTTAATTATGTGTCCTTCTTTCCGTTTTTTTTTTTTTGTACTTATCCTTTTTGTCTTTCAGTTTATCAGAGAGTGCTTTGTGTAACCATGTCTTCTTGGATTTCTTATTTTTCTTTTTCAGTGGTACTGTGGTGGACTGGGCTTTAATAATCACATTTTTCAGAGTTTCCCAAGCTTCTTGAATTGTTTTCCCCTTTAAGATTTTCATCCATAGATGAGTTTTCCCAAGTCTTCTATGTTTGTCACAATCAGCTCTCTTAAAGTCTAAGACATGAGTCTGATTTTGTTCTATTGCTTGTGTCTGCATTACATTGAAGTCTAATATGATGGGTTTACTCTTCCCCAAAGTTTCTGCAACTTCAACCCCTTCTTTCATTTCTTCTCTATTACTTGGGAATGGGGACCTGGTGGCGGCCTGGGATCGGGCCGCTAGCGGGGCCTTAGACCGAGTCATGCCTCTGCGGCCTCTGACCCGGTGCCGATCCCTCACGGCCCCTTGGTTTACTGAGGAGCTGAGGGAGATGAAGCACTGGAAAAGACGCCTGGAGAGCGGTTGGAGGGCCAGTCTCGCTGAATCTGATCGAACACTGGTAAGGTTGCATATTAAAACCTACCTAGTGGCGATAAAAGCGGCAAAGTCTAATTACTCTTATTGCGTCATCAGAGAATCGTCCGGCGGCCCTGTTCAGGGTGACCCGCTCCCTGCTTCAACCGGGAGTGTGGGAGGACCCCCTGGAGGGCAGGGCTGAGGATTTCGGACGATATCTGTATGACAAAATTGCTCAGATCCGACGGGGATCTGACTCTGGACTCTGACTGGGTAGATCCGGGCAGGATGATGAGGAATAGTCTTGAGAGCGTTATCTGGGAGGAGTTTGACCTTGTGACTCTGGACGACGTGGACAGGATTTTGGGGAGACTTAATGCGACCACATGTTTATTGGACCCGTGTCCCTCCTGGTTAGTACTGGCTTCCCGGGAGTTACACGAGGCTGGCTCCAGGGAATTATTAACGCTTCGTTGAGTGAGGGTCACTTCCCCGCCGACTTGAAAGAGGCAGTGGTGAGGCCTCTCCTCAAGTAGGCTGTCCTCTTCGTGATGATAGAGAGAGCTTTGCTGCAAACGACTACTTCCCCCTCATTATAATAGGAAGGGGGCCTGGACAACTCCCCCTTAAATATTAAAGGAGAGGTTTCAACATAATTACCTAAATGGCCCTGTCTAAAAGAGCATGATGGTGATGGGGGCTGAAAAATGAGGACATAATTCTTTTGATCTTCCCCTCAACCATTTCTCCCCCCCCCCCTTACTAGACCTAGACCTAGTTTGGGCCATTCAGCGAAACCTTGCAGCTGCTTGATCAATTTACAGCCTTCATTTTAAACATTTTTAAACATTTTCCTCCCAACTATCCTGATTGTCCTGGCTATCCTGATTATTCGATCTCATCTCTTCTGCCTGGATGCTCCACCTTACTTTTCCACCTTACCTTCAGATTTGCTTGTATCAAAAAGGGAGGAAGCACAGACATCGAGAGTCTTGAACGATTTATCTATACATCTATTCACTTGGATGGGATGGACCATCTCCTCTACTGTTTTTGAAACGGTAGACTGGTGACTATGAGAAGGCAGTCATTAAGACTCTTATCCCCCTTTTGGACCAACTTATTTAATCACAAGACTTCCCATCACCATGAAAGGGTGATGGTATTCCGATGTTATAGTATACCGGCTTCCTTGTACAACTATCCACCTTACCTTTTTGTCTTAACCATCTATTTTAAACCATCTTTAACACCTTTAAGAAGAAAATTAGCCTTTCATCACTTCCAATTCCATCTCTCCTCTAATGTATTCAAAAACAGAACTCCTCACACTGCGAGATTCCCCCCTCTCGCAGGTTTGGCCCTCCCAATTATCTAGGGCCGCCCTCAAGGACGGGTTTTGGAACCCCGAGAGGTGGTATGCTAAGAACCGGAAGCTTTGGGGTTTTTTAGATAGTTTTTCAAACTCTATTTTAAAAAGATCTGGGAGGAGGGTGGTTTCTAATGTAAATAAGGAGGCTGGGGGACCTCCCGGGAGGGGGGTGGGTTGTGTGGGTTCAGGGGTTAATCTGCAAGGGACGGGGTCTAGTCCGGCTAAGGAGCACGACGGAGGTGATACGAAATCCGGAGTCAAGGAGGGGGTTAGAGCCTATACTATCGGTAGACATTACATCAGTACTATAGGTGGGAGGGGCAGATATGGCGGGAGTAGGGGGCCATATCAAGTGAAGGGAGTACGCGCTCGCTGTCTTCAAGCGGTGGCATGCTCCGGCCCCCAATGCTCTGCTCGTTCCCCAGGTTGCACAGACCCTCAGGCCCTGGACCTTCGGCTGATGCTATGCAACGCCAGGTCTGTGGTAAACAAAGCCCCCCTCATTTGTGATCTTGTTCAAGAGGGGGGAGCGGACCTGGCAGGTATTACGGAGACCTGGCTGGGCCAGGAGGGAGGGGTTTCTCTCATAGAGATGTGCCCACCTGGTTTCCGAGCATTTCATCAGCCAAGGTCACAGGGGAGGGGTGGGGGGGTGGCAGTTATCATTAGAGAAGGTCTTGGCCCGAAGGAGGCCACTGTTCCTCAGACGGTTGGATGTGAGTCCCTCCTTGTGAAGTGGGGTCATGGGGTACAGATGGGCTTGCTAGTTACGTACCTGGCTCCCTGCTACGTGGCGGCAGCCCTGCCTGAGCTACTCAACGTTATAGCCGCGGTGGCGGTTGATATCCCTAGACTTATAGTCATGGGAGATTTCAACCTGCCATCCGTCGGTGAGGCGTCTGAGGTGGCTCAGGAGTTCATGGCTTCCATGATGGCCATGGACCTGACCCAGTTAGTTCATGGCCCTACTCACACTGAGGGAAACACGCTGGACCTGGTTTTTGTCTCTGGTCAGTGGTTGAGTGATCTTGAGATAGGGGATATAGTGATTGAGCCCTTGTCATGGTCGGATCACTCCCTCCTTCACTTTGACCTTCGAACCACCACACCCCGCCGCAGGGAGGCGGAACCGATAAGGTGGTTCCGCCCCAAGCGCCTGATGGACCCAGATAGGTTCCAGAAGGAGCTTGGGCCATTTCCTGAGGCTCTGGCACATGGCTTGATCGAAGACCTGGTGGCCACCTGGGATAGGGAGGCTGCCGGGGCCTTGAATCGAGTCGTGCCTTTGCGGCCTCTGACTCGACGCCGATCTCGCCTGGCTCCTTGGTACACTGAGGAGCTGAGGGAGATGAAGCGTCGGAAAAGACGCCTGGAGAGCAGTTGGAGAGCCAGCCGATCTGAATCTGACCGAACACTGGTAAGATCTCATATTAAGACTTACCTAGTGGCGATAAAAGCGGCAAAACATAACTATTTTTCCACTCTTATTGCATCATCAGATAACCGCCCGGCCGCCTTGTTTAGGGTGACCCGCTCCCTGCTCCTTCAGGAAGCACGGGAAGACCCCTTGGAGGGTAGAGCCGAGGATTTTGTTCAATATCTGTATGATAAAATCGCTCAGATTCGGGAACACCTGGACTCTGACATAGTAGATTCAGAGGAAAGGATGGAGGCAGGTCTTGAGAATACCACCTGGAAAGAGTTTGATTCTGTGACTCCCGAATATGTGGACAGGATACTGGGGAGGCTGAATGCTACCACATGTTTATTGGACCCGTGTCCCTCCTGGTTGGTGCTGGCCTCTCGGGAGGTTACACGAGGCTGGCTCCAGGGGATTATAAATGCTTCTCTGAGTGAGGGTGTCTTTCCTGCTGCCTTGAAAGAGGCAGTGGTGAGACCTCTCCTCAAGAGGCCTTCCCTGGACCCGGCAATATTGGCTAATTACCGTCCAGTCTCCAACCTTCGCTTCGTTGCGAAGGTTGTTGAGAGTGTGGTAGCACAACAGCTTCCTCAGTACCTGGATGAATCATCTTATCTGGATCCGTTCCAGTCGGGCTTCAGGCCTGGACACAGCACGGAAACGGCATTGGTTGCATTGGTTGATGATCTCTGGAGGGCTCGGGACAAGGGTTGTTCCTCTGCCCTGGTCCTATTAGATCTCTCAGCGGCTTTTGATACCATCGACCATGGTATCATGCTGCACCGGCTGGAAGAGTTGGGAGTGAGGGGCACCGTGTTGCGATGGTTCTCCTCCTTTCTCTCTGACCGGTGGCAGTCTGTGTTGGCAGGGGGGCAGAGATCGACCCCGAGGCCCCTTATATGTGGGGTACCACAGGGATCGGTTCTCTCGCCCCTTCTGTTCAACATTTATGTGAAGCCACTGGGTGAGATCATCCGTGGTTTCGGGGTGAAGTACCACCAGTACGCTGATGACACCCAGCTGTACATCTCCACCCCAGACCACCCCAATGATGCCCTTGAAGTGATGTCCCGGTGCCTGGAGGCTGTACGGATCTGGATGGGGAGGAACAGACTCAGGCTCAACCCATCCAAGACCGAGTGGCTGTGGTTTCCGACATCCCGATATAGTCAGTTGGTGCCAACGCTGACTATTGGGGGCGAGTCATTAGCCCCCACGGAGAGGGCTCGAAACTTAGGCGTCCTTCTGGACTCACAGCTATCTTTAGAAGAACACCTGACGGCTGTGGCCAGAAGGGCTTTTTATCAGGTTCGCCTGATACGCCAGTTGCGCCCCTTTTTAAATCGGGACTCATTAAACACGGTCACTCATGCCCTCGTCACTTCCCGCCTGGACTACTGCAATGCTCTCTACATGGGGCTCCCCTTGAAGAGCACCCGGAGGCTCCAGTTGGTCCAGAATGCAGCCGCGCGGGTAGTTATGGGAGCGATGTGGCGCTCCCATGTGACACCCCTCCTGCGCGAGCTGCACTGGCTTCCTGTGTTCTTCCGGGTGCACTTCAAGGTTTTGGTTACCACCTTTAGAACGCTCCATGGCGTAGGACCGGGCTATCTTCGAGACCGCCTTCTGCCACCAGTACCCTCTCACCGACCAGTACGCTCCCATAGAGAGGGGCTTCTCAGGGTGCCGTCGGTCAAACAGTGTCGACTGACGGCCCCCAGGGGGAGAGCCTTCTCTGTGGGGGCACCCACCATGTGGAACAAGCTCCCCCCGGAGATACGGACAATCCCAGATCTCCGCGCTTTCCGCCGTGCCCTCAAGACGTTTCTATTCCAGCAGGCTGGCCTGGACTAACCTCTTCTAAAATTGCTCTTATATTTTTAAATCTTAATCTCATAAATTTAGAGTTTTAATTTTAGGTTTAAGACCAAATTATTTAATTGTATTTTAATCAATTCTTTAAAATATTTGTATTATATGTATTTTATCATTTGTCTGTACACCGCCCTGAGTCCCCCGGGAGTAGAGCGGTATATAAATATAATATAATAAATAATAATAAATAAGAAGCCCTCCCTGGACCCGGCAGTATTGGCTAACTATCGTCCTGTCTCCAACCTTTGCTTTGTGGCGAAGGTTGTTGAGAGAGTGGTTGCACGACAGTTTCCACAATTCCTGGAGGAAACATCCTATCTGGATCCGTTCCAGTCGGGTTTCAGGCCTGGTCACAGCACGGAAACGGCATTGGTCGCGTTGGTTGATGATCTCTGGAGGGCTCGGGACAGAGGTTGTTCCTCTGTTCTGGTCCTATTAGATCTCTCAGCGGCTTTTGATACCATCAACCATGGTATCATGCTGCACCGGTTGGAAGAGTTGGGGATGGGGGGCACCGTTCTACGGTGGTTCTCCTCCTTTCTCTCCGACCGGTCGCAGTTTGTGTTGACAGGGGCAGAGGTCGACCTCGAGGCCTCTCATTTGTGGAGTGCCACAAGGGTCGGTCCTCTCGCCCCTTCTGTTCAACATTTATGTGAAGCCGCTGGGTGAGATCATCCATGGTTTTGGGGTGAGATACCATCAGTATGCTGACGACACCCAGCTGTACATCTCCACCCCAGACCACCCCAACGATGCCCTTGAAGTGATGTCCCAGTGCCTGGAAGCTGTACGGATCTGGATGGGGAGGAACAAGCTCAAGCTCAACCCCTCCAAGACTGAGTGGCTGTGGTTCCCGGCATCCCGATATAGCCAGCTGATGCCATCGCTGACTATTGGGGGCGAGTCTTTGGCCCCCGTGGAGAGGGCGTGCAATCTGGGCGTCCTCCTGGATACGCAGCTGTCCTTAGAGGAACATCTGACAGCTGTAGCCAGGGGGACCTTTTATCAGGTACACCTGATTCGCCAGTTGCGGCCCTTTCTTGATCGGGATTAGGTGTGCACGGTCACTCATGCCCTCGTCACCTCTCGCCTGGACTACTGTAACGCTCTCTACATGGGGCTCCCCTTGAGGAGCACCCGGAGGCTCCAACTGGTCCAGAATGCGGCCGCGCAGGTAATTACGGGGGCTACATGGCGCTCCCGCATAACACTGCTCCTGCGCAAGCTGCACTGGCTCCCAGTGGTCTTCCGGGTGCGCTTCAAGGTGTTGGTTACCACCTTTAAAGCGCTCCATGGCATAGAGCCCAGTTATCTACGAGACCGCCTTCTGCCACCGACGACCTCCCATCGACCCGTGCGCTCCCTCAGAGAGGGTCTCCTCGGGGTGCCATCGGCCAAGCAATGCAGGCTGGTGACCCCCAGGGGGAGGGCCTTCTCTGTGGGGGCCCCCACCCTCTGGAATCAGTTGCCCCCTGAGATAAGAAGAATCCATGACCTCTGTGCCTTCCGCCGTGCCCTTAAAACATTTTTTTTCCAACAAGCCGGCCTAAGCAAAACCTTTTAAGCAATTTTAAATTGGGGTGTTTTTTAAATTTTGGAGCCAATTTAGATATTCTTTTTAATTTGTTCTTAATGTTTATATTATGTGTTTTTATTTGGCTGTACACCGCCCTGAGTCCCCAGGGAGAAGGGCGGTATAGAAATCTAAAATAAATAAAAATAAAAATAAATAATTTTGCAACAGATTCTGTAGGAAATGATCAGTAATGGGGACAAGACCTCCCTGAGAAGACTTGTTCCTTTTATTGTTCTCTGCCACAAAAGCAGCTCAGTCCATGAAACACAAGTAGGGGCTCTGACTGAAAAGATTATGGGCCATATTATACATGCCACAATCTTTTGGAGTTGGGACCGCCAAGAACTTGTCACCACCCTAGACCATGCTGAAGTTGCTGTACAAGTCCTGAAATGGGATTTGGGGGTCTATTGGGGAGTGGATGGGAAACAACAAGCTTAGATGAAATCTTCCAAAAAGGGAACTGATGGTCGGGTCTGTCAAGGTGATTTAATAATGTCAGTGGTCGCTTTCCTGGGTCGGGTGGTGGGTGACTGGAAAGCCCTCCTCTCTGGCTGCTCTCCCAGGCCTTGTGATTGTTAGGGTGGTTGGATTGTATGTGGATGTGACTGACCAAATCTACCATCAGTTATAGAATAGAATAACAGAGTTGGAAGGGACCTTGGAGGTCTTCTAGTCCAACCCCCTGCTTAGGCAGGAAACCCTACACCACTTCAGACAAATGGTTATCCGACTTAAACACTTCCAATGTTGGAGCATTCACAATTTCTGGAGGCAAGTTGTTCCACTGATCAATTGTTCTAACTGTCAGGAAATGTCTCCTTAATTCTAAGTTCCTTCTCTCCTTGATTAGTTTCCACCCATTGCTTCTTATTCTATCCTCAGGTGCTTTGGAGAATAGCTTGACTCCCTCTTCTTTGGGTCAGCCCCTGAGATTCTGGAACTCTGCTATCATGTCTCCCTTAATCCTTCTTTCATTAAACTAGACATACCAAATTCCTGCAACCGTTCTTCATATGTTTTAGCCTCCAGTCCCCCAATCAACTTTGTTGCTCTTCTCTGCACTCTTTCCAGAGTCTCAACATCTTTTTTACATCGTGACAACCAAAACTGGATGCAATATTCTAAGTGTGGCCTTACCAAGGCATTATAAAGTGGTATTAACACTCCACGTGATCTTGATTCTATCCCTCTGTTTATGCAGCCCAGAACTGTGTTGGCTTTTTTGGCAGCTGCTGCACATAGCTGGCTCATATTTAAATGGTTGTCCACTAGGACTCCAAGATCCCTCTCACAGTTACTACTATTGAGCAAGGTACCACATATACAGTACCTGTGCATTTTGTTTTTCTTCCCTAAATGTAGAACCTTACTTTTTTCACCATTGAATTTCCTTTTGTTAGATAGCGCCCAATGTTCAAGTCTGTCAAGATCCTTCTGTATCTTGAGCCTGTCTTCTGGAGTGTTGGCTATTTCTGCCAGCTTGGTGTTGTTTGCAAATGTGATGAGTTCCCCATCTAGCCCCTCGTCCAAGTCATTGATGAAGATGTTGAAGAGCCCTGGGCCCAAAACAGAGCCCTGGGGTACTCCACTGCATACTTCCCTCCGTGTAGACGCAGTTCCATTGAGGACTACCCGTTCAGTGTGGTTGGTCAGCCAGTTACGAATCCATCTGGTGGTGATGCTGTCAGTTCTTACTGTTTTTTTTAATGATTACTGTTTTCTGATTCTCGGCTGTCACTTTTGTTGTACATTGTTCAGAGTCAGTTGACGTTGGGCACGGCCTAAATTAAATAAATTAAATTTGGCTCCAGCCGTTCTTGCATTTTACAAAGCCTTGATGACTGAACTACTTAACATGCCTTTGATGTTGGATTCTTTTAGTATGTTTGTTATTATTTGATGTTAGTTATGTCGTGTCGTGTTGTGTTGTGTTGTACTGTATTGTATTGGTATGACTGGACAATTTATAAATGTTATCAATAATAATAAAATAAAATTCCCGGAACAAAAACAAACTTTGATTGGCTAAAAGCCACTTTTTGTAGCTGAAAGTCAGTTTGAACCTGGGTTTCTTAACTATTACAGTTAAAATATCTGTACAATAAATAGTAATCATGCAGAATTTCACCTTAGGAAAGTTCTAAACATTTTCAAAATTTAATAGCAAAATTAAAAAAACAGTAGCTGAAAATCTTTGCATTTCCTCAAAATAGAAATTTTAAAATCTAGTTTGGGTGAACGTGTGAAACCAAGATACATGTATCTATTTATTTTGGGATATTTTTTGTATTGCTTTGCTGAATCCTTGCTTAGTGCTTTTACTTCTTTTTCCTACCGAGAAAAGCTCAGCTCCATGTCTGAAGAGGCAGCCCCAGTGGAAGGCAAAGAGTCTCAAGGCTGCTGGATGTTTCAGCTTTTGTGTTATGGTCTCTTCTTCCCAGGGGTTTGCAGGAGAGAAAATCTGAAGAAACTGTGCATCCTATTTTTCTGCGGAGTTGCCAATATAATCAGACTCCTGGGAGTGGAAGGAAATGGGGCGAGGGATCTGATGATTCTTGGAAGAAGCCCCTCTTTTCAGCTTTACACTTCGTTGAATACTGATCTACTACCAAGATTGTTGTAAGATTAATGCTAGGCCAGGAATGGAAAAAAGGCTGTAATTGGACTAAGGGTAGGCCAATAATACTGGGATTGTGGGAGATGGCTAGGCAGAGTCCAATGGAGGGGTCAAACGCATCATCAATCTTGAGTCCCTTGGCACCCACAAGAGAACTAAGTCCAGCCCCCCCCCCCCTTGAAGTTCAGATTCTTGTAGAGAGCTTAAGCATGCAATAATCTTTATACTCATTTGAACTGCCTGGATTTCGTGATTTCCCTGGTGCTTGATAGGCCTATTGGAATTGTCAACTACACTGGACGTTATTCAACCTGCTGCTGGAGGTGGCCGTGAATCAGTAAATCGAATCGGCCTGCTTGTGTTCCATGGGACGGAAGGTGTGAATGTGGCAGGACGAGCCTGCATCCCCTTTCATCAGAAAGAAGCTTGGAGCACAGTAAGGGCTGCATCAGAATAGAGGCTGCCCCAGTGATCATCTTTTTTCTTCCAAGCTGGTAGCTCCTTTTACAGTTTTATAAGCCACTGCTTGGGTTTCTAGGCGAGTTTTAAAGGAGGATGAAGGAAGGAGGTGGATCAGCTGTACGAACCTTTCCAGATGTTCCCATTTTGCTCTGCTCTGTATTCCGGTCTGGGGGTCACAAATATATTTTTAATAAACATCCAGAGAAATGTAGCACAAACTCCTGTCGTTCTGCTGAAACTAATTTCTTTTTCAGAATTAAATACTCAGTGTAGTTTAGTTAACTTTTTCAGTCCAGCCTTAATCGGGCAATTTAAGCTACATCCAGACTAAATTAGATAAGATTATGTTCTAGTAAAACAACTTGATTGGACTTTTTTTAAAAAACAAAACAAAACAGGAGATTGAAGTTATACATGAAACTTGCAGAATCATGTCTTTCAATTTTCTATCTGCAATATGGGATTATACATTTAGTAATAAAATATATACCGGTAAATAACTTATTTCCCTTGCTGCAAAATTTTGAGGAAATCTGGATCATAATTGTGTCGATATACAAGTTGATGAAATCCATTTTAAATTATTGACACAATGAACAAATTCAGTGCAACGTTTAGTTGCTGCTGGAAAGACTGAAAGTTTGTATTATAGCTATAAACAAATATTTAATTTTGTACAAAGTGTAACTCTTGACCAGACTTTGTAACTTACTAATAGGATAGATAGTTGTTTTGTTTAGAACACAAAAGCAACATAGAAGGAAACATTCATTGTTTGCCATCTTGGGATATAACAAAAAGCAGGATTTGGCTCTTAATAATTTAATGAAAGGAGTCATTGTGTGGGGGACAAAACCGCACACTCAGTTGCCTTTTGTACAATTGCAGGTTTGCCTATCCAAGCTCTCAGATTAGACAACCGGTATTAAAAGCGCTTCAGGGAATATTTATTGTACATTAGAAGTACAAGGAAGAAAATTCAGTCTAGTTTGGTTAAGGATTTGGTTTGCAAGAGTGCTGAACACCTGATTTTTTTAAGGTGGTAGTTTTCCTTGCATTTCAACACATATTCTTGTGTGAATATGGATGCAACACCTAAGTTGGACAAAGCACCTCTGAAAGTTCAAAATGCTGGTTGTGATCAGGGCAGTAACTCTGCAATCCGTATTATAACACCCCCCCCCCCAAATTCTGCAGGCTTGGAGTGGCTGGAGGCCAGGTGCTGAATTGGTGTTACAAAGTGTTCTGCCACTTGGCTCACTGTGGAAATTGAGGCTGTTTAATTGAGGCTCACTATTACTGTCTCTCACTAGATGGAGCATAAAACTGAAGGGGAAAGTGCTTTTTGCCTCCCTTCAAATTCCAGGTGGAAATGCACAATACAAATCTTATAACAAGAAGAGATAATTTCCTTATTCGGGCCTTGGGATCTTCCAACCAGACCTGGGTGTAACTTTGTATAACTGGAATTAAGAGATTCTTAGCCTAGGATTTCATTTCACATGTCTACATTACCCTTTCAAGTCTGAAAGCTTCCCTGATGGAGTGGGAAACAACTGGCTGCCTGTTGGCCGTCTCAGCACGGACGGCCTGAGTTTTGCCTTTAGCCAGCCACAGCACTAGTTCCCTTCTTCCCCTTCAGTTGTTCAGTCAGGTGCCACACAGTATTATTTTTCATTGTCCTGTTCTCTTTCCTCTCTCGCCTCCCCCAGCATTGGAATCTTCTACCTATTCCTGTAATGCTGGTAATATCGACAGGGATTGGAAAGTGTTTAAGGGGGGAAGCTGGTTCAAGTCCTTAGCTACACACATGTACGTTTGTATAATAACAGCCACGGCAGCAAAGGCTTCATTCATTTAGCTAAAATACTAAGGCAAAGGTATTTCAAGACACCTAGCAGAGTTTTGGGATGTGATATTTTAGTACTGTATTGATGCCTGGGTTAAGGCAAGAGGTGGGGGCTGTTCCTAAAAGAAGAGAAAGCGAAGGAAAGCCACCCCGCTTCTTGGAATGGTGCCTTCAGTGATGAGGAACTGAAGTTGCTCTTGCACTGGTCCCCGGTGAATGCTGTGTCCGGCTCTGGCCTCACTGGGCACCAGCTTGCTTGTCCTTCCAGGCGGTCCGTAACCAGGCCTGCAGGTTAACAGGTGCCTCCAGCTGTTCTCTAGGTCGGTCAGGCCGCCGGGCTCTTCCAGTGAAGGCGGGCAGGCAGTCTGTCTTGGCTGCACATCCTGGAAATAGCGAGAAGTCTAAGAAAATGGAGGCCTGTAGAATGTATGAACAGAAATATTCATTTATTTTCAGTGCTGCTTTGTTCTGTTTACGTACATTCTCAGACCTCCGTTTCTTTGTGTCCTTCACCAATCAATGTTTCTTATATGTAGGTCTAGGCCTCTTCGAAATTGATATTACAGGAAGTCTCCAGGTTACGAACCTTCGGCTTATAAACAGCCCCCAGATACAAGCTGCACTATTCAGAATGGCAGACAGCCAACCTGCAGGGAGAGCCAAAAGCTGGTGCATGCTGGCAAGGAGGCCCAGCGACGTCTCTCACGCATGGTGTCTCTCTCTCTCTCTCTCTCTCTCTCTCTCTCACACACACACACACACACACACACACACACACACACACCCTCATATGCAAGGAAAGCCCCGTCCCCAAGGCTGTGTCAAAGGGTGCAGCACCACCAACAGCTCCACCACTGCATTTCCCAGCCTCCTTCCTTGGCTCGTGCTTTGCTCGCCTCCTCACTTGCTCACATGCATTCAACCCCCACATGGCCTGGGGTTTGCACATGCTCTGGTCTGGTTTTCAGCTGTTCATAGTAAGACAAACATTTGATTGATTAATTAACCTGTACCAGTTTAGATACAAATTCAGTTTAAATTCTTAAGTTCGGGATTTGCTGTGTTCTTACTATGTTTTGGTAAATTAGCAATCTGTTGTTCGTTATTAGTCCAGCAAGGAGTTTGTCCTTCCAGCATCCTCATAGACTGCCTTGGGTCTGGATAAAGTGGGGAGCAGCAACCAGTTTCTGTTTCCCAAGGATCTCTCCCCATAAGATTTCAAGGGAAAGCAGGGTAAGGGCCTTTACCTCCCAAGGAGTAGGCAGTAGCAAATGAACTACCGTATCTGTCTGTGATGGAGATCTTTCATGTACTCGGACAGCCTGGAAGTCAGGTAGAGATGGTGGTAGGCTTTCATTATGTATTTGTGGCAGGCCTTTGTTAAAGTGTTGAGGCCCAGGATCCGGCAGCTGGAGAGATGTCCACCTTTTTCCATAAGTTCAGAAGGCAGCAGGTTCTAACTTCCTTGCTGCTTCTTAGTGGCCTAGGAGTGCTGCTGTGCCTTTGAAACCAACAAACTCTAAAGAGAGAGAGGGAGAAATGTTAAAAACGGTGAAGGTGTAGGAAGCAGATGTCTAATGGAATATCTGACAGAAATTTAACACCTTTGAATTTCAGTTCATCCAGGAATTTATGGCTTATTCATTAAGGATCAGCTGTCACCCTTATTTATGCCCTCTATAAACATTCTGCACTCCATGCTCTTTCTCCCAATATATATGGTTTGGCAGCGTTTACAGCCTGATGTAGTAAAATAAGTAATGGAACTGTTAGATATAAAAGGTGAAAAATGTCTTTTTCTTTTTACATCAATTTGTTTGCTTTGTTGTGTAAATATGTGAGACTTTGCCCGTCTAATGTGTGATGCAGAAATTAGAATTTTTATAAGACTTTATAAAAGCTTTTAAACTTTGTCAAAATTGGTTTTTTTTGGGGGGGGAACTTGGTAGAATGAGCTTAATATTAATGAGAATAATATTTTTGAAATGTATGTGGAGATCTGGGCAGTGCTTGAACTGCCTGGCTATTTTTCAGGAAATTCCAAATTCAAATTTTAACACCCCCACCCATTTCTGCACTATAAAGTGTCTGGGGGTGCAGATAATTAGCAATCTCAATTGGTCATTTCCTGCATCGGATGAGGAGAGCACATCGTTCTCCTTCTGTCCTGGCCACTTTTTACAGAGGCACAATTGAGAGTGTTTAACAAATTGCATCACTGTTTGGTTTGGTAGTGTCAGTGCCTCAAATAGAAGGTCCATACAGAGAGTGGTAAGGACAACGGAGAAGATTATAGGAAGCTCATTTCCTGTTATTCAGGATACTGCTTAAAAGCACTTTGTGTTGAGCTTGAAGCATTGTTAGAGGCCCCACAAGCCCACCCCACCATCTGTTTCTGCTGCTCCTGTCTGGGAGGAGGTTTCAAAGTATTTCTAGCAGGACTACCAGATTCTGGAACAGCTTTGTTCCCTATGCCATCCGTCTGGTAAACTCACGAGATTTGTCTCTCTCGCCATGTACATGTATACATCTGAACTAGACTGTGTTGTTTGTCTGTGTCATATAATATAAGTGGATACGTCCATAATTTTGTATTTGTTTATTTATCTATCTTGTCATGTTTATCTTTATGTTTATATTAGGGGTGGAGACCCTTTGAGAGCTGTATGCAATGTAATTTCATTTTAATGTATGCTGATTAGTGTACTAAATATCTAAATATCTTTTAGTTAGGTTAGTTTAATTTTTGAAAGGATTAGGAAAAGTAGGAAGTAATTTTAGGGAATGTGTAAATGCAGGTGGCCCAACTAACTGGCTTATAATAAGCAAAGACATTTCTTAAAAGCTGTAGTAAAATTAAAGCAATCCTTGCTTGACACCAAAGATTAGCCGGGTCAATGATTGTGGGCAAAGAATAGTCCCCCACCCACCCCCCGCTCAGAAGGTGCCCTCTTTCTTGCTTCTCCTAGAGGTGCAGGGAAGCTCATCCATAGCAAGTGGCCATCATCCCTTTCTCTTCTCTGCTGTTCTACCTCACGCCGTAAAGGCTAATCGACCACCAGATCAGCTCTTCTTGAGCAGAGACCTGGGGAGCTTTTGGGAAGCTTCCAAATAACCTTCAGCGGCAGCCTCAAATATGTCCCATTGCAGTGTTGCATTGCAGCCCATCTCTGGTGTCTCTAGATGTGGATGGAAGTCGCAAGACCAGACTCTCTGCCAAGACCCACCACCAGTGCATAGTAGAAGCCTGAGTAGTGGCTCTGGCCTCCTGTGATCAACCTGGGGGTAGAAATATACATCAAACTACAGAGTTATTCCTTAATGAGGAGGGCATCTCCTGGCCATCTCTGAAGGGGGAAAGAACCTTTGCACAGAGCTTTCCTCCTGAGACTCTATACCTGAGTTGCAGCTGTCATCCATCCTGTTTCTGATTCCAGGCACAGAATATCAGCCAATTGCTGATGCCCTGGAAAGCCCATGGCCGGCCTTGCTTCAGTTTCATGGACTGCTCCCTGGTGTAGCCTGGTACACAGGGAGCCCCAGGAAGGACAAGATATACAGCACTTCCGTGCATCCAGTCTTTGCTGCTTCACTCCTCTATTTTGCTTAAACCTCACGGGTGCTCTGCTTGGTCAGATGCTGCACGGGAGCGCAGGGCACACATTGGGATTCTCCTTTGCAGCCGATGAATCCTTGGGCTACGTTTTGTGATTCCCTTACAAAACCCAGGTTCACCACTGGCCCCCACCAGTCCCATTCAGTCGTGTCCACCTGGTTACTCAGAATTAACAGTAGAAAACAGAGAGGATTTTATTGTGTTCTCTTTTTTCTTGCCACATTTATTCAAAGACATGTCATATCAAACTTAAAAGTCAAGTGCGTAGTTTATTTTGGCATGATTAGCTACTATCTCAGTAAGCAATGTGATTGCTTCTTATTAGTTTTTGCTGTGACATGAGCAAGGCTGTTGGAGTAGAAGGAACGCATTGAAGTTGTCATGGCAAAATTAGAGCTCTTTCTAGAAATTAGGATCCCCTCCCACACCAGTTCACCACCAATAAGCCATAATCTCACCTCAAATATAACTCACTGGCCACTCAGAGCCCACTGTTTAATAGGCCATTCCTTCTTTGGAGAAATCCACCTTGAATGTGGTTTCCAAATACAGTAGAACCTCTGGTCATGAACACTTCTGACCACGACCAAATTGTGTTCCGACCAAAAAATTCACAATTTTTCCCCCCTTGGCCAATTTCCCCTTCCGCGTCATTTTTTTCGTAAGTGCCAAATTTCCAAAATTAGGTTTGGGTCACGACCAAATTGGGTTGCGACCAAGGTTATGGAACGATTTATGGTGGTGACCAGAGGTTCTGCTGTAAATGATTTGATACGTTGAATAAAATCCATTGTAGTGTGCAGGGGATAATTCACCAAATCCACGGTCCCAAAATATTTGAGAAATAAGGTAAAGATTTTCCATGAATTTCATAGTAGAGACCATGGAAGGGACCTTCGGTTCATCTGGTTTACCCTTCTGTGCAGGACAGGATTCACTGGAGCATCTCTGACCTTTGAGCCTCTGTTTGAAAACTTCCCAGAGAATGAGAACTTATCACTTCATTTGGCAGCTCATAACATCAGGAAGTCCCTTTTGGTGGCTCAACTGAACATCCTTTAGAAACTGATGGATTCGAGCCCTGTCCCCTGGGCACTCTAAAACAAGCAGACCCCTTGTGGAGTGGTAATCCATAGAAATTTGAAGACTACTATCTTGTTTCTCTGCATCATTTTTTTCTGTAGGTTAAACATACTCGGGTCCTTCATCTATTTCTCCTACAGCTTGCCAAGCCCTTCACCACCTTGGTAACTCTCAACTGAACTTATTCCAATTTGTCATTCTTTTCAACTGTGGTACCTGACTCTGGAGATGTGACTTGGAATGGCAGTCCGTCCAGCACAGAGTACAGTGGAGTTATTATTTCTAGATTCTGTCTTCTTTATTACTTGATCTATTGTGTGGATGTTTGGGTGGTTTAGGGGTGGGGAATTTGTGGTGGGTGGTGGGGTGTTTGGGGATTGTTATGTGTGTTGGACCTGGTCTTTGGGTGTTAAGTGAATTTCGTTGTATGAGTATACTGTGTATATATGTACAATGACAATAAAATTGTTGTTGTTATTAATGCAGCTCAAGATAGCATTTGTATTCTTAGAAGATGCTCCGTGCTATAGGTTTATGTTTAACTTGTAGTCAATAGGGACAGCCAGATAATTTTCATATGTATTCCTGCCAAACCAGGTCCTCTATTTTTGTGCTCCCAACCTAGGAGGAGAGCTTTACCCATTTTTTCTGTTCATCCTCTCTGCTTCAGCCCACCTCTCAAGCCTCTCTAGATCTTTTCTTCCCTCCCTCTGGAGGGGGCTATGTAGTCTGGCCATCCCTCCCAGTTTGTATCCTCTGAAATATAGCCTCGGCTTCCTCATCCAAATCATTGATAAAATGTTGAAAAGTGCGAGCCCCAGAGCAGAACCTCATGACAGTTCCTAGATGCTTCCTTCCAAGGTGAAGTGGGACCATTAACGAGCAGCCTTTGAGCATTGTCAGTCAACCAGCTCTAAATCCATGTAACAGTGGCATCGTCCAGCCCACACCGTATTACTTTATTAGGGGAAATATCATGACACCATCCGTCAAAGGCTTTGGAGCAGTCCAGGTATATTGTGTCTATAACGTTATCCCAGTTAATTAAACTGTGAATTTAATCCGGCACAAAATTGTTTGCAACAGATTTATGGCTCTTGTTAATTGTAAGATGTTTACCCAAGTGCTGCTTGATCCCCTGTCTGAAGGCATGGCCAATACAGGTATCACACTGGTAGGTCTGAGGTCTTCTAGGTCCTCTCCTACCTTCCCCTTTTTGAAGCTGGGGACAGCATGTGCTCTCCTCTGGTCTTCTGGGAATTGCCAGCACACCAGGAGTTCTCAAAGATGCCCAGAGTGGTTCCACAGTCAGCTCCACTTGTTCCTTTGGTTCCCTGGGAGGTAATCCACCGGATCTTGGAGATTTGGATTTGCTTAAATTAGCTAAATTCTCTCTGATCCTCTCCTTGTCTATCCTAAGCATCAATCCTTGCCTTCAGGCTGTTAGTAAAATGATGACTAGCTAGGACTGAATTTCTGAGAAAAGACAGGCATCCAATGAGACTATAAAACGTCTTTAGCTTTCGTTTTGTTTCTGAGACTTGAAGGAACAACGGTGAGCTTGTAACTTCTTGCTATAGAGCTAAGCCTTGGCACCAAACCTTGAACAATATCAGAAGCTTCTTATTAGTCACGCCTGACAGATTCCTACCGGTGTTTATCTAGTATTTTTTATTGTATTATTTCTCAACTTTAAGCTAATCACAGATTCCTGACATTTTTAGAATAGCTCTGGTACTAAACAAGGTTGGAAATGATTCCAATTGTGTTGCAGTTCGCAGCTGTAGCTGGGTGGCTCCTAGTGTCAGTAAGATAGTTGCACAAGTTGGACAAGGCGTCTGAGATGTGTGCGCGAGAAAGAGAGGTGGTAGTGAGCGGAAGGGTGTGGGGGGGGGGGGCTGGAGCATCAGGTTTTATGGATTCTCCCCAAAGGACTGGCAGAGCAGGGCTGTTCGGGTGTGTTGATCTGCAGCTCAATCCTGCCGCTGAGCATGCTGACCCCCATTGATGGGGATCCTCACCGGATGTACCTGCAGCTCCAGTGAAGTGCTACTCTAGACCTTGAGGTCTAAGCCAGGTCCGACATGCCAGCTGGCGTGGCCGCTATAATATATGTGGATCAATGGCTTTCTTCAAAATTTCCTCAGCTGCCGGTGCCTTCGAGATGCTGAAAATGTGTTTACAAAGAAATGGTTCTACAAGGAGTTATTGCAGAGTATGTCCCCCACTCCGCTGCCCACATATGAAATAACAGCTAAAAGACCTCATGCGCTCTCCTGATCTGTTAAGTGTCAGAAATTGCAGTACGGTAGAAACCAGGAAGCACTGAGCTGCTTCCAAACTCTGGTGCAGTTGCCACAATAATCTCTGGCCTCCCGCTGGGCCGCTGGTGAGCATTTCCTCAGTGTACGATGGAACCTTCCTGTGCCTAGTATGTGTTTGGTGTGTATATATGCATTATCTATATGTATGTATCTGTCTATATCTGTATATATGTATCTAGTCTGTATAGTATATCTAGTTTAATGAAAAGAAGGACTATGGGTGACATGATAGTATTGCAATAAATTTGAGGGGCTGCCCCAAAGAAGAGGGGGTCAAATTATTTTCCAAAGACCAGAAGGCAGGACAAGAAGCAACAGATGGAAACTAATCAAGGAGAAAAGCAACCTGGAACAAAGGAGAAATTTCCTGGCAGGGAGGACAATTAACCGCTGGAACGGCTTGTCTCCAGAAGTTGTGGGTGATCCTTCATTGGAGGCTTTTTAAGCAGAGTTTGCACAGCCATTTGTCTGGAATGATAGGGTCTTCTGCTTGAGCAGGGGTGGGTGGGTGGATTAGAAGTTAGTCCCTTCCAACTCTGTAATTCTGGTTGCAAATCCCGCTTTAATTTCTTTTTGTCTGGGATCCTCTGTCTAATTTTAGTTCCAGATTGGTGCAGTCACAATTCGAGATGAAATGCATTTTACAATGTTAACCTATGGAGTTTATTGCCATTAAACGCCCAAGTATCATAAATATCCCACTAAAAATAGAGAAATATTGACATAGAATACAGTTCTGTTATCTGTATCTAGTCTGCCATCCAAAGCCAAGAACGGAATCTCCACGAGTAGACCAGAAGCCCTGCCTTTCGGGGTCAAAGCAAATTCAAACATGGTGTTTCAGGAAGGCCCAAAAGTACGGGAGCAAAAGCGGCAGGGCTCTCTCGCTCATTATACCCAGCATACGACACTCAAGCTAGCCTGCCGTTGGATAAGGAGGTTCCATTCCGCTGTTCTGATTAGGGCTGTGACCGACCTTGTTCTCTTTGAAGCTATAAGAAGCTATTCCAGAGAGCTGTTTTCTCATAGAGAGAGAGGAACGCTGGGAGAAAGTTGTTGAGCGAACTCCCCCGTCACAACCAGCTGTATTGTGTCACACACAGGAGGCCAAGCAGCATGAACTCGCCCTCTGCTTTCGAATGGGCAGTTCTGAATACCTCGTGTTAGTGATGTAGCTTCATAGGAGCCGAGTTCACTTTGTGCAGTTGCTGCAATTTAGCCCACCGGCCACTGAAATAGCCACCTGGGGTGGAGGGGGAGCACTTACAAGCCAGAAACAGAACTGACCAGACGGAGTTTTTCAGAATCCAAAAATGAGTCTTGGGCTCTTCAGTCAGGAGATCCTCCCGTTTCTTCTGCTGGTCCACGTGTGGGAAACTTGCCTTTCTTGAGAAGATTTTTCCTCCTATGAACTCTGCCACTGAGTTGGGGGGGGGGAATGGTCTTGATGGGAGTATTCCAGCTAGCAAAAGATGAGTTTGCAACGTCTGTCTTACTCTCTTCTGTTTGTCTGTTCCCCCTCTCTCCCCCCAAAATCAGTTACTGGAAGGAATTAGCCAGGCTTGCTATTTTGCAAGAAAAAATAAATTCTGGTTTCGGTTCTTCTCCTAATTGGCTTTTTATTTGGTGAGAAAAGGGCAGGAGCAGAAAGTAGGCATCTAAAGGTCAGTGCCAGTGTTTCCTCTCACCCAGCAGAGGCACATCTGGAGGCTGCCCTGGCCTCGCTCTCTCCCAGGTTCCTGCAAATTGGTGTCAAAAGGAACTTCTCAGCCGGCTTTTACTCCAGGTGCGTCTAAGGCCAGGCAGGAGTGGTGGGCATGTGATTTTGTCGTCCTTCTGCCTGGTTGTGCCACCTTTGCTCTCTGGGTTATCTTGTTTTATTGCTGCCTTTATTGATCACTTTATGGACCTCCTGTTTCCTTGTGAACTTGCCTAGAGTCATTGGTAATTGGAGGGTGTAGAAATTGAACAAACCAACCGACCCCTGAACCTGGAGCACTTAAATATTTCATACCTACGTACAATGCATAGGCCACTCGACTCCCAACAATTTTGGCCAAGTTAAAAAAGACAAAAGAATCATGGACACCCTCCAAAGCAACAGACAAGCAAAGAAAAGCTCAGTCCTTCCTCTGCCCCAGAGCCTGGGAAGGCAGCCCCATCTTTAGGAGTTTTCTGGTTGGCATCTCTGGGGGAGTCGATGTTCCAGAGGGCAGGAGCTGGGATCCGGAAGGCAACTTTAGGGGTCCTGCTACTTGATCGCACCCGCCTTGCTAGATCACCCTCTCTTCCTCTTGGCTTCTTTGTACCTGCTTGATGGCCTGATGTGAGCGAGAGGAGGCCGGAAGCGCCAGTCTCAGCACTGGGACTCTGTGCCAGTCCTGCCCTGCATTGCCAAAGCGATCGAGCGATCGAAGCCATGCAAGATGGGCACTCAATTTCATCTCCTCTCTATTAGAATAAGAAACGTGCTTATGGGATTTGAAAAGGAAACCTGTCAGTAAGTTCAGAGTCCCTTTTCTCCAAACGGTCTCTTCCCTTTCATCTCCAAATGCCCTGACCAGAAGATCTGTTTTGCTTTTGACAGCTTCTTTCTCTGTTATACAAAAGCCAAAACTTTGATTCCAAGAAAAGACAAGGCTGCCGTTCATTCACCTGCCATAAAATTGGCTGGAGCAGGCTTAGCTAATTTCTTACCCAGGGAAAAGTGCAAGAGATTAACCCGATTAAGCAGCTGGCCTGCCCACTTGTGTTTGATGTTACTGTGGAATGCCCCCATCGGGCAGGCACAACAATTTGATCTTCAAAGGGTGACTGCTTCACTAGCTGCAGGCAAGACTAAAAATATCCAAAGATCAGACTTCACAAAGCCAAAACAATCAAGGCCAGAGCAGCAGGGGGGTGGTCCCCTCCCTTAGCCCCCGCCCCCCCCAGGACTAAGATTACTGGCAGTCCTTGATTTACAACCGCAATTGGGACCAGATTTTCCATTGTTAAGCAAGGCAGTTGTTAAATGAGTTGCACCTGATTATGTGGTCTTTAAGTGAGTCTGGATTTCTCCCTTGATTTTGCTTACCAGAAGCCGGCTGGGGGTGGCGATCGCATGACCCCAACACGGTAACCATGGTAAATACAGGCCAGATGCCAAGCAGCCAGATTTTGTTCACATGGCCAGGAGAATATGAGGACTGGTTATGAGTCACATTTCTCAGTGCTGTTGTAACTTTGAATGGTCACTAAATGAATAGTTGTAAGCCGAGGACTACTTGTACCCACTTTGCTTAAGAGAAGGGGGGTGTCTGGGGAAACAGAAATGGCTTTGGCCATCCCAGGGTGGAGGTGTTGGGGTCTCTGCAGTCCTCGGACCCGAACGTGGGACATTCGTGTCCAGCCTCTCAGATTCTGGTGGCTCAAATACAGTCAGGATAAGTAGCTCTTTCCAAGCTGATCCACCCCAAATTTGCATCTGCAGGCTGCCTTTTCCTTCACTGCAGCCCAGCTGTATTGGATTGACGTGATTTAAAGGAGTGTGGATTTGATCCTCTAGTATTGTGAAAGGAGTGAAAGTCATTGTTGAAGAGCCCTGGTGGCGCAGTGGTTAGAGTGCAGTTCTGCAGGCTGACTCTGCCCACTGCCAGCAGTTCAATCCCGACCGGCTCAAGGTTGACTCAGCCTTCCATCCTTCCGAGGTCAGTAAAATGAGGACCCAGATAGTTGGGGGCAAGAGGCTGACTCTGCAAACCGCTTAGAGAGGGCTGGAAAGCACTGTGCAGCGGTATGTAAGTCTAAGGGCTATTGCTATTGTTGCAGATGTGGAAAGATAACCTTGCTGAGGAAAAATGCACTTTCTCCCAGTTTTCCTATCAGGTAGTCCTCACTTGGTGATCACAATTAGGACCAGCAGCTCTGTCACTAAGTGGAACATCACATTGTGATGGGCTTATGACCTCTCTTCCTCTTTGTTGAGTTACGGTGTTCATTCCATGAAAATCACGTGATCGCAAGTTACGATTTTAGTTCTGTGTTCTCTATTAACTCTGCTTGTCACAAGCTGATTAGGAAGCACATGAATGGCAGTTGCATGATTGTGGAATGTTCTCAGCGTTCTCAAAACATCTTCTCAGCACTGCATTGTGTGGTTGGGATTGGGAAACTGAAAAAATTGCTTTTGCTTTGCGCAGGAACGTCGGATGCTGCCAGACTTTCCTGCAAGCAGTTTCTCTCGGTAAAGGTTCTTTTGATTCAATTCAGTGGATTCGAGCGTCTTGCTTTTCTGAGGGGGGCGAGTGGGGCAGGCCTGACACTGACCCTAGCAGAGAATCCTCCCATTGGAAGGGCCCCTTGAGGCCATCCAGTCTCATCCCTGCTCACTGCAGGAAGTCAAAGCATCCCTGATGGATGGCTGTGCAGCCTCTGCCTGAAGGACCCAATGAAGGTGAGCCCACAGCCTCTCTTGGACGTTGAACTGCTCTGGGGAGAGAGGGAGCGTTTTTACTAATGTTCAGTTGGCATCTGCCTTCCTGGCACATAAATCCGTTTTCCATGTCCTGCCTTGGAATGGAACAGGTCTTGACCTTCTGTAGGGCATCCTCCTGGGCATCTGATGAATGCCATCGTGCCCTCTTCACTCTCCTCATTTCAGGGATCGGCAATCCCATCTCGGAGGGCTTTGCTTCCCGTTCCCTGGTTATCCCTTTGGCCCTTTTCTGAATCCGTTCCAGTTTCCTTGAATACTTTTCAGTGTGTGTGTGTGTGTGTGTGTGTGTCTCCGTGTTCGTACTCCCCTAGTGCTTCTGAATCTCTGATGCAGTTGCATAAGTGTAATAAATGGATGGCGAGAATGGTGCCTGCCACTGGACATGGCCCTCATGGTGGAGCCCGTTCCAAACAGAACGAATGGAAAACTAATCCCGTGATTTCGGAAGGAGCTTCTTTTGAAGTGGGCTAAAAATGTCTTTGCCCTTTTTTGCAGCCCAGCTCTTGTTGCCCCAGCCTGCACCCCCATAATGCTTTTTTGCCCTGGGCATGACTACCCAGGGACTACGTATGACCCCATCTTTATCCATCAGAAGAGGCTTTTACTCCATCCAGGTTCTGGAAAGCTTACATGCTGATCTGGCAGAGGAAGCGGTTAAGGCAAAGGCAAGAGAAAGAGGTGCAAATTGTTGTGGATCTGGCTGCTAGAAAGAGGAGCATTTCAGAGGAGCTGTTGGCCGATGGACTTGAACATTTTGCATTTACAGAAAATTCATGTAAATTTATTGTAGTTCTATTCTTTTTGGCAACGTTGCCTTCGAACAGATATGTACACATACACACATTCATTTGCAAATATATATGTTCATAGTAGTTGAGGAGAGAGAAAATTCCAGAGTTGGCTGGAGCTGGGGCTGATAACCTCTGATTGAAAAAAATGGGATTTTTGTTCAATATTTTTTCATTCCTTTTGGAGCATGGGTCACTAGGATTGACTTCCTTTTGAGAAACTATGGCAACAATACTGAGCAAAACTTTTCTGAACCACAAATTTATATCGTTAAGGAAATTGTTACTGATGCAGTTCTGACTAGCCCGGGCTGCACAATTCCAGGTGGTTCATACATCTGGAGATTCCCTCTTGCAGCCCAGATCTGCTTCTTCATTCAGATTCAAACATTTTGGGCGCAGCGACAACAAATAACTGCTTCCAGCTGGGATGGACAATCTTTTGCCCCACAAAGCAGCCTTTTCCAATTCTTCCAAAATTGTCACTGTGTATAATTTTATAAAGTGATCAAACCAGATTAAACTTAGCATTTGTCCTAGTCTTGTCTGTTTATTTGCCTTGGCCTCTCCCTTCGGGGTGTGCAGTTCCCAGAATTCATTTAAATCTCTTGTCCTAAAAAGATTGGAAATACTGACATATAAAATGCTGATACTGTATGCTGCTATATATTCAGGTTAAACATTTGTAATGTAGTTTATTTGGTCCAGATGCTATGGCTCCTCTTCAGTTTCACAGTAATTGAAAGTTTTGGAGAAATTAACTGTGATTTGTAGGCCTTTATTTATGTAAAGTTGAATAAAGTCGTTGAAGTTGGTGCTAGTCATTTACACGGCCCTTGAAATAACAAGCATACGTGTCTTTTTTGAAAAACTAATAGGGAGTCCCTTTAAACTAGGTGTTTCCAATGATCTAAAAATAAGGTTGATATAAAATGTGTTATATATGTTGGAGATGGATTATGGATTCTGCAGCAACCAGGAAGTAGCTAGAAGGAGAAGCTAAGTGGAAGGAGAAACCTTTGGCAAATTTTAAGCAATGGGTCGTGATATTTGTGGTTTGAAAATTTGTTTTGCTTTACAAAGGCACAGTGAGGAAAATGTGCGAGCAATGTAATAAGGGTTGTTTTGAGAGTTGTTCTAGCCAATTCTTTCCAGCTTCTTTCTCCCTGTTTTTATTATCATCATCATTAACTTTGAAACGGCATATAACTTTGAAATATATAGTTTTATGCATCTATATTTCTTTCTTTTGTAATTTGTTTATCACGGCAGAAATGATTTTCTGAAAAAGAGACTAAAGAACAGGAAGTGGGATATCCCGTCTTCCTCTTGCACATTTTAAGAACATCTTTAACATTTAGTCAGATTTCTAGGAAATAAAAAGATAAAACCTTAAAGCCGTTGTTTAGGAGATGTGAGAGACAGACTTAGAGTTGCTTGTTAAAATGTATCTCGAATTTATTACTTCCCTGCTCCAGTTCCAGAATTTTGCCATCATATTAAGAAGCCGAAAAGTAATGGATAATAGAACAGAACAGAGTTGGAAGGGACCTTGGAGGTCTTCTAGTCCAACCCCCTGCTCAAGCAGGAGATCCTATACCATTTCAGACAAATGGTTGTCCAATCTCTTCCTGAAAGCCTCCAGTGATGAAGCATCTACAATTTTGGGGGGCAAGTTGTTCACTGTCAGGAAATTTCTCCTTAGTTCTCATTTGCTTTTCTCCTTGATTAGTTTCCATCCGTTGTTTCTTGTCTTGCCTTCTGGTGTTTTGGAGAATAGGTTGATCCCCTCTTCTTTGTGGCAGCCCCTGAGATACTGGAAGACTGCTATTATGGTCACCTCTAGTCCTTCTTTTCTTTAGACTCTACAAACACAATTCTTGTCATTGTTCTTTATATGTTTTAGCCTCCAGTGTCGTAATAACCTTTGTTGCTCTTCTCTGCACTCTTTCCAGAGTCTCTACATCTTTTTTATAATATAGTGACCAAAACTGGATGCAGTATTCTGGGTGTGGTCTCAATAAAGGCTTTATCTTTAGGATTTTTAGTAATATTTTCCTGAGGGATGCTGCAGATGCGAGAGGACTAGAATTGCACTTCTATTAAAAAAAAAAAACAAACCTCAAAATGGAGCACACTGTTAGTATCGTGTTATTGATGGTCTGGAGTAGTGAGTTAAGTGCTATTTTTCTTTGATTTCTTGAAAACACTTAAGATAAAAAGTTTTTTTTCCCCCCAGGGGGAAATTGTAGATGTGACAACCAGCTTGTGGAAAATACTGGTATTGACTAAAATTTGGAGAGAGGGATGGGCCGGGGGAAACAGCAGGAAGCTTTGTGACTTCAGAGAAAAACTCTAGGGAGTCGAAGGGTATCCTGCAAATACATGAATGCAGAGGTTCCTATCTCCACTACGGAGGGGGCCACCTCTGGCCTGTAGCCAGTGATCCTGGGCAAATCTAGTGAAATGTTACCTCGATAGCAACACACACACACAAAAAAAGATTTTTAACATTTAGGAAATTGCAACATTCAGAATATATACCAACCTTTTCTATTGTTTTAAGTTCTTCTGAATGATAACCCCTGAAAACAGGTAAGGTTGCTTTCAGAGTGCCAAGGACGTTGGTACATTCCTGGAAAAGCCCAGGGGGTGGCTCAGCTATCCAAATGGGGTGTTGTTATGCCAGTCAAAAAGCGCTGGGTGTGGCCAAATGACCAGCAGAGATGCAGGTGTGGATGTCTATGGATGGACGTTGTGGGTGGGAATAATTTTCTTACGCAGGTAAAGGAATAACCTGGTGGCCCCTGATCCTTTTATTAGCAAAGGCTGCCTACCATATTTCTATGACTTCCTTCCTTCAGCCCTCTCTCTTTGTGCCCCCTTGCACACCCCCATCCCTCTGACTCACACCTTTTCATGATCAGCAGCACCAGTGAATGGTTCACCCCAAGCCCATCTCTTCCGGCATCCATAGACCCTTGGGCCACACAGATGCCACAGACAGGATTAAGGGCACATAATCCTATGCTGTCAGTCCCAACTCTAGGAGTCCTGGTGGTGCAGTGGACTAATTCACTGTTATTAAAATCAGCTGCCTGCAATTACTGCAAGTTCAAATCCCACCAGGCTCAAGGTTGACTCAGCCTTCCATCCTTTCTAAGGTAGTGAAATGAGGACCCAGATTGTGGGGGCAATAAGCTGACTTTGTATAAATATACAAAAGTATGAAGGCTATTGCTTAACGCATTGTAAGATGCCCTGAGTCTCTGGAGAAGGGCGGCATATAAATCAAATTTAAAAAAAAAAAGCTCCGATTTTGTGACTGTTTTTTGTGAGTAAGGCTTGAATGGTTTTCTAACCTTTTTGTACAATCTCCTCTTGTTCCTTTGGAGAACAGCCTTTGTCCAATTCCCACTCAGAGGGAATTGCACAGTTAAGAGCATTTAATTGTAACTAAAGATTTTCTCCACCCAAAGCGCCTTTCCCTCTCCTCTTTGCCTCAGATTGAGTATGTGCTATGTGCTTGTACCAAGAAGTCAGGTAGACGTTGCCAGTCCTTCTGTTTCTCTCGCCATCGCAGGCACTTGGGCCAACCAGGAGGCATCTCTAAATTCCCCTGGGCAGAAGGACCATCGCCCCCACCATCTGGAGAGTTTCCCCAAACGTTTTTCTGTGTGTTTCTGCCTCCAGTTTAGAAAAGAAGGGGGAAAGGCACGTGAATTCTTTGGCACCCTCATTTCCTGCTTGCTTAGCTCAACCTTTAGATTCTCTACAAATGTTGTCATCGCTTCTGTAGCCCCTGCTTTCTTTTAATTGCACCCCCTTTTAAATACGTTGGCATTAACTGAGAAAGGGTAAATAGCCCACTGCCTCTCCCCTCCCCCCTCCCCACTTTCCCTTTGCATCAATACTCCTATGAAAAAAGGCACTGGCGCACCTGATCTCACCAGCCAGCCAGCCAGCCAGCCAAGGGCAGCCATTCTGCAAGCCAAGGCTGCTTGCAGGCAGCCGTTGCCATGTCATCCACAACAGGTTGTCAGGCGAAGGAGCTGAGGGGGCTGGAGCTGCTGTGCTCCCAGGGAAGGTGGGCTGTCGGAGGCAGGCAGGAAACCATGACTTGTTTTTTGTTTGTTTGTTTTTTAATTTTATTTATATGCCGCTCTTCTCCGGAGACTCAGGGCGGCTTACAATGCGTTAAGCAATAGCGTTCATACTTTTGTATATTTTTATACAACTTATTTCCTCCACAAACTGGGTCCTCATTTTACCCACCTTAGAAAGGATGAAAGGCTGAGTCAACCTTGAGCCTGGTGAGAATTGAACTCGCAGTAATTGCAGGCAGCTGGATGTTAAATGCTGCCTTAGTAGGAGGCATTAGCCTCCTACACCACTCAGGCTCCTTGTTCACCTGCCTCCAGCTGTTGCCTTGCGGGAAAGCCTCAGGGTGGACCATCCCAGAGCCCTTCTCAATGGGTGGGTAGGGGGGATCTTCAGACCCTTCTTTAAAATGTTTGGATTGTGGGGGGATTTTAGGGCATGAAATGAATTTCCCACTCGGGCTGATTTCCTGCAGGACAGGGGCCCATGGCGTATCCTCCAGTCTCACAAAGTTTCCTCCTCCTTGGGTAAGTGAACAGCCCCCCCCTCGAGCCCGGGGGGGTGTGTCACTCTCTTTCAGCAGCACTGGGAAGCGGCCTCTCCAGGAAGACTCACTTTGGCCCCCAACGTAGCTGGAACCAGGAGCCCTTCCGTTTTTCATCCTGCTGCTTGCTTCCAGGGTTGCTTTAATTGGTATGGTTTATGGTTCTTGTTTATACTGATTTTCAGTCTAAGTTGTCAGCTGCTTTGGAGGCTCTTGTAAATGAAAGGTAGAGGATCTGCCTGGCTCTCTAGAAGGAGCACCTGAGCTTTGTGTTGAAGGGTTGAGTTAATGCATTTCTAGGCTGCGACTGAATTCTGCTTAAGTGAGGTGAACTTGGAGGTTCTGGTTCACACTGAAATGAAAGCAACCTGAAGGGAAAGCAATTTTACAAGACTTGCGTCTCTCCTGTAATAGAGGAAAGGACCTTCCGCTACTTTTACCCACTGCAAATAGCACCTGAGTTTCAACATGTCTTGATGGTCACTCCTGCTCAGTCCTTTACAATATTTCCCTCTTGTTCAAAGTTTCAAGAGCTGTAGAAGTGCTCCAGTGCTATTATGAAAACAAACCGCAGAAGAAAACTTTAGCACAAGTACAGATTGCGGCATCTTTGATCTCACTCCATCTTCTGAAAGAAGATTGTTTTTGTACAGGGAAGGTGGCTTTCCTTGTGGATCAGCCACATGGGTAATGAGATCCAAAATGAGATGTCAGCAGCTGGGATTTGATGTGTTTAGGAGGAAATGGAGAGAAGATGTTTGTGCAAAATCTACTTAGGTCTTAGCTTGATACGATTTGCTGTTGGATTTAGATTTGCTGTGGTTTAAATGGTGGTGTTTTTTAAAAAAATTTCAAGCTAGAAGGCATTGGAATAAGTAAGTTGAATAGACTAAGTGAACCTATTTTGTTTTACTTAGTTTGTAATAAATGAGATCAGGTTTCTCTCCCACATTTTGTCTATGGAGATTCTCAGTCATCCAGGTTTTTCATCCAGAAGCTTCTTGGATGAGAAGCGAAATACCTTCAAAGGAAAACCAGAAAGTCCAGTTGCCTCTTGAAAAAGCATCTTTGGGACTCCCACATTTTGAATGTTCCTGACTGTGAGTTGATATAAAATGTTGCAAATTGGTGTAAAATGTGCAAAAACTGTTAATTTAGTGGTGATGTATTATCAAATAAAGCAAATATTTTAAAAATATTGGTAACAGCAACAGTAGCAGCAGCAACAGCAGCAGCAACAACAACATAGAGCCTTGGTGGCGCAGCAGACTAAAGTGCTGTTAAGTAGTATCAGCTGCTTGCAATTACTGCAAGTTCAAATCTCACCAGGCTCAAGGTTGACTCAGCCTTCCATCCTTTCGAGGTAGGTAAAATGAGGACCCGGATTGTGGGGGCAATAAGCTGACTTTGTATAAAAAAGAACACCGCTCAGAGGGGCCCAAAAAAGCCCTACTAAGCAGGTATATACAAAAAAGTATGAACGCTATTGCTTAACGCATTGTAAGCCGCCCTGAGTCTCCGGAGAAGGGCGGCATATAAATCGAACCAATCAACCAACCAACCAACCAACCAACCAACGTGTTTGAGGCTATGCTAAGTCCAAAATACTACAAAACAGATTTTGATGAGGCAGTTGTTGGGAGAATGAGATACTAATTCAAATAATCCTTTGTGTTTTAAATCTCTCTTTCCATCTTTGTTCTCTCTGCCACCCGTGGAATTTGGTCAGGTGTCCACTTCCTCCTGAGGCCCGCTGCACTGCAGGCAGAAGCCTGTCGGTGGGATTTATAGAGGATTTGAAGTTGCTTGCCTTCTGCCGGCCATAAACAGTGTCTTCCCTCACAAGAGGCGTTTTCTTCCCTCAGAATGTGGCGGCAGAAAAAAGCAACCTGTCCTCACTTTTCTCTTAGGTAACCAAAAGTGACCCAAGCAGGAAGTTTCAGCTTCACCCAACCTTCTCAATAGAGGGTGAAGAGCAACTGCCCTATTTGATTTTGTTCTTACATATATACAAAGCACAGCTAAATCTGTAAGATCACTTCTGTATGATTTGAAATCGTCTGCTGGATAGCAGTAGCGCTAGCATTTAGACATGTCTACTGCCCCATAGTATTTGACAGCACTCTCTGGGGGTTTTACCGTGTAAGCATCTTGCCTCCCCCACAACAATCTGGGTCCTCGTTTTTACCAGTCTTGGAAAGATGGGAGGCTGAGTCAACCTTGAACCCCCATCAGGATCAAACTCCTGGCTGTGGGCAGAGTTTGCCTGCCATACTGCACTTCAACCACCATATCAGCAGAGTGCAAGGATATTCGCTTCCTTCACAGCGACATTTGTTTGGATGTCTTAGAAATATCCATATTTCACGTTGCCTGCAGCTTGGGTAAAGCCCATGTAATCCCTGGTATTCTTGCTTATCTTCCCTCCTGAGCCTTCCGTACATGAGGCTTCTCTTCCCAGTGAGTGTGCTTTGTGAAGCGTTTTGAATGGTTCTGTTCACACAGAAAGCAGCCGTGTCTAGTACAACAGTTGGGCTTTAGTCTGAGTGGTTCCGCTTACCTGAGTAAATTACAGAAACAGCAGCAGCCTTCCTGCCCCGCCCCCCCCAACTTGGCTCTATGAGAACAGTTGGCTTCACACCTGTAAACTGCCTGCTGCAAGCCCAAACGATCTATGGGCCTAGACAATCTTTTGTCTTTTCCCTTCTTTTGCCTAAAGACTGTCTGGTTCTTCCTTGACCTTTCTTGAAACTTGACTCTTTCAGTTAAGTTGTGACTCTTCGACTTGCCCTTAAAGTCCAGGCCTCCCTTTGTCTGTCTTGCTCTGCCTTTGGACACCCCTTTCTACCTGGTAGCCCTTGCTCTTCTGATCTGTTTGACCAACTGCCTTGAGTCTGTTTTTCTTTGACAGGGTGGGGGTTATACTGTAGTAATAAAGCATAGCACTCTTGAACAATAGAGAGGAACATGTATGTCTGAAGGATTCCCATGGAAATGAAGAAGAGACTTCAACGGGTGCTCTGAGTAAAACGTGAGGGAGAATACTTGATAGATAGTCCAGCCACAATGTAGATCTTTATAGAAGGACCCATTCTAGCAGGTAAGATTTACCTGCAGGCCAAACTGATACAGTTCAGGAAAAGCTGTACTACTTGATTTCAAGTGGAAAAAGAAACATTGCTACAAGCCAGATAAGAATCTTGAGCTTGGAAATCAACTCGGGCTCTTACTCTTTGATGAAATTCCATCACATCTCCTCTCTCCTTTGTAGGCTTTCCAAAGACATTGTGTGGGCAAGATATTTATTTAGAAGTTACACCCCAGCGGTCTAGGTTGCTTTTTTTTTAATATAGTAATTTTATTAGAAATTACAGTTAAAAAGATAGAAAACTAATAAGAATAGAGTAGAGTAGAGTAGAGTAGAGTAGAGTAGAGTAGAGTAGAGTAGAATAGGGGAGGAGAGGAGAGGAGAGGAGAGGAGAGGAGAGGAGAGGAGAGGAGAGGAGAGGAGAGGAGAGGATTCTGTATTGGCCAAGTGTGATTGGACACACAAATTTGTCTTGGTGCATATGCTCTCAGTGTACATAAAAGAAAAGATACATTCGTCAAGAATCATAAGGTACAACACTTAATGATAGTCATACGGAAACAGTCAATATAAATCTTAAGGATACCAGCAACAAGGTTACAGTCATACAGTCACTAAAGGATACAAACTAAAGGGGAAAAAAGAATAAAAAGAAAACTAGCAAGTGCAGAAAAGAAAAGAAAAATGGAAAGAAAAGAAAACCCAATATAGTAAATTTTGAAAAACCAATATAGTAAAAAGGAGAACAATTTAAAGAAACGTGCAGCCAGCAAAGCTGTCCTTTTACTAGGTGGAGAGTTTTCACAAACCCAGAGTGCCTTGCTGTATTGTGGCTGCATTGCAACACCAGGGTCCACTGGCTCTCCGGCATACAGGGAATCCTCAATTTACAACAGTTCACTCAGTGGTCATTCAAAATTACAATGGCACTGAAAAAAAGTGACTTAGGACCATGTTACACACATGATCGTTGCAGCATCCCCAGGGTCATGTGATCTACACTTGGACGCTTGACAACTGATTTATATTTATGACAGTTGTAGTTTCCCGGGGTCATGCGACCATCTTTTGTGACCTTCCAACAGCCAAAGTCAACGGAAACATCAGATTCACTTAACGACTGTGTTACTAATTTAACAACTGCAGGTATTCACGTAACGAATGTGACAAGAAAAGTCATAAAATAGGGCAAAACTCAGTTGGAAGTTGGAGTTGGAAGTCAGTGCCTTTTCTTTCAATTCCTCTTCTTTTCTACACTTTCCTCTTTTCACTCCCCTATTTTTCCTATTATGTGCTTTTGTATTTTTGTATTTTATATTATAAACTAATAAAAGGATAATATTAGAAAGTCTCAGCCTTTCTTCCGATGGCTCCTTGCCTTCGGTGCTTATTTTTTCCCTATAGAATGGGACAAATTTTCATAGAACTGAGAGTAAAAGATTTTTTTAAAATCAAGTTTGAAACTGTGGAGCATTAGGGTTGGAAGGGCTGCAGAAGTGATGTCCTGCCCAGGCAAGAGTCCAAACCAACACATCTTTAGATTAAACTGAAACTTTTCTTTTGCTTCAGGGAATCCAATGGATACTTTGACCGTGCTCCTTTATTTCCAAAAGTCTGGGTTATCCTTGGGAATGCCAAGGAAAGTTGTACTTTTGTGGGAAAGGAGCATCAGGAATTTGTAGTGTTTAAAGATTGTTGAAGATCGTTCACTCCTTTCTGGTAAACCAAACATAATCCTGTCAATTTGCAGAGTTTCTGCTAAACACTTGAAATGCTTCAGCAGTGCTTGTAACAGAGCATGAATAGGGACAAAGAGAAGGCAATAAAAATAAACCTTTTGCTTTTCCAGGTAGTGTAGAATATTTTATTTTTAATAAATATGCAGTATAAACAGATTTTGGTAAGAGTTAGTGGCCAGTCCTAAACATGAGAGACTCCCATCCCAGATGGGTGACGGAAATGGCTGCCAAAAAGTGCAGCCAAGAAGATGGTAGGTTTTGTAGGGCGCGGCAGCCACCCAACGCAGCCATTTGTGGGTTTCGCCCTGGCCTGGTCTGGGACCAAGTGAGCCTGGCTGAGCTGAGGCCCCTCAGGAAACAAAATGAGGCGGAGTTGGCTGATACAGATGCAGTTGAAAAATGATTTATGTGATAATTACCATCTGAATACTATGCGAGTATGTAGCCAGTTGAGGAAGTTAATCGGCAACATGTTAATCATGATGTACTTAATTAAGCTTTACTTATTCAGGATATGCTAAGAATATTGTGAATGTCTAGCAGGGATTTTCCCCCCCTATTATGTGCATTGTTTACATTTTCTAGTTTTAAAAATGCTGATTTTTTTCATATCTGCAGCCACTGCGCCACCAAGAGCCTTGGTGGCGCAGTGGACTAAACTGCTGCTGTTAAAGTAGTACTTAGCTGCCAGCTGCCTGCAATTACTGCGAGTTCAAATCTCACCAAGCCCAAGGTTGACTCAGCCTTCCATCCTTTCGAGGTAGGTCAAATGAGGACCTGGATTGTGGGGGCAATAAGCTGACTTTGTATAAAATAGAACACCGCTCAGAGGGGCCCAAAGAAGCCCTACTAAGCAGGTATATACAAAAAAGTATGAAGGCTATTGCTTAACGCATTGTAAGCCGCCCTGAGTCGCCAGAGAAGGGCGGCATATATAAATCGAACTGATAAATAAATAAATAAATTTATATTTTCTTTGCAATTTTCCTATTTGAGAGCTAGATTGAATAGTATTTTCTTTAACAAAGCAACACTTATAATTTGTCAGAGGATTTTCCCCGTTTTAGAATTTGGGAGAACAGAAACAGTCTATGGAGACAAAATGGAGAAGGTTCTTTTGGAGAGAAAGGCCCAAAAGTATAAACTGCTGATATTTTAGATTTTCCTATTTTAAATCAGGCAGATGCCTGCTGTTCTGGGGGGGGGTGTGTGTTAGAGAATGGCTTTTCTCCTCTCCCCATTCCATTTCCAGAAACCGATGAACACTTCTGCTCTCCTGTTCAGTTCCCTTCACTCTAAACATTCCCTCAAGCCTCAATTCATCTGATTCCTAAAGCATTCAAACACGAGCGCTTCGAATTAAAGATTCAGGGAGACGTAGGTTATTCTGATGTGTCCATGGGGATTTTCAAGCACCTAAGGGGGAAGAGGGACGGGAACATCTGTGCCATAGCAGGGGAGCCTTTGAACAAGTTTGGGAGTTACCTGATTCAAGTGGTGTTATGCGTGTTGGTTCTTGCCAAAGTCAGTAGCTGAGTTCTGCAAAATCTGAGACAATCGGGCAATCTAACATTTTAGGCAGTTTTATTCAGGACTAGAAATTATTGACAAACCTTTATTAATTAATGAAGGAGCCATTCCAAGCTCCCATCATTTTCAGCCAACCGGAGGACATCCAGGCTTGAGAAGTCTGCTGAAAAAAGTTTGAACTGGGGCAAACACTACAGGTAAGCTTCACCAAAATTCACTCTTGGGACATCCCAGAAGACTATGGAGAGTAAGAAAAACTATTTGTATGAAAAGTCAGCGAAGGTGCGAAGAATGTGCTCCAGAGGCAAGGGATTGTGCAATCCTATGGTGTGAGTTTTTGTCATATCCTCACTACCGCTCTCACATTAGTGAGAGTTTTAAAAATTCAGTTGATTAACATATGAGAAAAGTCATTTTTTGAGGCTACCTTTCAGTTGTGGAATTTACTTTGTTTTCCTCAAACTGCAGCAAGAAGGGCGCCCAAGAACTATTTTTAGAGGAATGTCCCCATTGCACAGACTTGGTCTCATGGCCTAAATTTGCACTAAGTTCCAGTTTTAAAGTAGTACTTTCTGTTTTCTCTAACACAAGGTCTTGATGGTATATGAAAGTATATCCGTGATTTTTCATTCATGATCTTGATGATGATGTGGCTAGAGTGGTACTTTCCAACTCCAGCTGGCACTTCCCATTCATTAGGCACGAGATTCTGCCCTTCATGACCATTTTGGCTTAAATTGCTGAAAAAAACTTCACGCCTCTGCCTGTCTAAAGTAAGTGCAAATTTAGGCAATGAGACCAAACGTGCAATGGGGACATTCCTCTAAAAATGATTTTTGGGCTCCTTCATGTTGCAGTTTGAGGAAAATAAAGATGAGTCCATAATCAAGTCTCTGCAATGGATCTATTAGCATCCCATTAATTTCATCAACCAATTGAATGCACTAGGAAGGTTATGCGGGGCTTAGGGCCAGATTACTTAGAGAATAACCCAAATTGTTCAAGCATGTTTTTCTGTTGATGAAAGTTTGATAGAATGCATATAAAACATGGCTATGAAAAAAGCCCTAATGACAATATTTTCAGTTCCCACCTGTTGTCTCGCACACATGCATGTGGCACATCTCATCTCATCCAGGATCTTATCCTCAAAATGAAAGATATCCGGGAGGCAGAAGGAATGCAAACTTATCTTTGTGTTGCCTATGAAATCCAAGTAAGCAGAAATGCAAGAGTCCCTCCTGGCTGGCAATGCTAAAAAGGATATTGTAGAAATACAAAAAACAAAGGGGGGGGGTGGCGGCATAAATGATGGAGGGTTGCAGGGTTGCCTTGCACATCCTGCCATTAAAGGTTAAAGCTCCCCATAGTGGAGAAGCGACCATCGTAACCTGAATGCATAACCCCTTTGAAATTCTGGCGTCGTTCACCCCACACGTGATCTCTTGCCCAGCCTCCCTTTGACCAAGCTGGTGCTGGGAGCTAATTTCTCATTCAAAGCGCCCCAGTAGCTTTCAGAGTCGTCTGATCAAAGTTGCACTTGGTTTGAACCTTTATAAACTCCAAACGGAGTCTTCCTCAGCCTTCCTCAGCCTGTGGGCCACAAGTTATGTTGGGGCCCTGCTGAGTGGGCAAGGTGGGAATTAAAACATTTCACATCTGGCAACATTAGTCTGCAGACACCTAAGCAGGTGTTCTCCAATAATAGTAATAAAAATGAATCAATATATATTTATACCTTTATTTCCCAGCTGAGTTCATTACAGTCCATGACTTTTCCCCCACTGAACAAGCCCGTGTGTTGATTAAAACTTCATGGGCCAGGTTCATAGAAATCCTGTGGTTAAATTATCATATATTTCATTCAGCTGTAATCAGATAAATCACGTTGTGGCTTTAAGGGCAGGAGGTGGCCACTGATAGTTTAGTTGATTAGCCTAATGCTGAAATCTTGCAGCAATTCCATGATGCAACCCAACTGAAAAAGAATTTTTCATGCAATAGGCTAGCCAAACCTATAATTATCCCATTGGGGTTACAAATCCTGCACGTCGGAGGTAAGTCTTCTGTGTTGAGTTCCTTTATCACATTTGTATTGTTATGGCTGACCACAATAGAGAAAGTATGATGGTAGCATTGGGATTAATTTATGGATGAAGCCTCGACCTTCCGTGCAACACACAGGCAATATTGATAAGCAGCAGCCGAGCGCCTCGTCCAGCCCATTGATGACCAGAGCAAATCATCCCATCCTTCACTTCCCAAAACAAGCAGGCAGAAAAATGCTTGCAAAGCATTTATATGGAAAGGCTGTAAATGGTAAACGCCTCATGTTTGTAATCTACTCCTGTGTGTGATCTCTTAATTTTTTTCATTTCTAGCACGTTTCTTCCCCTTAAGCAAAACTCCCGGATGCTTCCTTCGTTCAGGAGGATTTTGCTCAACAGCTTATCTCCGGTCCTTTGTAGGCATCCTATAGCTGGAATGGTACAATTGAGCACAGCTGCCTGGCCCCACCTTTTTCACCCCAGCCCCCACCCCCACCCCCACCCCCTGGTGCCAGCCAACTCGCTGCAGGCATTTCTGGCCGCTGCATCTTGCTTGTTTACTGATCATTGGACTGCATGGACAAGCATGCAGGTCAGCAAATGCCCCATCGCTACACCCTGAGCCTCGGCTGCCCGACTGCTTCAGGGTCCTGCCGCTCCTTTTTTTGTTTCTTTTGGTAAAAGGTTTTTTTTATTTTTTTAGACAAACACACATACAAACATACAATGTATTTTCTTTGTACAGAGTATTTGGACGGTTCACAAATTTAAACAATGTTTAGTCATTTCAACTAAGTTTACAATTTCTATATTTCCTTTTTGCCATATATATTCCTTGTCTATTTTTTTAAAGAACCAATATTACCCTTCATTCTCATCTCTAATCTTAATCATAATCAAATTCAATTTTTCCCTTCTATCTATATTATACCCCTTTCCATTGTCATCTATTTTTATATCTATTCTTACATTAGTTAGTTATGTAACATTACAGTTGTTTAATATAAATCCAACATTTTAGTATAAATCAGTTAATTATATAAAATATTTCAATCGTTACAATTTCCCTAATTAAATTTAACAATGTTCTAGCTATTACCCAAGCTACAACTTAATCCTTTCTACTTTCACCACCATATACCATTACAGATATTTCAATTGCTAAGTTTATGCTTATTCATATTTCTAAAAGAAATTCAAAAAAAGAAAAACTTGTCCTTATCTAGATTTCAAAGATACAAAAACAAATATTCCAATTGTTATTCATTTAATTTTTACAATCGTATGGTTTCCCATTTGTTTCTTACTACTATTCATATTTCAATTGTAATTATATATAACATCTTTCTCTTTCATTTCTTTTTCTCCCTTCCCATTTTTATTTTTGCCTTTTTCTTTCTCCTTTTTTTCTTTTGTGTTTTAAAATCTTGAACTCTCCTCTTTTGCCCTAAATTTCCCCTTGTTTCCCATCTCTTTTCTCCTTTTCTAATCTCCACACTATTTATCCCACTGTTTATTCCAGTGTGATCATTCTGTATTTCACAAATCTGGACTCTTTTATTTTGCCCTGCATTTCCTGTTGTTTTCCATCCTTTTCCTCTTTTTTTTTCTTTTCACTGTTAATCCCAGTGTAATCATTTAGATTCTTTGTATTCTTTCTATGCCACTCTTCTCTCCTTCTTTGTCTCTTTCTGCCGTTTCTGTTTTTTCCATTGTTAATCCCAATGTAATCTCTAAAAATCTCCTTTTTATTATTACTATTTACATATTCAATTATTTTTCCAAAATTACTCTCATTGTCTATCTTCTTCTATATATCCAGTCTCTGTGTCTTGCTTCTCTGCTTTGTTTCCTTGTTAGCTTGAGCGTGCTCTATCTCAATTTTTGGGTCCTCAAGTTTTAATTCTCCATGTAACATTGTAATTATTCCTCTTATTTCCGCTTTCCACGACGAGTATATCATTTCCATCATTTCTCTAATTTCCTGCGCCATTTTGTTCTTTCTGTGTTAATATTGTTCCAGTTTTAAAAGTTCCATTGTTTTCCTTTTTTTTTTCTAAAGTCAAGCCACTTGCAGGCAAAGCAATCCTCCCCAAAAGTTCTCAAGACTATTATCACTGATGTAGTTCAAAATTTTCCAAAACAAAGATTCCAAATTGCAATGTTCTTTTTCTCCTGAAGATGTCTCTCTACAATCCACAATTCTCTTAATTGTTTAACAAAGTGTCCATTTTGTATCAATCCTCGTTCACAATCTAGCTTTTTTCCCCTTCTTTTTAACTTTAAAAATACCAAATCAATTTTTATAGTCCAGTCCAAATTAAACAGTACTTTCCCCCCTCTTTTTTCCCCCTCCTTTATTTTATCTTTCAGTATACAGCACTTCTGTTGCAGGGCTTAATATCCAATTGTCTTTTATTTTTCTTAGCCTTCAAAAAGAAAGGATCTGTTTATTTTCTTTTCCAATCCTTTAGTCAATTTTGAGGTTACTTCTTCTAATTCTTAAAATTTTCCAAATAATTTTATTCAAAAGCCAATTTTCTTTTGGGGTTTTTGTCCCTTTATATTCTGCTTGCATCCTCTTTTTCTCCCCCCATGCCTGTTAGCAGCTATTTTTACGCTGGGGGTTTCAAGTTTAAAAATAATTCTTTTTGTTGTTACTTCACCTGTAGATTGGTTGTCACTCACCCAGCTTCAAAAACTCCGTTTCATTCACCGCTCCTGCTGAATACTTAGTCTGGTTGCCCCAGCTTCTTGACAGCCGCAATGGCTGTCGCCCCCGCCACCAAATCGGAGAGAAATTCCTCTGACCTTTGAGGAACTTGCCTGTTCCTCTTGGTCTTCTGAGGTGCCCCTCCTTCTTCCCCATCCCTACAGGACGGTTCTGGTCCGAAGACCCCTCGGCAGCAGTTCGTCAGTCCGGGTTTTCACCTAGCTCATCAGAGCCTGCTAATTCCCTGACTGTCTCGCCGCAACGCTTGGGACCGGAGGAGACACCTACAGGCCCTGCTTCTTGACTCACTTCTCCCTCTTGAGGGGGTCAGCCGTCCCCTTCAATCCTGTATGGATGGCACACTGAAAGAGGGCATGGGTGCCCTAACGGCACCTTTGGCTTCCTTTTTTGGGAAAAGGAGCAGCTCCGGCAACAGGGTTGCATGGTGCCCCCTGTGATCCCACGTTGGGGATCACAGAAGCAACACCTGGCCCTCTCAGCCGATCTGCCCCAGGAGGGGAGGCATGTGGCGCCCAGGGCACTGAGGGCTAAGTAAAGAGTGCCCACAGCAGGGGGCAACACCCAGCTGACCTCAGCTGGTCTACTCAGTACACAAGTGAGAGAGGAAATCTCAGGCCTGGATTGGGAAGTGAAATGGAAGAGGAGGAGGAGGAGGAGGAGGAGATGGCAATTTTGGCATTGTTGCCATACAAGCACAATGAATTTGCCCATGAAGTCATAGCAAAGTCATGTGGACAGGATTCCACCTGAAGCTTGTCAGAGGGAAATCCAAGCTGGAACTAAGGAGGAATTTCCTGGCAGTGAGAACGATTAATCAATAGATCAGCCAGCCTCCTGGAACTCTGACTGCTCCATCGCTGGAGGTTTTCAAAAAAGATTAGACAGCCATTGGTCCAAAATAGTAAGAGCACTCCTGCTTGGCCAGAAGGATAGACTAGAAGAACACAAAAGTCCCTTCCAATCATATGATTTCATGAATCTTCCTGGAGCATCTTTTCCACGAATAGTCTGCATCAGGAATGAAATGTTCCGAATGTCTAGGACCACAAGATTCTTTGAAGGTTTGGCCCCACCTGCTGATTTACTCCTGGTGTGATCCCCACACAGCAAATCTCTTTGTGTTGCTACTCCTAGGCTGCCTCTTGTCCTTTTCCAAGATCATTCACGAAATATTGGCAAGCGTGATTTTAATAGCAGAGCAACTCTGTTCCTTCCAGTAAGAGTATCTTGCTATTAATCAATAACGTTGTAACCCTTTTTTGCAGGATGTGGTAAAAGATCCTAATGCTTTTGTCTTATCTCTTGCAACTGCTCATTCTGACCTCTGCAGGGCATAGGATCCTTTTGAGGGGGGATGGATGGATGGATAGATAGATAGATAGATAAATAGATAGATAGATAGGTAGATAGATAGATTTACGGCAATTTTATAAGCGAAATATTGAATTGTAGCTTTTAACTTTGTACTTTTAAACTTTGATTTATGCAGATTATTCAGCCTCTTTTATGCTGTTAAAAGGTTTGGGAAGCCATATGCTTTCAGATGCGCTAGAAATGTCCTAGGTGTATTGTATACAAAGGGAAGCATTTCCAGAATAACCCTAAAACCCACAAGAAAAGTCCATTGAGTTCAGTGAGATTTATTGCCAAGTTGGTCTGCCTAGAACTGCAATTTTTTTTTAATAAAACAAGCTCTATCAAGCTCCAATCTGAAACTGATTAAAAAGTACCTTTTATTCAGGGATGAAATGCTCCCGGTTCGGACCGGATCACCCGATCTGGTAGTGATGGAGGCAGGTGGTTTGGAAAACCGGTAGCAAAAATTCCTCCCCCCCCCCCCCCGCCCAGCTGAGCCGCACAATCATCAGAGGCTTTTTTTTAATTTTTAAAAGCATTTTTTCTACACCCTCTTTGGCCAAAGAATGCTTTTACAAGTAAAAAAAAAAGCGTCTGATATTCACGCAGCTCAGCTGGGATCATCAAAGGCTTTTAAAAGAAAAAAAAAGGGTTTTTTTCTTTTAAATGCCTCTGACAATCCAAGCTGAGTTGCCTGATCGGCAGAGGTTTTTTTAAAAAGCCTCTGCCGATCAGGCAACTCAGCTGGGATCGTCAGAGCCTTTTGAAAGCATTTTTTTACAGCCTCTTCGCCAAAGAGGTGGTAGAAAAAATGGTTTTAAAAGTAAAAAAATTAAATAAATTGGCCACGCCCACCCAGTCACATTACCCCACCACCACCAAGCCACGCCCAGAGAACCGGTAGTAACAAATTTTAGATTTCACCCCTGCTTTTATTGATTCAGATTCTGTGGGGCTGAAAACTGTCCATAGGGCTTGTTCAGACATTATGCATTAAATATGCCTTGATTATTTTAAAACGAGTATGCTTAAAAATTTCAAGAAACAAAGACTTTTATTTCAGAGCTTTCCATCCAGAAAGCTGAAGGTTCTCGGTGTTGGTGGAAACAGCAGACAGGAATGGGTTCTGCTCCGTTCAGACGAAGGACTGAGCCTGTGCAAACTCCCACCCTTGTTTTTTTTTTTTTAATTTCCAATTTCTATACCGCCCTTCTCCCTGAGGACTCAGGGCGGTGTACAGCCAGAAATAAAAACATGAAATATAAATATTAAGACAATTAAAATATATATAAATTTGGCTACAAAATTTAAAATTCACAAACCAATTAAAATATTTAAAATATTTAAAATTTCTTCTTAAGCCAGCCCGGCTTGTTGGAAAAATGTGTTTTTAGGGCACGGCGGAAGGCACTGAGGTCATGAATTCTCCTAATCTCCAGGGGCAACTGTTTCCAGAGGGTGGGTGCCCCCACAGAGAAGGCTCTCCCCCTGGGGGTCACCAGCCTACATTGTTTGGCTGATGGCACCCTGAGGAGGCCCTCTCTGTGGGAGCGCACGGGTCGATGGGAGGTCATCGGTGACAGCAGGCGGTCTCGGAGATAACTAGGCCCTATGCCATGGAGCGCTTTAAAGGTGGTAACCAACACCTTGAAGCGCACCCGGAAGACCACTGGAAGCCAGTGCAGCTCGCACAGGAGCGGTGTTATGTGGGAGCGCCATGCTGCTCCCGTCACTACCCGCGCGGCCGCATTCTGGACCAGTTGGAGCCTCCGGGTGCTCTTCAAGGGGAGCCGCATGTAGAGAGCGTTACAGTAGTCTAGGCGAGAGGTGACAAGGGCGTGAGTGACTGTGCACAGGGAATCCCGATCAAGAAAGGGCTGCAACTGGCGAATCAGGCGAACCTGACAAAAGGTCCCCCTGGCTACAGCCGTCAGATGTTCCTCCAAAGACAGCTGCCTATCCAGGAAGACTCCCAGATTGTGAGCCCTTTCCGCGTGGGCCAAAGACTCGCCCCCGATAGTCAGTGATGGAGTCAACTGACTATATTGGGATGCCAGGAACCACAGCCACTTGTGGCCAGAGTCTCCCAGCTTTTGGCTCAGTCCTCAGACTTCGTGCTCCATTTTAAAAGGCATTTCTGGAACTGCAGTTTGCATGGAGGGCGGCCATTATGTAGCTTCTATTGTTGGGACTGAGATTGTGAGCCACGTGGCTTGCGAGTGCCTGCAGGCCTCGTTCTGGCGCAGGAGCTTCGCGCTCCCTGAAGCAATTTGGAAACTTAGATTGGGTGGTTTTTTTTTCTCTGCCTGCCCAACATATCATTGGAATTGTTGCCCTGGAATTGTGCCTCAGTGGTCTGATAGGCATATCAGCCCTGTTCAGAATAACATGAGTGGATGGCATGTATCAGTTTCTGTGTCTGAGGCTCTTAGTTCAGACGCAGGGGTGCAGGAGTCTTGCGCTCCATTATTGGGGTTTTTTATTGTAACACGCATTCATGACCTGATTCAAAAGTTTTGCGCTCTGGTGTTTTTTCATTAATTTGGCAAGTCTAGTGTGGCAGCCATTTTATATCAGTGCAACTTAAGATTTCAGATTTCTTGTACCCTGGGGGTTCTAATAATATTCTAAGTCTGGTTTATCTTTGAATTTCTAGAGATTCCTTCTGGGATCCAAGATGCCCAAGGCAAAATCTAAATCTAAGTGGGCAGATGCCCATTCTGATGCCCACATGCCTGAGCCATTGGCTGGGCCTGCTCATAAGGCGGTGTGAGGGAAAGACTCTTCTGCTTCCCACACACACAAAAAATCTGACAAAGAGCATAGTCAGGCAGTCTTGAGAGATGAACATCGCAGGGATCAGGCATTGCAATAAATTTGTCGTAAGTCTAGCAAAGCAAGCCGCCACTCCTTGACCAGTGAGGTGGTCTCAGCTGCCCCTTGTCCACGGTCGCCTGGGGATACTTCAGATCAGGTGTCTTTACAGGATTGCCCCGTAACTATTCCAACTGCTGATCTGTGGGGTCCTTGTGGGTCTCTTATTGTTCCTGCCCAACCAGCCTCCCAGATTCCTGATAGGTCGGCTGTGATAGATCAGGGGACCAGGATGGATCAGTGCGTGTCCTTGCCTGACAACCTTCAGGATATCTTGACCAGAGTTATCCAACAGAGTCTGGCAGCTACATTTCGAAGTCAGTCCGGACGTGTCTCTCCAGCTGTGTCAGAGCATTCTGAGTCACATTACGATCCAAGTGTGGCAGAGTTTCTATCTACTCGGGATCCTGGATCTCCAGGCCCTTCTACAGGCAGCCGTCCATCACTATATGAAGAGGAGGTCCATAATCATGAGCATGACCTTTCTGATGATGAAGGAACAGCTGGCGTTTACGGGTCTGTTTCCTCCGACGGTCTTCAAATCAAGTTGTTGTTCAAGGCTTCTAATGTCACTGGGTTACAGCCTTCCGCAGACAGGAAGGTACCTTCTACCTCTAAAAGTCCTTTGGACCTGTTCTTGGAGCCTGCTAGGTCTGTAGACGCGATTCCCGCTCCCCCCATGTTCATCAAGATAGTGCAAAAGCAGTGGGGGATTCCAGGATCAGCTCCTCTTCCTTCCTCATTGGACCATTATTTCAATGTGGCTCCGGAATTGGCATCGATTCTCCAGGTTCCTAAGGTTGATTTCCTGGTTGCAGCATTATTGCCCAATTCTTCCATTCCAGGCGAGCTGGAAGAAGATCTCCGGCCAGAGGAGAGGCGTTTTGACCAATCTTTACAGCGGGTTCATCAAGCAGCTGTGTGGGCTATTCGATCAGCTTCCACGGCTTCCTTCTTCAACTGGGCTACCCTGATTTGGCTTCAACAACTCTGTGACAAGCTGCCATCTGAGGACTCTTGACATAAATAAGATATAAACAAAATAATAGCAGCTGTACAATTTTCTGCAGATGTGACATTGAATTCAACACGTTTCACCTCTTAAGTCCATGGTGGCGGCGGTGGAGATGTGCAGGATGCTTTGGCTCCAACATTGGCCAGCGGATACACGACACAAGTGGCGCCTCGCCTCAGCTCCCTTTGCGGGAGGTAGCTTGTTTGGACCATCCCTAGATCCACTGCTTGTGGAGACTAAAGATAAAAGGAAGATTTTGCCAAGTGTTCAACGCAAGTCGGAATTCCGCTATTCTACTCCCTATCGCAGGCCGCAGTTTAGAATGCCTGATTGGGGTGCAGTTCACTCACGGGGTATGTCCACCTTTGGAGGTAGACAGAGAGGTCAGTCTGACAGGCCAGCCCGAGGTAAATCTTTCTTAGGATGGCAGCCCTTTCGAGAGGGAGGGAGTCGTTCGTTCCGGCACCAGCATTAAATATAAGTTGGATATTCCCATCGGAGGCAGATTAGCTCTCTTTGCTGACCGCTGGGATCATCTTACTTCTGACATTTGGGTCTGGGATACAGTAAGATCTGGTCTATCCCTTGAATTCATTTCCTCCCCTCCAGAATTTTTTATCCATTGTCCTGTTTCAAAGGATAATAACTGCCGGATACTTATGGACTTGGCAATTCAACATCTTTTGGACATCAGAGCAGCCCAGCCCGTCCCTGCAGATCAGGCAGGGCATGGATTTTATTCTCTTCTATTTCTGGTGCCTAAGTCCTTGGGGGGGGGGGGGGGGGTGAAGACCTATTTTGGACCTTAAAAGACTGAACAGATACATTGTGTATTGTCATTTTAAGATGCAGTCTTTACAGTATATTCTAGCTGGTGTACGGAAGGGTGACTTCCTTATCTCTATAGACCTCACAGAGGCTTATTTACATATTCCTATTTGTTTATCCCATCATAAATTCCTTAGATTTTGTTAGGCCAGTAAGCACTATCAATACCGGGCGTTACCCTTTGGCCTTTCCTCTGCTCCACATACCTTTACTAAGGTACTAGCCACTCTGTGGCTGTTCTGCCCCAGCTCCGGATTCCCAAGGATTGTGACACACACCAATGGTCCTTATCAAAGTTATAACGTACCAAGAATAAACAAAGTCCGGCAAAGGTTGGCAACCAGCCCAGAAAACAAGATACGATAAGACACTCACTCTCCAAAATGCTCTGTAATAATTACACGTTGTTTCCAGCAAGAAATTACTAACTGCATGCGACTTAAATAGGCTAAGGGAGTGGCCAATTATCCTCAAACCTTACTCTCAAGGAGACCTCCTCCTCCTGAGTAGCCACTCCTGCCTTTTGGCAGCCCTGCATGCTCGAGCGTTGAGGAGAGGCTCCTCCACTTCGCTCTCTCCACTTGAAGGAGCCTCTGGAGGTTCTGAAGGCCCTGGCTGAGTCTCTGCCTCTGGCACCACATCCTCTTCAGCCTCCTTGCTGTCCGACATGAGCGCTGGCTGTGCCGGCTGCTGGTGCGACCCCACACCAGCCTCCTCATCCTTGGGATCAGCCACGATCCACGCAGGCCGCTGGCGGGCCACAACAGGAGCTTTCATATACCATCAAGACTTGTGTTAGAGAAAACAGAAAGCTGAGAAAACTACTTTAAAACTGGAACTTAGTGCAAATTTAGGCAATGAGACCAAGTATGTGCAATGGGGACATTCTTCTAAAAATGGTTTTTGGGCACCCTTCTTGCTGCAGTTTGAGGAAAACAGTAAATTCCACAACTGAAAGGTAGCCTCAAAAAATGACTTTTCTCATATGTTAATCAACTGAATTTTTAAAGCTTTGCTTTTTCCACTAATGTGAGAGCAGCAGTGAGGATATGACAAAAACTCACACCATAGGATTGCATAATCCCTTGCCTCTGGAGCACATTCTTGGCATCTTCGCTGCCTTTTCATACAAATAGTTTTTTCTACTCTCCATAGTTTTCTGGGATGTCCCGAGAGTGAACTTTACCTGTAGTGTTTGCCCCAGTTCAAGCTTCTTTCAGCAGTCTTCTCAAGCCTGGATGTCCTCCAGTTGGCTGAAAATGATGGGAGCTTGGAATGGCTTCTGAAGGCCCAGGCTGAGTCTCTGCCTCTGGCACCACATCCTCTTCAGCCTCCTCGCTGTCGGACGCGAGCGCAATGGAGCACAATCCATTCCTTGCTGCTGTCTCAATTCAACGAGAAGGTGCGTGTCAAGTAAGAACCAACGCCTCTTTTATAGGAAAGTTCAGGTTGTAGGTTTGTGCAAAGAATCTTGTAGTGTTTCTAAACAGGTGCCATGCACAACAACGGAAGTTTATGCTTGGTTCACTCCTCAAAGCTCTCCCTGGATAAGGAGAAGATTGGGGTCCCACGTGCCTCTTTATTCAGCCAGGGGATCAGGACTGTGAGGCGTTGCCATTTTGGAGTGTTTTGTTTGGTGTCATTCTCAGAAAACACTATTTTGCTATGGAGAATGCTTTTTGTCCAGTCCTATACTATTGCTCTATCCATAAATCAATGAGTATTTCCTTGATTTAAGTCCTCTTGATGGTGAAAATTAGAGATGGAAACTGAACTCTGCAGTACCCTGAGTGCAGCCTCAGAACCTACGCAGAATGGGGATGACCAAGATTGGGAACTATTTTAAAAGCCAAACCGAGGGTTTAGTCATGAAGGAGGACAGAGCTGGTTTGGTATAGTGGTTAAGGCATCAGGCCAGAAACCAGGAAGCCAGGAGTTCTAACCCATCCAGGTGACCTTGGGCCAGTCATACCTTCTCAGCCCTAGGGAAGAGGCAATGGCAAACCACTTCCGAAAACTGCAGGAACTAATCCAGACTAGGACTCAACATTGACCGAAAGACACACACACACACACACACACGCCTTGCAGAAACTGGAAACATCCCTGTAAAATCCTGAAAACTGCTAAACTGTCAGGCTAATTTCTCTCATTTTAACAGGCAAATGTTGGAGTCAGAGCACCAAATCTTTCCCAAAACTTTACATGAACTGCAAAGATTCAAAAAGAGAAAAATATCAAATAAGCAAAGGTGTACAAAGGTTTAAAAACCACAGAATACTCTCTGGGCTGCCTCCATTCCTTTGGTAACATAGAATTACAATTACTCTAAATCTGTTGAAATGACTTTCTTGTGCCAAGTCCCACACCCAGCAAACTTTCCAATTGGTGACAGATTTGAAATGAGAGCATTTCTGTCAATGAGTTGATCAATCTTCCCCAGTTTCTCTCAGCTTGGGAGGTGTCTTCTGCCTCTGCAGTTCATCGCTGCAAGCAGTTAGTAGCCAACCTGGAAACATGTTGTTCAGGAAAGAGGAACAAAATTCCAGAAAGCGCCTAGATAGAAGAATAGAAAATGACTTCCTAAAACAAGTACGCTTGATTGGACCTGCCAGCTGTTCCCCAACACCTCAGACCTGCAACCACTCCAGACTGTGTAGTATGAAGGAATAAAGATGAATGTTCTGGACTGGCCTTGTTTTCATTCTAGGTGAGCCAGGAACTCAAAAAAATAAAGTAGTTTTGCAGTCTGTTTTAGAGAGTAGTGAAAAAATATGTGTGTATTAGAAATGAGGCCAGCCACCGGACTTATAAAAAATCAATGACTTTCCTTTGGGTAAATTCTTCTGGGTAGCTTGAATCATCCATCCAATCATTGCAGATTATTTTTCCCATGTCAGGTGCAGATGTTTCATGAAATGTGCAGTAATGTGTGTAATAAATTCTTCATTGGCATGAATTCATAGTCCTATGTAGTCATCAGAATTCAAACACCTTGTAGAAGCCCTGGTGGCGCAGTGCTTAGAATGCAGGATTGCAGGCTAATTCTGCTGGCTGCCAGCAGTTCAATCCTGACTGACTCAAGGTGGACTCAGCCTTCCGTCCTTCCGAGGTTTGTAAAACGGAGAGCCAGATTGCTTTGAGGGCAATATGAAAATAATTCTTACATTGTAAACTGTCCAGAGAGGGCTGTAAAGCACTATGGAGAGGTACATAAGCCTAAATGCTATCTTCCCATAATGCTTTTCTGTTCTAATTGCTACTGCTCTGCTTTCATGTTGAGCTGGGTATGTGGGAAGGCCATTTCCTTGTGGTTCTGCAATGAGGCTGCTACAGTTTATTTATTTATTTATTTATTAGTCCTATTTCTATGCCGCCCACTCTCCGAGGACTCTGGGCGGCTTTCACCAAAGACAGTATACTCAATAGCATATTGCCCCCCCAACAATCTGGGTCCTCATTTTACCCACCTCGGAAGGATGGAAGGCTGAGTCAACCTTGAGCCGGTGAGATTTGATCCGATGATCTGCTGAACTAGCAGTCAGCTGAAGTAGCTGCAGTACTGCACTCTAACCGCTGCGCCACCTCAGTTCATGGGAAAGGATTTAATACGTTTGAAGGGCACACAGAATATTCAGCTATGCATCCTGGACTCTTGTGATTGCTCTGGAATGGAAGGGAGTTTTGTTAAATTCATTGCAGCAGCTCATTTGTCTGGTCGTGGCCCATAAAGCCATTAAATCCATATCTGACATGCACAAAGAATCCGGATATGTTGCATTCCAAGTAGAAAGATTTCTTGCTCATGCCTGTATTCAAGAATCTACACAACTGATAGTCGGCACTAAATTGGTGCTGGATAAGAGTCAAAGAAATTCGGGGGGGGGTGTGTGGATTTGAGGCACTTGTGCACACATAACGATTCTAAGCTGAGTCCTCTCTTGACCCCCAGGCTCTGCCTGTCCTTCTCCTACAATACTCAGCGCATTTTGCCAAATAAACTTGCAGTCCAGATCAATATCAAAGATAGCACATGCCACTCTTATGATAGAAAAACAAACACATAAGTAAATTAAAGTATATAAAATAAAAATATACCACATCTCACTTTTATTGAAGGCATTCTTATTTTGTTTATTAAGTCCGATAGAGCTAATCCCTATTTTTGATATAGAAAGGTGATAACTCAGGCCATTCGGTCACTAAGGAAGTAGTATTTAGTTCCGCATAGAAATAAGATAGGAAAAGAAACAAACATAAATGGTTTCTTGGCTCAGTTGTCTTCAGGTCTCAACTATAGTATTCATGATGTTTGTTCAATCTTCAAAGAATTATCAACAGGAAGCATTAAAAACTCTTTGCAGAATTTGGCAACTATTTTTGTGCGTCTTCAAAATTGTAGCCAAGTGTTGGATCGTTTGGAGGAATTGTTTTATTGTCCCCAAAACGGTTACAGAGTTTGAGTTTATTGTGCAGTTCCCCCGGCTATGTTGCCCTGCAGCTCCCACGCTGCCTGTCCAGCATGGCTTTTGCAGGGCAAATGACAGAAGGATCTAGAAAAAAGCTGGGATAGGTTGAAGTGTCTTCCTTCAAGGATCCAGGTAGCCAAGGGTTAAAACCATGGAGACAATTACTAGTATCCTCAGTGCAATTAGGTTTCGGTTTGCGATAGGTCAGTATCACGTTAAGACGATTTCCCCCTTATTTTTAAATTAATAATAAGCTACCTTCCTCAACTTCTATTATATATTCTAGATTGGTGTTTGGTTATGTGGTGGTCGTAGGATTAGCTTGACTTCAGTCCTTCAAGGTTGTCCCTAAGTTAGTAGGATGCCCCTCTGAACGCCTCCTGTTCTCCGGGGGGGCCGTTTCTTCAGAGCAAATGTTGCGGCCTTTGAATGCCTCATCACCACAAGAGGGAAATGGACTTGTTGCTTGCACTTTATATGAAATAAAACAGCAAAGAAAATTTATCCATTTGTTGTATTGCAGTACCTGATTAACCACCCTATATCAACTCATACTTTTCAACAGCAAAGTATTTTTGAAATGAATAAACTCTAGCTAGGCAAAAATCTAACCATGGAAAGTTAAATCAATGTTAATTGTATTCCTTAAAGCCCTTTAGGAGGGTTTGTTCCTGATTGGCAAGTCAGAAGTATTTTTAAATAAATAAATAAACAAATAAACAAACAAACAAATAATCTTTCCTTCTCAGGGAAGAAAGCTAGTTTTTTGGAACTTTGAAACTCCATCCACAAATAAATGAATTACAGATTTCTGTGACTTGGCTCTACTTGAAAAGGGTGGACTTCTCTCTCTGTGTGTGTTTTATGGCTCAGATGGAAATTTTTAGCACAAGTGATGGCAGGATGGAGGAGGGGAAGGGAGAGGTGGAAATGTCATCAAGATTGCCCTTGGTCCATAGAGCACGCCGTGAAAACCAGGCTGATTGCTGGAGTAACCTATTCTCTCTCCCTCTCCCTCCCTCTCCCTTCCTCCCTCCCTCCCTCCCTGTCACACACACACCCTAGCAGAGCTGTCCTTTGTTGTAAGAAAGTGCCAGCATTTTGCTCATCAGAAAGAGCGCCAGAGAGTCCTGCAATCATTCTCTCCCATCTCAAACCAAGGAGAAAGAAGAGGGCGAAAGTTTGTTTCTTTCTCTATGTCCCAAACCATGTGAATACTTTTGGCCTTAACCTTCCAGTTGTGAATTCAGCAGAATTGCTGGCTCACGTCATTCCTGCACAAGTTGTGTCTGCTTCACTCTGCCTTATCTTGGTTTTCTAGGTTGCCAATCTTTGCTCTGACACTTGGCTTGCATTTTAAAAGGGTACTTTTGTGGTCTTGCACTGCAAAGAGTAAGCTGCCAGGCCTGTTTTCCAGTTGCAGATGGGAGCCTCTTTTTCCATTTTGCAGGGCGCTCTCTTTGCTTTGCTTTGGGGATGTGCCTGAGAAATAGATTCTGCAACTGCGCTTCTTAGCTTAGTCATGTTTTCTATGTGAAGTTAAAATAGAAGAAAATTGGGTTGCTTTTAGAATAGAATAGAATAGAATAGAATTTTTATTGGCCAAGTGTGATTGGACACACAAGGAATTTGTCTTTGGTGCATACGCTCTCAGCGTACATAAAAAGAAAAGATATATTCGTCAAGAATCATAAGGTACAACACTTAATGATAGTCATAAGGTACAAATAAGCAACCGGGAAATAATATCAATATAAATCGTAAGGATACCAGCAACAAGGTTACAGTCATTCAGTCATAAGTGGCTGTATTAAATAGGGATTTAGCAATTCTGAAGGCTTTCTTACGGCTGGAGGACCTGGGTTCAAGTCTCTGGTCTGCCAGAGGCCTCCTGCGTGGTACCAGCATCTGATGGAGATTTTAAAGAGTTGCAGAATTCCACCACGCCTGAGTTTCAGGCAGAGGAGAAGTCAGTGCAGACTAAGGAGAGCAGAGAGGAGCCAGAAACCAATTCTCTGCCGAGGGAGCCTTCCTGTGGGGAGGCAGGAGCTTCATGAAATGCAAGAGTGAAGCAAGTCAGCCGAATGTAGATGTGGAATGTTTGCTGAATGGGCAAGCCTCCCAACCAGTGTTCCCCTTGGGAGAAAGGCGTTGGGCTCGCCACAAAGCATAAAACAGGGCAAGGATTCTGAAGCAGCTGACTTGCAAGTCCACCTTTCACATCAGATGATAAACCCCCTCCCCCCTGAAAACAGTGAATTGAATACTTTATTTGTGTGATGAGAGACACAAGGAATCTTTGGGAAGAACAAGAGCTCCATGTCAGGTTTGTTTACCGGGGTCTGGCTGGCAGTTGGATCACTTGCCTGCTTTCCCCAAGCGGTCAACACATTTTGGACAACGTGATTGGAACTCATTGCTTTGGAGTCCTTGTTGGTTCTGAATGAGGATAGAATGCTTTTCTGGCCTGCCGCAGAGAAGATTAGAAACAGCTTCCAGGGAAGTACCTATCTTTAGAAGTCCTAGTTTGTGTGCCCAGGCTCTTCGGAGAACCCACTGTCTGACCTGGTTGTCTACTGCTGCATTCTCTCTCCATTATGCTTTAGGAAGCACAGTGTGCTGGAATTATTTGCCAGGTGCAACTAAGGCATGGAAGTGCTTCAATTTGCCACTCTTTAGACTTCATTAATTGTAATCGATCCAGCAAACAGCCTTCATCTTGACATCTTCAGTTTTGTCTAACTTCTTCTTCTTCTTCTTCTTCTTCTTCTTCTTCTTCTTCTTCTTCTTCTTCTTCTTCTTCTTCACTTTATTGGTTATAATGAGCAGCTTGCTGCTGCCATCTCAGCTCAGGATTTGCCAGCTTTTGAATCTTATGAATGTCAAAGTTATCCTTGAAAGGGGATAAAAGTTATCCCTTTTTAGGTAATATTGTAGGAATAAGTGTAAATGTAAATATTCTGAATGTGATCATTAATGTTGTTCTCTACTTGCACTCACATTTTCGTTTGAATAAATGTCTTGTGGGCACTTTAAAGACTAAGAAAAATCTTTGGAGACTTGGTGACACTTTTTACCAGGCTGGTGTGTTCATATGTGTATACATTTGGACGTTGTGAAACAACGATTGCTGTATTGATCTAAGGTTCACATCCCCATTCAGCTGTGAAACTGACTGAGGGCCCTTTGTGATAGAACGGTAGAATGAACAAATTCTGTCTTGAATGAGGGGTCTCGAAGACCCCTCTCCCAAGCCTTTCTGGGTGTCTTGAATGCCATTTGGAAACAAGCTAGTAATCAGTGCCTCTCCTGTAAGAACAATGTCAGCTGACCAGAATGAGTCTGACTCTCCCTGAATAGGCAGCTGCTTCAAGTGCCACCCCATGCAGAGCAAATCACAGAGGTTGGACCTGCTTGTGATTGCAGCACCAAGCAACTTCAAAGCTAACCTCCCTCCTACCTTAATCGCATGAACAGGGAAGATGCCCAAACAAGGGAAAGGAGCCAATCTTTTGCCCATTTCTACACAACCTCCCCATTAAACCTACAGTACATCTGCGTAGAACAGAACTGAAGAGACACTTCAATCTTTTTGACAGTGGTTACAAATGCATTTGTATTTCACCCTCTCTCCTGGGTTATCATTTCTTTAATATGATTTTTATTGAAGACATTTTAACAACATTAAAAACTATATAAATATTAGAAAAGAACATAAGGAGGAATAGTGAATAATTATGAAAGAAAGAAAAAGAACAGAAAGGTGGACACCCTTCTTTCTTGATAGCCACTATTCTGTTGAAAATCTGTATTTATTACATCAAAGAACTAACATTTGGCTGTAGTAAAAAAAATGGTAAAATTGTACTCGTGACCTGTGGCAATACTGGCCCTTCTCCTGATAGGCAGAAGCTCCACATCTAAAGAGGAAGGGAACCGTGAAGGAGGCAGGTTGGAGCTTTATGTCCCGAAGGAAGAAGGAACAAGTTTTGCTCTTCTATCATAGGGAGCTCAGAGCTGCTGCCGCTTAAAAGAAGTTTGCAGGAAATGGGAGAGATTCTCTAAATCCTTTTTCTAAATAATCACAAGAAAGTGGGCAGGATAGTTACAAGGAGCCCAGGGCCATTACGAGGCCTCCAGAGTCACCGAGGTGGAGAACCTGCCCTGATTCAACCTCTGATTGTATTCTTGGGAGGCCCCTTAGAGAAGGCCGATAGGCAGCCGGGATTCCTGGTCCCTTTCAAGCATGGGGACTCCTGGCAAAGGCCGGCTTCTCCTGTTAAACCACCTGCTAATCTTTCTTTTTCTGATTTTCTCTTTTGCCTCCAAAGGCTGGAATCTGGAAGGGACCACGTTCTGCCTATTGACTATTATTTCCCGCCGCAGAAGACGTGCCTGATATGTGGGGACGAGGCTTCAGGGTGCCACTACGGAGCACTGACCTGTGGAAGCTGCAAAGTCTTTTTCAAAAGGGCCGCTGAAGGTAATGAATTCTTCATGTATGTGTCCGTTGGAGAATGAGACTGCTGGGTGGGCGGGCGGGCGGGTGTCTGTATTACTGTATTAAAGGTCACTTCAGACACCGTTGTTTACTAAAATACTGCAGAACGTGACTTGCTTGTGTGAAGGGCCCACCGTCGGAGATGGGCCACCGTGGATACCAGTCCTCTGCCTGATTGAGACCAGCGTATCTTGGATTACAGTCGGCCCCAACAGAGCAGTCTTGTGACTTTTTTTTTCCCTGCCAGGGCAGAAGGCTCTTGGGAAAGGAGCAGCTTTTCCTCCGTTGGACTTCCACTTCCCTCTTGCTTTTCCCAGCCTTTTGTTATTTGATTTATTTATTTATTTATTTATTTGATTTTTATACCGCCCTTCTCCAGCAGGACTCAGGGCGGTGAACAGCCGAAATAAAACATAACGTACAAAATTTAAAAACAGTTTAAAAGGTATTAAATAATTTCGGCCCACAATTTAAAACAACCCAGTTAAAACCAATTACAAATTAAAACCTAAAGGATGGGATCAAACCAGCCTGGCTAGATGAAATAAGTGAGTTTTCAGGGCCCGACGAAAAGTCCGGAGGTCTGGTATCGTGTGTATCTCTGGGGGGAGGTCGTTCCAGAGGGCGGGTGCCACCACAGAGAAGGCTCTCCCCCTGGGGGTCGCCAGCCGACATTGTCTGGTGGACAGCACCCTGAGAAGGCCCTCTCTGTGCGAGCGTACTGGCATTGTGCTGCTGGTAATGGGGACCTAGGAGAAAAGAGGAGGATTAGATGAATTGGGTTGGGGAAAGGACTGGAACTGTGCTTTCATTATATTTCCCACCACCACCACCACTTGAAAACAGGATGATAGTTTAGCTAGTAAATCATAAATTCACTGTGCTTGCCCCAAAGGTGATTTTACCCCGTTGGCAGCTCTTCTTAATTCTGTGATTGCTGTAGTTTTTATTCCTCATTAAGCTGAATGGAGAAAAAGCATCTTGAGCTTTAAAGTTTCAAGGAAGAGAAAGGGCCCAGCAGTTCTATGCCGATATATTTGGTGATAAAAGTACTGCCATAAATCAAAGTAACAGCTGTAATTTTCAGAGGGTATCTAACCGGCACCAGTCATAATTTTTCTCTTAACCTGAACATCCACTAAAGCTCCAGCTTCTGGCAATAATCAGTCATCTACTGGTTTTTATGATATCATTTAGCAAAAAAGCACTTCTTAGCCAACCAGCCAATGCACTTGTGATTGGAAGTCAGCTGTGTTCCCTTTGATGTATTTCCCTTTCAATCATCAGGGAGGTTTCTGTGCTCCAATTCTGGCACAACATTTGTAATTGTGCCTCCGACACTCACCCGAGAACTGCTGGATCCATTCAGATGGATTTGCTAAAAGCTCTTTGAGGTGCTGTATTTTTGGATACATCATGGATTGTGAGCATAACGTGTCCATGGTCTCTCATGTTAAACATCTGGGAGGACTATACCAGATTTGCCTCCTTGGCTCTATCAGGGAAGTTTATTGATTTATTTACTTAGCCGGCTTCTCCCCACTGAAGTGGGGTGTGGGGCTGAGGCCAGAGAAGGACCCTTCTGGGAGATTGGGGGAATGGCCTTTGCAGAGAGTAGCACAGTCCCTGAGTAAAACGTGCACCACCTCAAGTGGCTAAAGACAGAGGAGAGTCCGGCTGGCAGTGCTTTTTTGTTCATCTAGGTTGGAGATTAAAAGTAATGGCACCATTATCCCAGCCATATCAAGAAAACCCCAAACACGATCCAAGTCCAGCCCTGAATGGAACATGAGAGCTACCTCTTCTCTGTATCACCTGCTGCAAACAAGACCTCTCCCAGTGGCCTTTCTTCCTTTCCTTTCCTTTCCTGCTCCTCTGTCTCCTTTTGTTTAACCAGAGGTCTCTCTGCTGGGATCTTGTCTTTTACCAGTTCTCCTAAAAGCCTTTTATTCTGTATCAGCAGAATAAAGCAGAATAAACATCTTCCATATTTTGGAAATAGGGGGGGTGGGCAGGGGTCGGCTTCAGAAATTTTAGCAAGATACACTGTGATAATTTTAAACTGTTTTAATTGGGTTGTGATTTTAATTTTTTTTCATTGTGATTTGTATCGAAGTTGTCATTTTGTAAGCTGCCTTGAGTCCCCAGGGAGAAAGGTGGCATATAAATATATAAATCGCAATAATCAATCAATCAATCAATCAATCAATCAATCAATCAGTCAGTCAGTCAATCAATAAGGGGTTCTCTGCCCCAGTTGCTGGGTGGGCATGGCCATGGTGGGTGAGGCCTAGTCGGCTTCCTGCACCACGGCGGGGGGAGGGGGAGCCATTTTTGCCCTCCCCAGGCTCCGGAGGTTTTCCTCGAGCCTCTGGAAGGGCGAAAACAGCCTCCGCAGGCTCTGGAGGCCCTCTGGAGCCCTCCCCAAACTTCTGGTAGGCCTGTTTTTTGCCCTCCCTGAGCCTCCGCACGCACCCTGCACTTACCTGCATCCAAAACGGGCCGCGTGGGGACTCCGGGGCAGGGAGGGGTGGGTGGGGCGGGGCCAGCCAGGAGTGGGATTTGGGGGTTCTCTGAACTGCACAGAATCTTAGCTAGAGGTTCTCCCGAACCCCTGCGAACCCCCAGCAGCCCCACCCCTGGGAATGGGGGAATAGATAGTTTGATTTTGAAAACGTTTTCTTCTTATGATGTCTTTGAAAGGGAAACCAAACTGGATTTGTAAACCATTTCTAAATGCCTTTCTCTTCATCTCGTATGTAATTAACAAATACTTGTACTGTTCAGTCTCTGTGCCCTTGCTTTGCAAAACCCCTGTTAAGTTCTTTCAGCACTTTGGATGCCATTCTCCCCCTCTGCCAAAAAGGGCATAAGAACAGGTATACATAATTGGTTTGGAAATGTCACGTGGATTTCAGAAGAGAATTAAGAGTGAGCAGTGAGAGAAGACTGGTTGATTGGCGGATGGAAGGAAGAGCTTAGAACATCATCAGAGTTGGAAGGGACCATGGAGGTTTTCTAGTCCAACCAGTGCTCAAGCAGGAGACCAGATACCATTTCAGACAAATGGCTGTCCAGTCTCTTCTTAAAAGCTTCCAGTGATGGAGCACGCACAACTTCTGAAGGCAACTTCCGTTCCACTGGTTGACTGCTCTCAGTGTCAGGAAATTTCTTCTTAGTTCAGGGTTGCTTCTCTCCTTGGTTAGTTTTCATTCATTGTCTCTTGTCTTGGAAAATAAGGACCTCCCTCTTCTTTGTGGCAGCCTCTCAAAGTCCCTCTTTTTACTAGATTAGACATACCCAATTCCTGCCACCGACCTAATCATCTTTGTTGCTCTTCTCTTCACTCTTTCTAGAGTCCCAACATCTTTTTCATATTGTGGAGATCAAAACTGGATGCAGCATTTGAAGTGTGGTCTTAGTAAGACATTGCAGTGGTACTAATAATTCACGTGATCTTGATTCTGTCCCTCTGATAATGCAACCTAGGATTGCATTGGCTTTTTGGGTGTGATTGTCCACCAGGACTCCAAGATCCCTCTCACAGTTGAGCTTGGTTTCACCTAATCTGTACCTGTACGTTTGGTTCCTCTTGCCTAAGAATAAAACTTTACTTTTCTCTACATTGAATTTCATTTTGTTAGATAGGGCCCAATGTTCAAGTCTGTCATGATCCAGATGGATCTTCAGCCTGTCTTCTGGGGTATTCCTGCCAGTTTAGCGTCATCTGCAAATTTGATGAGTTACCCTTCTATCCTCTCATCTCAATCGCTTATGAAAACATTGAAAAGTACTGGGCCTAAAACAGAACCTTGGGGTTCCCCCCTGTTTCACATGGTGTGTATGTATCAGGGCCTCAGACATTGAAGAAGACTTGAAAGAAGTGCTTCATCCTCAAATGACTACAGCAGCAGCTCCCTGAAAGATCCGGAAAAACAATGGGCTGGTTATATAGGCTGTACTCATACAAGACCTGAAGTGTCTCTTCCAAATATTTTCAAGCTTTGCGCACGGTCTAGACATCTACTTCTTCACATGCCTGACCAGAACTTTATATGGGTCTGTCACTTACTGATTAGGTGTGAATAGGCACATTAAGTGCCATTTAATGTTAAATATAAAGGCCTCGGACAAAATACTTTCTCTCCAACTGTTGGCTTTACTGAAATTGAGTTGGATGGCAGTGACAGCATTTTCAGGGTGGTGGTACAACCAGCTGTATTCCATTTTTCAAATGGCAGTAACAGATATTTGTCAGGAAAGACACATGCCTGAACTGAATGCTGGCTTCTAGCTGTGACCCGACCTCCACCCCTCCTTGCCTCAAAGTCATGGAGTTGCACATTGTGGTTGTCAAAGCATTTGCTAAGCCTAATTTGGGCCTTTTATAGGATTCAAGAGGAAACTTGGCAGCTTTCCTGGGGATCCGGTGGGTAGTTTGACATTACCACCTGGAATAGGTGGGTCTCAAGAGCCTTGGATTGGTGTCTCCCCACTTGCCAGTCCTCGGGGCTCCCCGGTTTTGTGAGGAGGTCCAGGAAATGAAACAAGGAAAGGGCCACCTAGGGTGCTGGTGGAGAAAGATGATGAGAGACCTTGACTGAATACCAGTAGGAGCCCACATAAGGGATTCTATCAAGGCACTCGTCTTATGCTACAGGGGTCGAGAATACCTAGTATTTATAGACAAGCCTCGATGTGCCCATTTCCTGAACTTCATTGGATGAGAGGCAGCATGCCTTCTCTGTGCTGCTGCCTGCTGTCTGAAATCGCGCCTTCCAGAGGTTTGAGTGGCCTCAGTACTGACATCCTTTTGACTGAACCCCTGGCCCTTTTCCCTGGGCAGTGAGTTAGGGACGCATGTGCCTTTCATGAGTTGGGTATCCAAGGCCTTCTTTTTTCTTGTGTTTGTAAGTTCTGCACTGCCAGGCACTAGAGAGAGATGGCGTGTTTGCAGTTCCTCTCTCCCTCCTTCCCTTGAAAGAACTGTCATCCCCAGCCAGGAATCACCAGGCAGTGGTCTAGTGACTGGAAGTTGGAAGACCTTTCAGACCTGCTATTTTCAGCACGCAGCTGAATACAGACCTGTCTATATTTAGTTGCTGGAGACATAACTTAAATCTTTCTCAATGTCTCCTTGGGTTGTTGTCCATTCTGTTTTTTAAGACTTCAGAAGTAATTCTTTAGTCATGAGGAAAACTCTTCTCCATCTTGTAACTGGCAGAAAAAGCTGGATTTTCATTGAGGAGCAAAACAGAAAAAGTTGTATTGGACAAAAGAGAACATAAATGACAAGCTGAGGAGGTTCAGAGGAGCTTATCTTGGGACTCATAAGAGCTGTGAGTTGCAAATCTTTTTTCCACGCTTCTGGTGTGCCTTATACAGCCGTGGAGTGGACCTCCTCCCACTCCCCCATGTGTGCCAGTGTACGGGTCTCTGAAATAGTGCAGGAAAAAATGGGGGTCTTAAAAGAGAAAGAGAAGAAAACCTTGTACCTGGCAGAATCGGGGCAGGGTCCGCCTGCTTCCATAAGAGGGAAGGCATGCTGATAGCAAGCACATTAATTGCAATCTGCAGCTCCAACTCTTAGGGAAGCCAACTCCCCATGTATCCAAGGAAGAGACGGAGCTTAGGATCTGCTTTGTATACAAACACTCCCAAGATATTTGCCGTCTCTAGGTGACCTTGGAAAGAGCCCAGCCCCACATCCTGCCAGCCAATAGAGAGAACTGGATTTAGACAGACCAAAGTCTGAGTTGGTAGGAAGATGTTTCCTTTCCCCCCCCCAAAGTTTATTTTCATTTTTAAAAATACAATACTTTACATATATACATACAAGATTATTGCAACGAACGTACACAAATCTGCGCCTATACCACTAATACAATCCATTTCATTTCCCTCTCTTTTCTTTCACCCAATTATACCATGAATTCCAACATTTGTAATAATCAGAATCATTTTGGTTCCTAAGTAATTTCGTTAACCGGTCTGCCTCTGCGCATTCTGTAATTTTCCAAATCAATTTATTTTCTGTGGGTATTAATTCATTTTTCCATTCTTGCACGTATAGTATCCTAGCTGCAGTAGTGATGTGGAGGATCAAGTACCATTTTTCCTTAGTTATTTTGTCTGGCTTCATTCCTAATAAAAAAATCTCTGGTTTCAGCTCTATATTATATCCTGTAATTTCCACTATCCAGTTCCGAACCTTGGACCAATATTTGCCTGGTTTGGGGCACGTCCACCATTGGTGGTGGTATGTCCCCCAACCTTTCCCACACTGGTAGGAAGATGTTTCCTATAAACCTCTTCTGGGATCCTTTTCCTGATGGATCATGTCAAGTGGTCAAGTCAGGAAACAGATTTTGCCAGTAAGTGCAGCTGAGCGCCTACAGCTTGTAGAATGGAAGGCTTTTTTCATAGCAGGAGGTAGATATGCTCTACCTGGGGGAGCAGCTTCAGCTGGTGCAGAATGTGGGCAGTTACAGTGCATGTTATGCCTCTCCTCCATGAGCTGCATCGTTTGCCCGTCTGCCTCTGGGCCCGGTTCAAGGGGCTAATTTTGACCCTGAAAGCCCTTCATGACATGGAACCGGGTTATTTGAGGGACTTCCTGTCCTGGGTTTCATCTGCTTGTTCCATCAGATCGGGCAAGAGAGATACGCTGTGGGGCCCACCTCTCAGGACCCACCTCTCAGGCAACGCTTCCTTGGCGGGCCTCCTCTGCCATGGCACCTGCCTTCTGGAAGATCCCCCCCCAAAATGAGGTCACCTTCATCCCTCCCTCCCTCCTTATTTTCTGGGAGTCCCTCAAGACCCGGCTATGTCTCAGGGGACTGGTGAGATCTTGAGGTGACTCCATTGCTGGCAAATCTCTTGGTGTGATTTCTTCATGAAAATGACCATGTTTGACATGGTTTATATTTATTATATATACCGGTATATGCCATCTGGAGTCACTTCTTGTGATGTGTGCACATTCAGTCATTTACAAACGACCGTGTATTTTTCTGTATGTCTTTATCTTCTGATCATTTCTTGACTGTGGGTCATTGTCCTTATCTTCTTCGGCACAGACTTCAAGCATTGTAAAACAAACCGAGGTAACTAGCAGCCTTCAAACAGCCTCCTCTAACAGTCTTGTCACAGTGCTTAGGCTGAGGCAGCCATGCAAAGGGAGAACTGTGCTGGTTTCCCTTCAATGGTGCCCACGTCGGCTGAGTGGCATTGATTCCAATTAGACCTCTGTTTGCAGAGCCTGGGCTGCGACCTCATCTGCCTAGACAAAAGTACTGAGCCAGAGTTCTACCTGTGCCCTCATCTGAAGGGCAGAGAAGCACCCAGGTTCATTTTCTGGCATTCCCATTTAATGGCATTCCCCCTTTCAGGGGATCCAGCACTAAATCTGGCTGGTCACATTTAACAAAACGTTTGGGAGTAGAGGTTTCTTGCAAAGGCACAATTGGGATCCTAACAGTTATGCTGAAAAGGCACCAGCCTGTTCCCAGATTCCTGCTCCCAGAATCATTTGGGAAGTCTCCAGGGAAGCTGAAAAACAGGCTCAGCCGGGCTGAATAGCAGCTACCAGAAGATCAGGTGCAACATTACTATCAAGATGATGATGACGATGACTACTGCTACTGCTACTGCTACTGCTACTGTAAAGGGAATAATAAAAATCATGGCTTTATTCAATCTATTCCTGTTGAACATATTCAGCTTAGTCACAATGTGTGCAGCCTTGCACTAGAGCAATGGCCCCAAGTTTTCATTGACGGCAAATACTTTGTCTTGCTGTGTCAGTGACTTGGAGTAAAAGCCCTGCAATTGTGGAGAGGAAATTGGCATTGGATAGTGGGTTTATTGCTACCTTCGATATAGTAGCGGTGCAGTATATGAAGGATTTATGTATGTATACCAGCATGCAAGTGCCAAGTTCTTAGGACAGGCTGCAGATTTGATCACTCAGTGGATCAAAAATTAGTGTTTTCTCTGCTACGAAGTTAACCAAATCTGTTGGTTACCTAGAGAGCAGAAGATGAGGGCAAATTAAAGTTGAGCCCACGAGTGCTACATCAGCAGAGGGCACATGGGTAAATGTGTTGTAGAAGCAAGTACACAAGTAACAACTGTGACTTGCCTAATCACCCTCCCCCACAAAACCAAAAGTTCTCTGAAAGAAACTGACTGTTAAGCCCATGTTTCTTGTTTCAGTTCTGTCTTACAAAGCTTTTGGGATTGGTGACCCTGACATCCAACTGAGAGCCACACACCTTTCATGGCGAGAAAGTAATACTCTGACCGAATCCCAAAGGTGCTTTTCTTTTCTTTTTTTCCCAAGAGGCAGCTGGACTTTCTGGTTTTTCTTTGAAGACGTTTCGCTTCTCATCCAAGAAGCTTCTTCAGCTCTGAAGCTTCTTGGATGAGAAGTGAAACATCTTCAAAGGAAAACCAGAAAGTCCAGCTGCCTCTTGGGGGAAAAAAAAGAAAAGCACCCTTGGGAGAAGCATGACCTGCATGACTGAGAATGTCCATAGGCTCTGACCAAATAATTCCATTTCTCCAGAAGGGCGACAGGCTGGGCATGGCTTGTTTCCCGTATGATCACATGGAAAGCGTGTTCTGAAGAAGGATTGAAGAATGCGACCTCAAGATCTATAGCGTGTTTCTCAAAGGAAGTAGCAATATCTGCCAGGTATTACAAATGAATGCATTTACAAAGCGTCAGAAGAGCGTGGGTAGGTCTTCTTGTCTGGGCTAAGGCCTCCCTAGGAAGCAGCTAGTTCACATATTTGAGTGAAATCTTGAAATCTATTTTTATTGGCCTGTACTATGCAAATAATGCCAAATAATGCCAGAGACTGTCCTTGAATCCTTAGGGAAAGAGGGAATTCTTATTTTCTATTAATTCTTCTTCTTCTTCTTTTTATTTTAGGAATAAAGAAGGTTAGTAGCCCTTCATATAATTTTGAATTCACCTAGATGCGTAGACATTTTTAGGATACTCTATGGTGTTGCTTCCTTATCTATATTGATTCTGTGGATATTTATCCTCGAAGATGATCTATCCATGCAGGGAGGCTTAGAAACATTTAGGAACTTAATATTTGATCAGTATTTTCTAGCTAGAGAATGTAAAGATGTTTAGATCTGGAATAAATTAAATCCCCCCAAAAGGATCTCCTTTGTAAACAGCTGAGCAGGGCAGAAGTCATAGCAACTAAGAGTTCCTATTTCTCTCCCCGGTTCAGAGCAGTTTTTCTGTAGCATTGCAATTTGGGCTTACAAATAAGGAAATAGATGGGTTTAAGGACCTACAGCTGCTAACCTCACTCTTGCCTGCCTGGGAGGTAAGGTGGCCCAGCATTGCATATCTGGGTGAGCTGTCCAAAAGTACACAGCTCTTTAGGAATACATGTAGGGACTGGAGTTTACATATTTGTTTCTTTCTGCACTTTCCTTTCTTTAGCTTTAATTGTTTTTTCATTGGTCTTTGCATTTCTAAAATTTTAATAACATTACTATTTAAAAAAAGAAGATTCACTTGCCTCTATTTTCATTTCCTATATCTTTAAAATGTCGTAACTCTGCTTCTTGTCTCTTCCAGCAGTTCTCTCTCTCTCTCTCTCTCTCTCTCTCTTTCTCTCTCTCCCTTTCTCTCTCTCTCTCTCTCTCTCTCTCTCTCTCTCTCTCTCTCTCTCTCTGCAATGCTTTGTTAAATTCATTTCTGAAATTTTTCTTTTTCTTAGCTTTGACTTCTCTTCATGGCAATTTGCACAATTTGTTCTGACATAAAAGTTGTTTTTTCCCCCAGTTCCTTCATTTTTGGTACACTTTTTTTCCCACTTTAATCTTTAATAATGTATTTTAAGTTCATTCTGTAATTGTTCTGGTCATCAATTAAGTGCAGAACTTCAAAGTGATTCTTGAAAATGGTAGGTCCATGTTCAAGATCATACTGTGGAAACTGAGTAGCTTTCTTCTTAGTTTGAAACTTGAGCAGTTCGCAGTTAGCCCTCGCCTATGTCTTCGATACTATAATTTAGTTCCTCTGCCTCCTTTGGGTGATAATATTTTCCGTTTGGTTACCGTATGTTGTGTCTGATGATGTCCATGTATAGAGGTGTTTTTTGGTTGTTTGAAGACAGTGATAGCTACAAAGAAATCACTGGAGCGGCAGAAACTGGTAAGTCAGCCTCCTGCTTCATTTTGCTTTCACATGCCCCAAAATCCAACTCTGTTTTCCTCTTTCATGTTTCTAACTTTAATATTTCAATCTCCAATCACAAACAGCACATCTTGCTTGCCTAGGCTGTCGATTCAAACCAATCTTGAGCTTTAAACTTCTTCTGCACTGGTGGCTGCAGCATAAATCTGAACGATCATCCTATTATAGGGACACCCAGGAAGTCTAACTGTTGCTCTTTGGTCCTTGGTTGCTTTGTAGCCAAATACCGTTTGTGCTTCTCGGCACTTCTCGCAGCTGCAGAATGTCACACAGGCGCCCTGCTCGGGGTCACCCTTGGGCAGGAGGGCTCAGAAGAGCCCCTTTGGGGCCACCTGGAAGAGTTTGTGCAACACCCTGGATAAAATCGCTTCGGTTCTTTCTCGGTTGGCGTCCAAGCATGGTGCAATTCCGGGGAATGGACTTATCCTGTTATCTAGGAGCAGTTTGATCCTGTTGGACCTGAGGAGGTGGGCATTCTTTGGCTGACAGGATCTGCAGCGTGTCCCTTCTGTTTGATTTGGTGGGATGGGTAGAGACCTTTGGGGGAAAAGGCGATCCCTCAGGGATCCCAGTCCCAAACTAGAGCTTTATAGGCAACCACCAGCCCTTTGAATTACACCCCAAAACACACTGTCAGCTAGTGCAGCTCATGCAGGAGTGGTGCTACCTATTCTTAGTTCACATACTTGAGTGAAATCTTGAAATCTATTTTTATTAGCCTGTACTATGCAAATAATGCCAAATATCCAAAGATTGTCCTTGAATCCTTAGGGAAAGAGGGAATTCTTATTTTCTATTAATTCTTCTTCTTCTTCTTCTTCTTCTTCTTCTTCTTCTTCTTCTTCTT
>WNWU01000106.1:901157-968465 GCA_012654045.1 Ptyas mucosa
AACTTACGACGGTCCTCACATTTTACGTTTTTGCCCTATCTTGTCACTGTCACTCTTTCTCATTCTTTCTCTCTCCTCCTTTCTCTCTCATTCTTTCTCTCTCATTTTCTCTTTCTCTCATTCTCTTTCATTCTGACTTTCTCTTCATTCCTTGTCTCTTTCTCTCTGTGTCATTCTGATTCTCTCTTTCTCTCTCTCTCTCTCATTTTCTCTTTCTCTCTCTTTCATTCTCTCTTTCTGTCTCTCATTCTCTCTCTCTCTCTCTGATTCTCTCTTTCTCTCAGTCTTTCTTTCATTCTGTCTTTCCTTTTCATTCTTTGTCTCTTTCTCTCTCTGTCTCATTCTGATTCGCTCTCTTTCTCTCTCATTTTCGCTTTTAAAAGAGAGGGTGGCAGAAGCGGGAAGAAGCGTCCGGGGAGCAGCTTTTGCTCTCCAAGCCTCCCTGCGCCGTCCCTCGTCCCGCAGCCCCTTCCTCTTTCCTTCCCCCCCCCCACAGGTGGGCCCCGAGCCTGCCGAAGTGTTCCTTTCCGAGGTGGGAGAGGTGGGAGAGGGAGAGGGAGATCTCTCGGAAGTGGGGAGCTGAAGCAGAAAGTTCCTTTCCGATGTGGGAGAGGGAGAGGGGCGCAGGTCCCCCACCCCGCCTCAACTCCCCACTTCCCTCCTCCGGCTGAACTGAATTTGAGGCGTGGGTGCCGAGAAGCCCCTCTGAAAGGAACGCTTCGGGCAGCCTCACCCGCCGGCCATTCGGGGCGAGGAAAGGGAGGAGGCGCCTGCGGGCGGAAGGAAAGAGCGGGGAGCTGAGGCGGGTGAGAGAGAAAGAGAGAATCAGAATGACAGAGAGAGAAAGAGACAAAGAATGAAAAGGCGAGGGACGGCACTGCGCCACGCATGACCCAGTTGCTCAGCTCCCGCTTGCCCGGCAGCAGCTGCTTCTGCTCTTCTTCGTCGCCCGGCACCGACCCCTCTTGAGCACTGGAGCCGGAGCCACGGCTACGACCGAGGCCAAATTCAGTGAGTGGCGAGCTCCAGCCGCGGCGGGCGGGCGGCCAAAGCGCCCCGGCATGGCTGGCTGCTCGCTCGCTCGCTGGCAGCGCCTTCTGCTCCTCTTTTGCCCCTCAGTGGCTCCCAGCAACTCCCAGCAACATGCTGCGGCGGCGCTTTGGCTTCTGCTCGTTAGGCACCGGCCGCGTCTCTGCTCAGTTGCTGGGAGCCGCTGAGGGGCAAAAGAGGAGCAGAAGGCGCTGCCGGCGCAAGCCTCCCTGACCCCTACAGCCAAAAAGGGGCATGGGGGAGGGGCGCCGCTCCCCCCCCACACCCCATTTTGGCTTTAGCAAGCGTCCCTGCAACCGCGGGAGCCAAAACGGTTGCAGGGAAAAAGTCATTTTTTCCAGGACCCGTGTATAAGCCGAGGGGGTGTTTTTCAGCCTGAAAAATGGGCTGAAAAACTCGGCTTATATGCGAGTATATACGGTAGTTTAAATTAGAATGTTCTGGAATCCAGAAGAGGGAAATCTGAACTCTAAAATTTAGGCCAAAGATACTGGTTTAATTGAGATACATAGTTCTGAGAGAGGAAAAAATAAGGTGGGGGGCACATTTGGGACTCCAGAGACCCACCTCACAGGCAGTTGAGGGCAATTAGAGAGTTCCTTCTGTGAAGGAATGGCTTTTGGTTGACCTTCAAGCCTATGGCTTGGTTTAAGGGGGTCCTGACATTGTAACAATTCATACAAATCTCTAGAATTCCCTTGCAATCCATTGTGTAGTAATCAAATCGCTGAACTTTGGGAGTCCAATTTCCTGTCACAAACTTGTGTGTAAAGGGAGACTTGGAAACGTCAGTGGGGGCACCTGAAATTTGAAATAACATCTCCTCACCAGAATCCAATCTGCCCCCAAAATGGAGCTTTTTCAGAAAGCTGTTAATGTATGCATCCATATCATCTGTTACTCTCCTATGCATGTTAGCAGCCATCTTTTATGTCGTAGTATTTTAATGCATTTTATTATTTAGTTTTGATGGATGTTGTAAATTGTTGAGCCTCCTCTTGCAGCAAGGATAAATCTAACACATGTATATACACACAAAACAAAAGTTTGATTTATCAGACCTCAGTGCAACACACTGCATTGCAATTTGTATTATTTGTTTTTATGCAAATGACAGCACTTAGACTTATATACTGCTTGCCAGTGCTTTACAGTCCTCTCTAAGCAGTTTACAGAGTCAGCCTTTTGCCCCCAACAATCTGGGTCCTCATTTTACCCACCTCAGAAGGATGGAAGGCTGAATCAACCTTAAGCCTGGTGAGACTCAAGCTGCCAAATTGCAGGCAGCTGGCAGACAGCAGAAGTAGCCTGCAGGGCTGCGTTCTAACCACTGCGCCACCACGGCTATGATATGATGTGATATGTGCCATAACAGCATTCTACAAATAATGTGGTTCATGCCATTGCACTCAATTTATAACATTGTGTGATGCCCTGGAGTGACCGACCTTCAGTTTTCTCCCAGTTGATGCTTCCAAATACTCTTCAAGGGTAGCCCCACATAAAGCGCATGACAGTAATCCACTCTGGAAGTCACAAGGACACGAGTGCCTGTGAGCCCAGAAATAGATCTTCCTAGCTACTCTGTTCCCCGTGAGTCCAGAAGGACCCCCTCAATTGATTATTGGGGCAATGCTATCACATCCAGAGTGAAAGGTATCTGGTCTCTAGAGTCAGGAGATCCCAAATCCCAGAAAAATAACTGGTCTTGCTTGGCTTGAGCCGAAGCCTGGCGCACCCCATCCGGGTTCCCACAGGGTGAGATAGAGAGCTGGGTATCATCGGCATATTGGGGATCGCTCACCCCAAACCGTTGGAAACCTCACCCAGCGGTTCCATGTAGATGTTGAAGAGGAAGGAAGGTTGTTCCAAGCCATGAAATTTTTCTATCTGGAAGTCCAGCTTTGGTTGTTCTTCTCATTGCTGTTCTTTGAAAAATAAGGAGGAACAGGAGAAAAATGGGGAAATGACACCGTGGTTTAGTTAAATCACACTCTTTGGTTTCATTTACTTAAATCTAAGTAAACGTGAATGTAATGTAATTTAATTAAGTGTGATTGATGGGATCCCCCTCATATGTATGTAGTAAGATCAATATCTAAGAAACGGTTTGTGCTATGGGGTATTTTATTTTTCAGTTTAAAAAAGAACAAAAAATTGAAATCCATATCACATAAGGCAGGAGTTGTTGCTGTTTTCCAAATGGGAGCTGCAATATGAGTTGTTGCCCTGCCTGAGCACCTGACAGGTAGTGTGGTGATGCCACTGCGGAAAATGAAATGCAATCTTCTCCGCCACGTCCCTTCCGCCTTGAAATCGGCTTCCATATGACAATCTTAAGTGCAGGGGTGGCTTTTGTGGTTATGAAATAAATGTCTGCCGCTTGGGAGAACGCCTGCCACAAAATAACAGAGTGCAGAGACATCACACCGACAATAATAATCAGTGGAACGACTTACCTCCAAAAGTTGTGGGTGCTCCATCATTGGAGGCTTTCAAGAAGATATTGGACAGCCGTTTGTCTGAAGTGGTGTAGGGTTTCCTGCTTGAGCAGAGGGTTGGACTAGAAGACCTCCAAGGTCCTTTCCAACTCTGTTACCTTGTAATTCTGTAAACAGAGTCGGGGCCAGGATTTCTGCAGGTGTACTTTATGGCTATGAAGAGCCAGCATTGCTGTATTCGAAGCAGCTTTCTCAAACTATTTTTTCCCCCCAGACTGGTCACGTTCAAGGGGAGCAAACGACACCACATTTGTAGTGATGTGGAACACTTGCATAATTGGTATTATTTGCACAATAGCATTGCAGTGGGTGTGACATCATTCGTTCTGTAATGGACACCTACAGTCATGTTCCCTGCAGATGATATCATTCAGCAGAATTGTAGTAACCAGAAGGGTTCAATTTACTTCATTGTGTTGACATTAGAAATCAACATGCTACATATTTAAGCTTGTATCTCTGGAGGCCCTTTTCAGCCTGATGGTGAAAGATACAAGTCATTTTTTTCATTTGGAATGTTTGTATAATTTTTTTTTGTATAATATCTGCTTGATTTAGGATCCTGTTTATCTTTGTGCAATACTTACTGCTCAGAGTCACTTAGACAGTCAGACGGGTGATGTATAAATTTGATTGATGAATAAATCAAATAAATAAATTTGAATTACCGTATATATACTCATAAAAGGGACGTGGTGGCTCAGTGGCTAAGACGCTGAGCTTGTCGATCAGAAGGTCGGCAGTTCAGCGGTTCGAATCCCTAGGGCCGCATAATGGGGTGAGCTCCCTTTACCTATCCTAGCTTCTGCCAACCTAGCAGTTCAAAAGCACATAAAAAATGCAAGTAGAAAAATAGGGACCCCCTTTGGTGGGAAGGTAACAGCGTTCCGTGCGCCTTTGGCGTTGAGTCATGCCGGCCACATGACCACGGAGACGTCTTTGGACAGCGCCGGCTCTTTGGCTTTGAAATGGAGATGAGCAGCACCCCCTAGAGTCAGGAACGACTAGCACACATGGGCAGGGGAACCTTTCCTTTTTTACCTTATACTCATAATTTTACATTTCTTTTAGATTTATTTTCAATTATTTAACCTATAAATTAATCTATAAAATTACTAATTTTTACTATAATTGTCACCTTCAATAGACTTCAATTAAGGACACTCTGAGACCATTTACTGTCATTTCCCCTTTTTTTAACAAACATTTTTATAGCTGATAAGACTGAAATGATAATAATTGGATCTGATCCATTTCTTATGTGGCCTGATATTCCTTTTTCTTCTCTACCTCTTTGTGTGGAAGATGCCGTGCTTTTCTATAGATTTAGTGTTTTGTGGGTATGGATGAAAATAAATACTGTGTTGTGATACACTTGTGTATACTTTACAAACAGCGGGAGCTGGGAGGGGAGCAGGCGTGCTGGCAGTCTCAGTGCTTCCTCTTGCCCCACCTGTCACACCTCTTTGCTTTCCATTTGTTGTGACACAAAGAGCCTCCATGGTCCGCTGATGTAACTCCAGCAGCCTAAATGTTGCCAGTTGCATTTCTGAAATGTCAAGGTGTACAGCTGCTTTGTGTGTCTGGGAGCCATGCCCGAGCCAATAGGGTTATGAAAGCTGAGATGACAAATGATACTTTAAAGAATGGCAGGTTAGAAGCTCCCATATACATACACCATCAGGTGTTTTCCAAACTAATTAGGCAGGGCAGGATAGGGAATTTTTGTTTATTTATTCATTTAAGAAAATTTATATGGCCGCCCACTCATTCTTAATGATCTTGGGCAGCTTACAAAAATAAACCACTTACAACTGAGCTTTAAATTGCTTCCAACCAGTTGTACTACAGTTACCAGCGTGAGATTCTTTGGGGCTGAAATCGTCTCTGCTGGACAGGCAAGAGTGGTTTGCAGTCATAATGTAGACGCTGGAAACTGTCAGCTTCCCTCCAGGACTCAACTGGATCTTAATAGCATCCGCAGGGAGGCTTGAGTGATGTCCAGTTAATGCATGAGCTAACCGAAGGGCTTTTCTTCCTAACAGTACAGTACGGAGCTGTTAGGAGTCCGAATGCTGGACATTCAAACATAGGACTGGATCCACTTGGAGTACTGTAGGTGAATTAAAGGCATTCTGGAAAAAGTATCCAATTGTATTATTAGGGCTCTTTGCTAAATCCCTGCTTAAAAATATGGGGGCTCCCATCTACAGCAAGATCAGTCAATGAGAACAGAGCTAGAAGGGACCGTGGAGGTCTTCTAGTTCAACCACCTGCTCAAGCAGGAGACCTTCTACAATTTCAGACCACTGACTGTCCGGTCTCTTCTTAAAAACCTCCAATGAAATTGTGCACCCACAACTTCTGGAGGCAAGCTGTTCCACAGGTTAATTGTCCTCACTGTGACGAAGTTTTTCCTTAATTCCAGCTTGCTTCTGGTTGTGGTCTACTTCCCACCAATGTTTCTTGTCTTGCTGTCTGGTGCTTTGGAAAATAAGTTGACCCCCATTTCTTTGTGGCAGCCCCTGAACTACTGCTATCATGTCACCCCTAATCTGTACTTCTATCTTTGGTTTTTCCTGCCCAGGTATAAAACTTTGGTTTTCTCCACATTAAATTTCATTTTGTTGGATAAAACCCATTGTTCAAGTCTGTCAAGATCTCTTTGAATCCTGAGCTTGTCTTCTGGGCTGTTGGCTATTCCTGCCAGCTTGGTGTCATCTGCAGAGTTGATGAGTTCCCCTTCTATTCCCTCATCTAAGTCCTTTATGAAGATATTGAAGAATACTGGGCCTAAGACAGAACCGTACCCCACTGCTTATTTTTATCCATGTAGATGTAGTACCATTAAGGACTATTCATTGAGTACAGTTTGTCAGCCATTTACAAATCCATCTGGTGATGATGCTGTCTATCCCACATTTTTCTGGCTTACCAAGAAGTAGGTTGTGGTCTACTTTGTCAAATGCCTTGCTGAAGTCTAAGTATACTATGTCCATAGCATTTCACTGGTCTACTAATTTAGTCACTTCGTCAAAGAATGAAATAAGATTGGTTTGGCCTGATCTGTTTTTAACAAACCCATGTGGCTTCTAGTTATAACTTTGTTTCTAGATGTTCACAGATCTGTTTTTTGATTATCTTTTCCAGTATCTTCCCAGGTATTGATGTCATGCTGATTGGTTTGTAGTTTCCTAGGTCTATTTTTTTCCCTTTTTTGAAGATGGGAACCACATCAGCTCTTTTCTAATCTTCAGGTAGTTTCCTGGTGCTCCAGGATTTTTTGAAAGATGTGGTACAGTGGTTTCTCAGATAATATTTGCCAGCTGCTTCAGAACTCTGAGATGTAATCCATCAGGTCCCAGTGTATTTATATTCGTCAATATCAGACAGGTATTATCTTACTAATTTCTTGCTTATTTTAATTTTTACTTCTAGTCTGTCTTTTACGGTTATGTTTTTGGTAGGTTGGGCTATAGTTTCTTTTTGCATGAAGACTGACGTAAAGAATGTGTTAAGCAGCTCTGCTTTCTCTCTACTGCCTGTTACTTCCTTGCTATCTTCTCTCCTTAGTGGACTGACTGTTTCCTTGACATTTTTCTTGTTATTTATGAGTTGAAACTTATTTTTTTTATTATCCTTGTCTTTTGTTGCAAGTCTTTGTTCATGCTGACTCTCAACTTTTCTGACTTCATCTTTGCAGATTCTGGCTATCTGCTGATATTCTGCCTTAGTTTTGTGTCCCTCTTTCCATGTTTTGTAGTTGTCCTTTTTGTCTTTCAGTTTATCAGAGAGATCTTTGTGCAATCGTGCTGGTTTCTTCTTTGATTTCTTGTTTTTCTTTTTCAGTGGTATTGTGATGGACTGGGCTTTTATGATCATATTTTTCAGGCTTCTTGATTTGCTTTTTCTCCTTTAGGATTTTCATCCGTGGAATCTTTCCCAGGCTCTCTCTGAGTTTGTTAAAATCAGGTTTTTAAAAAAAGTTTAAGATCCTGGTTGGATTAAATTCTGTTGGTTGTGTTTGCATTATATTGAATTCCAATATGATAAGCTCATTCTCACCCAAAGTTCCGGCAACTTCAATTCTCTCTATCACTTCTTCTCTGTTAAGTAAGAATTAGGTCGTCTAGTTTTTCCTCTAGTTCCCTCCTCTACCTTTTGGATGATCCACAAGCATGGCAAGCAATTTTAGTTTTCCAATTGGTGGGTCACAGGGTTAGTTTGCTCACTGCCTTCATCAGATCAAACATCACAGCCACAGCTTTTTGTCAAATTGCATTACCTGCTGGAGTATAGAATCATGTGAGCAGAGGGGATCTGATCAGGGTAGGAATCCACAGACTTTCCCAAACAAATGACTATTCAACTTTGTCATAAAACTTTCCATGATGGAACACCCAAGGCTCAAGGATCTAGGGTGTTCCACTGTTTGACAGCTTTCACAGTCAAGAAATTACTGCTTGTTTCAAATTTGGATCTCTGTTTCCAGCCATTAGTTCACGTCTTGCCCTTAAGTGCTACAGAGAAGAAAGACGTATTGCTGCCATATCACACCTTAATCAACTTCCTTTATTTTTTAAAATATTCTTATTAAAAGCTTTAGCTACAATAATAAAAGATAATACAAACTGAAAATAAAAAATAAAAGTAGAAACAATAAAAGATGCAAGAAGGTGAAAAAGTGAAATAAAAACTAGGAAGGTTCCTAGTTTCCCAAACCTCATCATTAACCACCACTCTTTTGTGTTGACATGCCAAGGCCAATCTTACTTTTATAGCTCTTCTCTGAACTCTTTCCAGTTGCAAGCAATCTTCTTCTCACAGGAAAGCCAAACTGAACACGGCATTGTAGGTGTGGGCTAACCACGGCCACAGAGAATGGCATTATCACCACCTGTGATCTCTTTTGGCAGCTGCAACACATTGCTGGCTCATGCTTAATTTTTGGTCTCCCAGAAAGTCCAGATTCTTTTTACAAATAATACCGTTGAGCCTGGTACCACCCCTTGTACACTTGTGCATTTGGTTCTTCCTACCTAAATACAGAACCACACATTTTTCACTATTGAACAATGCTTTCTTGGATCAGGCCCAATATCTAAATCTATCAAGTCACTTCTGAACCTTAAGCCTATTTTCTGAGGTGTTAGCAGTCCCCCATGACCATACCTCAGCTTTGGGTCATCTGCAAAATTTAATTTAAGAGTACTGAGCCCAGGACACGGCACTTGCAGATACTCCCTGAGTTATCTCTCTTCATATTGACATAATTAACTACCATGCTTGGGTCACTTTAGTAACTTTGTCAAAGAATGAAATAAGATTTATTTGGCAAGATCTGTTGGTTTCTGGTTATAACTTTGCTTGCTTCTAGGTGTTTGCAAATCTGTTGCTTAATCGTCTTTTCCACAATCTTCCCAGGTATTGATGTCAAGGTGCAGTTTCCTGGATCTGTCCCCCCCCCCTTTTTTTTTTTGAAGATGGGAATAACATCAGTTCTTTCCCAATCCTCTGGCACTTCCCCTATGCTCCAGGAGCTCCGAAAGATTTTGTTCAGTGGTTCCAAGATCACAACTGCCAGTTTTCCAGAACTAACATGTAAATTCCCGGAAAGGTGCTTTCTTACTAATTTTTTGCCTATTTTGACTTGCTGTCCTGTCCTGTCTTCCATGGTGTTGTTTTTGATAGGTTGGACTATTTTTCCTTTTGCACAAAAATAGATGCAAACAAGGAATTAAGCAGTTCCACTTTGTGACACCTTCATTCTGAGCCTTAACTTTCCAGGCTTTATCTTCTCAGTTTCACGCTATTTGCTGATGTTCTATTCTAATTATGAGCTTCTCTTATGACAATGCCAGGCCTCTGCAAAGCCTTGCCTTCTCTCTGCCCTTCCAGTAGTTGAGTCTGCTTCTTCTCTGGAAGCAGCACCAAGCCGTAACTCCGCAAATGAAAAATGAGGCTTTTCTGGGCTTGCCATGGGACCAGAACCATTTAGTCCCAAAACTATCACCCAACTTTGTTTTGGAAACAGAATTATGCTCTGAAGCTTTTCGACCAGGTTATTATTCCTTGTTTTTCATACCGTGTGTGGTCCTCCTGCAGAAGCTCCTGTGCCATTCACAACCTCTCTGCTTAAGCACAAGAGAAATTGATTGTACTGGAGGGGAAACAGCTGGCAACGTCTGCCTGCTCCGGGCTCTTGCTGGGGAGCTCCACATTCTTTGCTTCCTTGTAAATCAATAACAATAAATACTGGGCCAATTGACCCCCATCTCTAGATGTTCTGATAATAGTTATTTATCCTTTCAAAAAAACACTTGGATTAACAAATCGCACCGATAAGGCGCATCAATAAAGCTGTGTATTTGTTATGGCTCTTGATGTAGAGAAGACTGCGATAATGAGTTGCCTGCCAAGTGGAAAGGCACTAAATCATTCAAAAATAAATCGGTATCATCAGCCTGCTGAGAGGGTTTCCAAAGACACAGACCAAGGTAGGGAGGACACTCCAAAGGAAATAAAAGCTTTTCACAGTTTGTATATTTTAAAAGATTATCAGAGTCTTCATCAGTTTAATTCAGAGTGCTTAGTTAGAATGAGTCATCCCTGAAAATAGAAAGTGATTGCTGAAGAAGATGGAGAAGTATTTCTCCCCATAAATGTAAACTTTCACTTGATTCTCTTCAGCTGTCTTGAGATTTTCTTGCCTAGCCCAGGCACGGACATTGTGCAGGGCACATTTGGAAATCGTGATCCCTGATCCTGGGGCTCTGCTCTCTGTGGATAAGCTGTAGCCTCATCTCGAGGGTTGCCATTGAGTTTGCTGCAGGCGATTGGTATCTCTTACTTTGCTTTACTTGCTCACTTTTCACTCTATCTCAAAATCCTTAGAAGCAATAGTACCAGTCATACAACATTATATCCCTAAGGTTTTCATTTGGTTCTGTTAAATGAGCAGTAAAGTACTTTGTGTGCCTTGCCATGTTGGGATCCTATGGAAACCCCACCCACCCACTCATCCACTCATCTTACCCCAGGGTAACTTTGGGCAGTTTGCAATACTAAAAAGATTAAATTTTACAAAACCTATACACAATAGGAACTAAATAATAAATACTCAGCCCTAATTAAAAAACGGGGAGGAAGGGATGAGAAGGGGGGACTCTGTGATTCTGTCAACCACCCCAATGTAAAACCCTCCATTGGGGCCGCAAGCCAAGTCTTTAAGCTCTTGCGGGAGGTCGGAGGGTTGGAGCCAAGCTCACTCCCAGGGGCAGGAATTCCAGAGGGCAAGCCAAATGGCAGAGAAGGTTCTTCTCCTAGACTGCTGGGATACTCTGGCCGACAGTGGAATAATAAAGCTCCCTCAAGTGGCCTGGACCCATACCATGAAGGGCTTTAAAGGTGATTACCAACACCTTGAATTGTACCCAGAAGCAAACCAGCAGCCCGCAGAGAAGTGGTGTTACATGGGGCACCCTTGAAGCCCCAAAACTGCCTCCACTGCTACACATTGTACCAGCTGTAGCTTCCAAATGCTTTTCAAGGGTAACTCCATGTAGAGTGCATTGCAGTAGTCCAGCTGTGAGATGACTAGGGCTTGAATGACTGAGGGCAGGGATTCTGATCTAAGAGAGGCCACAACCAACACACAACCCAAAGTTGTGCAGAGGCTATGACTGCCACCTGCTCTTCAAGCAGGAGTTGTGAGTCCAGGAGAAGCCTCAAGTTCTAGATTGGAACCATCTGGGGCAATGCCACCCCATCCAGAACAAAGATGTTAAAGTCCCATATCTTGGGGCTCGGTGCACCCAAAGCCATTCAGTCTTGCCAGGGTTCAGTTGAAATCTGTTGTCCCCCCCCCCCCCCCGCCTCAGGCCCCACAGCCTCCAGGCACTGCCAGAGGGCCGCACCAGCATCACTTAAGCCACCAGGGTTGGAAATACAGAGTTGAGTATCATCTGCATACTGAAGATATCTCAACCCATGGTGACTGATGATCTCACCCAGCAGTTCATGTAGTTGTTGAAGAGGAGTGGAGAGAGAATACTGAGCACTGTGGCGCCCCGCATGATAAGTGGCCGAGGGCTGGACCCCTCACTCCTATTAACTCCGATTGGGACCAGTCTTGGAGAAAGGAGCTGAACCAGCCCCAGCCCCCACAGACGGCCCAAAAAGGAGAACATGGTTGATGGTGCTGAAAGCCTCTGAGAGGTCAAGGAGAAGCAGGATGTATGCACTGTCCCCCTCCCCTTTTCAGCAGAGATCGTCCGCAAGTGCGACCAATGCTTTTTCTGCACTGGGCCTCCCTCAAGCAAATGAGGGGATATGTTGATGGGACTTGAGTGAACAGACGTGGACTTTGCTGAGGGACTGAGAAGACAAACTGAGAGAGAGAAAAGAAACATTGGAAAGGGGGAAATTGAAAGAATATGGAGGTTCATGGCAGAAATTAATCAGAATGGAAATGGCTTTCAGGTCATCGTAGGGCAGGACCAGAAGTGAAGATTGCAGTTTTGCTGGCAGCTTTGATCACAGGCAAGGAGTTGAAACCCAACTTCACTTATTTCATTCAATAAATTTATATAGCTGCCCAACTCACACATATCGGTAGGTGACTCCGGGCAGCTAACAGTTTTTTGTTTCTTTTAAATGCCATATTGCCACTAGTGAACAATTTATTGTGCATTGGCCAGGAACCTGGTGTCAAATTTCGAAGAATATCAGATTGGCTTTATCTAGTGGCCAAAACATTTAGAAGGGAATCAGCGGTGGCCAGTCTCCTTGGTGCTGGAAGTGGAGTATGGAAGGGAAGATCCAGGGCTGAGGAGACTTTGGAATCGAACCATTTTACCTGGCATTGGATGGTAGGGACTGGAAGGAAGTCGGTGCCACCATGAGAACATAAGAGTGGGAGACATCTAATCTATAACCAATAATCCAAGTGGAGAGAGATTCTTGTAGTCAGGAAGCTAGTGGATATTTACTGATGGTGAGTGTATAGATGAGGGGGAATCTGAAGTGTGATTATTAAAGTTTGACAGCCTTAAAGAAAGCCTTGATGTGGTAACAGAATTTTCAAACAAAGAGCTGAGATTGTTGATTGTAGGAAGGAGGGAAAAGGGAACAAGAGGGGACATGTTCTCAGGATCAGCTGAAATGTTTTGACTGAAAAGAGGATCAGTTGACAAATATAGAATTTCTGTGTTTTGCCATATAATAACTTGTGGGTCGATCCCACCTAATCTGTTTATCTACTGCAGCATCTACTGCAGCAATTGTTGACGAGGCTTTAAGGAATATACAGGGGCATATTTAAAGGTTTATTTCAAGTCAGATAGTCAAACTGGAGAGCGAAGTCATTAGGGTGTTCAATTTGCTCTATACAAAATATTGCATTAGCTGAAAGAGTTGTGCACTCAAGTTCTTTATTTTATTTATTTATTTTATTAGTCATATTTCTATGCCGCCCACTCTCTGAGGACTCTCAGCGGCTTACACCAATACACAGTATACTAACTAGCATACTGCCCCCAACAGTTTGGGTCCTCATTTTACCCACCTCGGAAGGATGGAAGGATGAGTCAACCTTGAGCCGGTAAGATTTGATCCGCTGATCTGCTGAACTAGCAGTCAGCTGAAGTAGCTGCAGTACTGCGCTCTAACCACTGCGCCACCTCGGCTCTTGACCAACTTGCATAGATAGCTTATGTTCATCTGGCCTGAAGAGTCCAGGAGCATCTTTGAGGGGATGTCATAGGGATGAGGGGCTCAACCTATTTTCCAAAGTCCCTGAGGGCAAGACAAGAAGTCATGGATGGGAGACCATCAAAGAGAAAGCCAATCTAGAACTAAGAAGAAATTTCCTGACAGTGAGAGCAATTAACCAGCGGAAGGGCTCGCCTTCAGAAGTTGTAGATGCTCCATCACTGGAGGCTTTTAAGAAGAGATTGGACAGCCCTTTGTCTGGAATGGCATAGGGTCAAGATAATGGTAAAGATGATCTCCTTTAATATGGTGGAATATAATTTTGATTTTCATTAGGAAGAGGGTGATGGGTTACTAGTCCAACATCTCTGCAGAGCACCATTGGGGCACCTGTAACATAATTCCAAACCATTTAGTATGTGCTTCTAAGCCTGTTTGTGCATTCCTACTCCAGTGAGGAAGTTCAGAGGACTTCTGCTCTTCTCCCCTTTCTCCTCTACAATCTAATCCAGAAAAACAGCTTTTCAGCTGGCAATGGGAATGGCAGGACTCCGGGGATGAAGGGTAAGAGGAAGCACGGCTAAGAGCTGGTTGTGTTAAAAAGATCTTGGCGAAATTTCACCTTAGGGCACTTATGCCTCTTTGTTTTTTTTTCTTGGAAGCAAAGGGTCTTGGGTGTTATCACAAGTACTAATAAGGTAAATTACAAGGCTGTGTGGTTGTTTGTATTTTTTTTAATGTGGTTGTTTTTCAGCTCTGTGCCCCAACGTCATGCCAGGCATCCTGAGAGAGGGAGAACGTTATTATGAGAAAAAAGAGTTTAATGACTTTTATTCAAGGCCTTGATTACAGGTTGTGGATGTGATTTTGCTAAGGAGGGTCCATCATGCCAAACAAAGAGCACAGATGTGTAATGCCTGGAGGGTCGTGGGGGGGGCTTTCTTACTCTGGATTCAATCGTTGCCTAGGAGACAGCTTCTTACAACTCTTTGCAATGGCTTCTCCAGAAAAGCCGGGCCGTGAATTTGGAAAGCAAAGGTGTTGTTCCCATTGGAGCGTGACACATGAGGCCCTGGGCTTGGACTCCAGCTCTCGCCGGAAGTGGCAGCCTGTTAAGGAGACCGCCATGTGGCTTGGGAGCCACCAGCCATCCCAGCTTTTGGAGGAAATGGATATTAGTTCACGATAGCAAATTAGAAGTGAGACATACACAGCCCATGAACGCCTAGGCTGTTCTCTTGAGTTGCTTCGTCAGAGAGGTGCTTTTTAATGTGTGCCTTATTGGAGAGGATGAAAGAGTTGAACCAATTGAATGAAGGGATTAAATTTATTAAATTGGGTGTGTCTGTATGTCAATTGTTTAAAGGCCTAAATATACCCAGGCATTTTTGGATCCAGTCCCCATGGTTTCTGCCTCTCAGCACAGTTGATTGATGCAGGAGGAGCCAGAAGATACGAATCCTCTTGTCATGGGAATTGTTCCTGCCAAGGACTTTAAAGGTGGTGAGCATAAAAAAAACACACCATAAAACAAAAATGCACATTTGGGCAATATCTTGGTCAGATCGTTTTAATTGTTCAATAGAGAATCTTTTGGAATTGTTTCTTTCTGTCACCATCTCATCCTGAAGCTGATTCCTTCTGTACACAAAAGGAGTTTAACAGGATTAACTGGCAAGGAAGATTCTTGGGGGGGGGGGGGGGGGTGAAAAAAACCTGGAGCTTTTCCCAGAAATTCTTGGACAAAGCTTCAAAATACTGATTTGCTACAAGGTTAATTCAGCAAAACTTGTCCATTATCAAACATAAAGTGGAGGGAAGAGCTAAAGAGGCAAAGTACATTTGGATTCAAGCATGCCACAGTAAAATTTGGTTGCAACATGAAAGCAGTCTAGTTTTTTGGGTAGTGCCTGGCCTAAGAAATCTAGTTATCTTGAGCTTCATAGTCCTTGGATGAAAGACCACGGGGAAATTCAGGCCTGTAGGCCAGACTGGGAAATCACAAAACAAGTAGCCTCCATGTTGTTGCCAACAAAGATGCCAGGTTGTGTACATATTGTCCCTAGGCATTCAGCTAAACTCCGTTTGCTAAATACTTCTTATTTGATGAAACTTTATGTGAGAATGTTGGGGACGTGGATAACAAAGTAGATTTCAGCAAAGAGATCGTAGATTAATTTTTAGTGGTTACAATACATGTGATGGAGCTGATCTAGCCAGCTTGAAAGGAGCAACTTGCCAAACAGAAGTTGCTCTGGGGCAATCTGGTTGATGGGAGTTTTGGTGATAATGTTGTTTCTCATGCCACCAGAATCAGTGTGCTAATATTTGTGGGCTCCTTAAAGATAATAATTGCTAGCTTACCGTAATTAAAAAGCTGTGGTGCAATTTTGATTAAGAAAGATAATCAGCTAAATCATATCTCTCCCATCTTGCCTCTCAAAATGGTTATTGAAAATGAAAAATTCCACTCTGCTTCTTCTAGCTTGCGCTGTTATTATGTGTGTCCTCTCATTTCTGCTATTGGCCTTTCACTTTTTCCTTCACTTAATTATTTGCTCTCCTGACCCACTTGATTCATCTATCTAATTTATAGAGCCTCCCGTCTCATGAGCAAGAGTCTCTGGGCAGCGTACAAGAAAACTAAATAAATTTTACATTTTATTATCATCAACAAATATGAAAAACATTGAAAACTAAAAGAGGTTAAGCAGGAATATTAGGCAGGGGGATCTTGATAGTAGCAGCCGCCACCGTATCAGTTGACTGTCCTCTGGGGTCCCCAGGCCTGCTAGCGTAACCGTCCGTTGAGGGACCTTCAGACGTTTAGAAGCCACGAGGCCATCCTCGAGATTCCACAGTGCAGAATCATGGCGGAAATGGCCTCCCACCCAGGACTCACCCAGTAGAGCTCCTTAGATGAAGGAACCTGTAACAGGCCTGTTCTGTCAGATCTGGTGGGATGGGCAGCCCTGAAATTGGGGAAGGGTGATCCGTCAAATACTTCCGTCCCATGCCATGGAGGGCTTTAAAGGTCAACCCCAGCTATTTGAATTGAGCCTGGAGAAACACTGGTGCCCAATACAACTTGCAGTGCAGAGGTATAACGTGGGCTCTACCAGAAGCTGATATAAATGCTCATGCTGCTGCATTTTGACCCAAATAGTTTCAGATAATCTTCAAGGGCAGCCTCTTGAACCCCTAACTTCCTTCCTAGACTTTCCCCAATTTTACTTCCTTTCCTCTCATTTATTTCCTTCCTACTTCTCTCCTTTCCCATCTTCTTCTTTGCAGTCTCCTTCCTTTCTCAGGGAGCATCTATGGAGATCCTCAGTCCTCCAGGTCCTGACTGTCCCAAAGGACAATGCTTTTTGAGGAGGCAACTGGACTTAACTTGTTTTTTTCTTTTAAAGACGTTTCGCTTCTTATACAAGAAGCTTCTTCAGCTCTGACTGGATGGTGGGGAATGGAAGGATTTATGTTCCTTGCAGACAGCTGGTCATTTGCACCCTTTTAGAGAGTCGTCTGAGGCCATTTGGAGGTTTGTCTGTGTCCTCAGCGTCACCTGAGTTGTGCAGGGTATGGAGCCTTTCTTTGGGAGAGTTTTAAGCTCAGAAACAATGAGTCATACTGACAACTCCCCCCCCTTTTTTTCCAAGACCCTGATTCCACCTTAGTTATCCCCCTTTTTTTGTCTCCTTCCCACCAGCTCTCTCCTCTTTCTTTTTCCTCCCTGATGATTTTCACAAACTTTCTTCCTCCTTCTCCTGTCTCCTGAGGTTGCAGGGCTTTTCATGCTGTTTCCTCCTGGGCACCTTGATGTTTCCTCCCAGTAGCTTCTGATGAAACATAGCCCTCCTCCTCTCTTTTCTTTAATGCAACACTTCTGCATGACTTCAGTCTTTGAATTTGTGGCCTGGGGCAGTTTTTTAAAATTCTTCTTTCCCAATCATGAAATCATCTTACCGTATCTTTGTTAGTTACAGTTGGAGATAAGAATATGTTCTTGTTCTTTTCTTTTTGTCAAAGCGACCAAATTTCCTGCCTGCTTAGTTAGGCATTCCTGGTTGCTCCCTTTGCCTCAAGCAGCCCTTCCCTCCTCCTCCTCCTCCTTTCCCCAGGCACTTTCCTTGGCAGAGAATCTTGGGCCAGTCTCACCTCTTCCACTTCTTTCCCAGGCAGCCGTGTTCCTCTCCAAGAGGAAGACTAGGGGTACCAAGAGGTACAAGTCACATTGCTTGAATGGTGCAAGCTCTCAAAGCAGCTAAGACTCACCATCCAAGGAAAGGGAGGCAAAGAAGCAGCCAGAATAGAATACATAATGACAGAGTTGGAAGGAAGCTTGGAGGTCTTCTAGGCCAACCCTCTGCTTGAGCAGGAGCCCCTGCACCATTCCAGACAAATGGCTGTCCAATCTCTTCTTAAAAGGCTCCAGGGATGGAGCGCTGAGCAGAGGGCTTTTCAGAGGCCAAGTGTCCAGGAACAAATGAGATCCTTTCCCTTTCTTTTTCTCTACTCATTTGTCTAATGAAGCATCTTTTGGCATCTTAAAAAGCCACACATTAATTTCAGTATAGAGCTTTGGCAACAGAGGCCATTGGCTATTCTCCAAAAGTAACTTGGTATTATACAGATCTCCTTGAGAGAGAGGTAACTGAGTAACAAACATATTTAATTTCTCTTAAAAACCTTTTGCCCTAACCTGACAGCAGGAACAAAGTTGTAGACTTGGCACTTCTGCGTTGTTCTCTATTACCACCATAGCCAAATAAATGTTGCTGGTTGTTTGGTCGGATCTTCTTTTTACTTCTTTCTGAGCTTTGGGAAGCCCTTATCTCAGATGTTTGGGGAGGACCAGAGTTTTTGGTGGACTTTTGGAAGGTCTATTTTGGAAGGCTAAATAAATATTTTAACTGACACTGTAATCAGGTGAAATTATTTTGAATTGTTCTATAATTTGGATTTTGTTTTATTTACCATCCAAGATAAATAAATGATAGGAAGTATAGAAACGTGGGGGCGGGGGAGAAAAAACCTCTGGAGAGATTTTGAAGTGACTGATTATCAACTGTTTCTCATCCTTTTTGCACCATAAAGTTTGTCTGTAGTTTGTCTGCAGCAGAATAGCAGAGCAAGCTGGAAACGGTTACAAAATATAAAGAGCACCACCCATGTGCTGCAAAATCAGTTTTTGCCGTAATGTAGAAGTAATAACAAGAACACAAAAGACCCAAGATCAGCAATCAGCCTTTCCAGCGTTCCCAAGGGCATGCCTCCTCTTTCTTTTGGATATAAAACTGATAACTCTCCCATCAGCCAGACCAGTTATCAGTGATTCCAAAGTCCAAAAGAGCTCTGAATAAAACTGCAAACCAAGCAGGCTGCAGCTGCCTAAAGTCTTGGAGGCCGTAAAGGGACAATTGCCACCATGACTTTCTCCCGGGAATCATTTGGAACTGGGACAGAAGAGGACTGGAGCCAATTGGAATTCTAACAGTAGCGTTTTGTTCATTTTGGCCGATTGAGAGAGTTACCATTTAATAGATCGTTAATAGAATGCCACAACCTAGTATATCATTAATTCAGTTAAGTACAAAAGGTTTGCCGTGATGTACTTATCGATGAGCTGATAACATGTGGTGCAAATGATCCATTGCCATTTTGCAAACAAGCCTAAAACATTTGCTGAAGGCAGTCAAGAAAAGGGAAAGTATGTTTAACCTGGAGAAGGGAAGACTGAGAGGACTTGCCACAAATATTTCAAGGGCTGGTGCCCAGGACGAGGAGCAGGAATAGCATCTCTGAGCAGATATCAGAGAAATGCAGATTTTGGCTGCAGATGCCTTTGACAGTGCAAACCGTCAGTGGCAAAACAGAGCCGTCGCTTGTTGTAGAGATGGGTCTGAACAGCTGCACCTGGTTGAGAATGCTTTCTAACCCATTATCCCTTACATCAAATAGGTTGTTAGACTAGATGATCTCCAAATACTTTCAAGCCAATATGTACTTACTGCAGGCTTCTTTTCTTTCTTGCTCCCTCAATTGGCTCCTTCGTCCTCCTCATATCCTGTTTGAACTTCCACCCGTATAGGAATGCTGTTATTGCCTTGCTTCCACTTAGCCATTCTATTTTTGTCCAGGTTTCTCCGTACCTACTTTCTTCTCTAGTCCTCCATAACTTAAAATAATGTTTTAAAAAACCTGCCGTTTTCATACTATATATTCCTTTTACACCCCAAGGCTGCCTTGAATTTTCCAAGACACAGATTAGGAGTATGACTATGCTGATGGGTGCATTAGTAAGGCAGTTTCAGAGCTTTTCTGAAGTTGTGAGGGTGCACTAATAAAAGGGCTGAATGCATCCTTGTGATTGTATCCCTCATGTCAAGAGTTGGAGAGGGAGAAGAACTGATTAATTCAGAGAACTGTCCTGGCCAGGCCAGCCTAGCCCTCTTTCCTGCTGGCATTTTAAGCTGAGGGCTGAAGAAGAAAGACACACCTGAATCCTTCCGATAGAGGGGTGGGAGTCATGGGAAGTGTCCAAATTTCAAGACCACCATTTTTTGGGCTGCCACTCTGACCTGTATGCTAGCGTAACCTCATCAAAGCTGGTAATATATGTGCTCATGCTGAGTACTGGCTTCCAGTGCCACCTGGATGTTCATGAATATTCTGTATCCCCAACCCAGCCAGATGGATAATATCACCAAAATTGACAATGCCTTTCTTGGGAAGGTGGAAGTTAATATTCTATTTAGCCTTCCCCCAAATAAGAGCAATTCTAGATTTTGATTTTTCCTATCCGAGATTTCAGCGTGAGGCTATCTCGAGCCCTTCTATAGCACAGCTCGTTGGATTTGCCGTCTGTTGGGTACAGAGTTGGTGAGGCCTGCTGAGCCTCTTCCTTGAGGCCTAGCAATGAGTCACACTCTCCCAACAGAAGCTGAGCTGTGGTAGCCCAAACATTTGGTTTCCAGCCTTTGCTCAGCAGTTGTAATTCGGCCTGCTCCTGACGTGCCTCTGCCAGAGGGATCTTTGGAGGTAGACACATTACATATAGGTGCACATTTTCCAGAGTTCAGGTGCACATACAGAAACTGTGGGTAGTAGGCACATCATTCAACACTCTCATCATTTTTGCTTCCCTTGGTTAACCCCCCCCCCCCCCGTCTGATATGAGTTGTATATTTATTGATACATTGTTCTATATGTGTGGTTTTTAATTGCAACAAAGTCACCCCACCCCTACTGTTCTGATCTATTAATGACAAATTTCACTGTATCTTTTTTAAGGTAAACAAAAGTATCTCTGTGCCAGCCGAAACGACTGCACCATTGATAAATTCCGAAGGAAAAACTGTCCCTCCTGTCGCCTGAGAAAATGTTACGAAGCAGGGATGACCCTTGGAGGTAAGTCCTGCCACCTTTTGCCACTGGTGGGTTCACCAAAATTATATGCTCTGCTCTTTGGGTGTCCCAGAACTAATGAAGCCGAAACTCCTCTATGAAATCACAGGAGAAAAGATCAAAGTTTATGCCAAGTGTGTATGAGATTAGGGCCATTCAGAAATTCACAGCTGCTATGAAATGGATCTTCTGTGTCTTTATTCAGGAAGCAATCCCATCAGATCAAACTCTAATGGACCTGAGCGTATTACAAAGGCAGATGTCCATATTCCCCAGCCAAGGAACAAAAAGTAGCTGGAAGAGACATTACCTTGAGAAATCAGGAGAAAAACCAATGATTGCTTAGAAAGGAAATACGAATAAGGATATAGGGAATAGATGGGAGAAAACAATTAGAAAAATAGATACCCAGATGATGTCAAGTAAAACGGGAGGGGGGTAAAAGGGAAAAAAGTGAGATATAAAAATGTACACAAATGATGAAATAAAAATAATAATTGAATAAAAAATAGAAATGAGAATAAAGATAATTAGAAAATCGGGGCTGCTCGAATACCACTTTAGATTGAACTGAAAAGGGAAACAACAGGAGAGAGGGGAAGGAGTAGAGAGAGAGGAAGGGAGAGGAGAGGAGAGGAGAGGAGAGGAGAGGAGAGGAGAGGAGAGGAGAGGAGAAAGAAGAAAGGGAAAAGGAGAGGAAGAAAAGGGAGGGGAAAGAGGAACAGAGGAGAAGGTTAGAAGGGGGGAAGAAGAGAGGAGTGGAGGAAGAGAAAGGGAAGTAGGAAAGAGAAGGAGAGGAAGAACGAAGGAAGAGAAAAAGGAAGGAAGAGAAGGGGAGGAGAAGAAGAAAGCTTGGAGTAAAGGTAAAGGGTAAAAGAGCAGCCCCAAAAAAGTAAAAATGAAAAATGAAAGTTAAAAGAAAAGATGAATGAAAAATGATGGAAATGACTGTACATGTAAATGTGTTTATGAGAAATAAAAATAAAAAACTTTTTTGGAAAAAAAAAATCAGGAGAAAAAAAGCTGCCTTTAAGAGAAAACTTGCAGTTAGGAACTGTGAAGACTGGGCAAAATAAGAATTAAGAATACAGCATGCATACCTGTCTATCTTTGTATTTTAATAGTATCTCCTAGTAAGCTTATTTTCTAAGATAAGCACTCTCAATTGCTATAGATTGGATTAGATTTAGATTAGAATCTTTATTGTCACTTTGATGTTTACTAATCAGCATACATTAAAATGATATTTCATTGCATACAGCTCTCAAAAGGTCACCACCTCCAATATACACTACATAAACATGACTAAATAAATAAATAAACAAAAAAATATGCATATACTCATGTATATGACACAGAGAAACAACAGTCTAGTTTGGATGTATGCATGCAGATGGCGAGAGAGACAAATATTGCAAGCTTACCAGACGGATGGCATAGGGAACAAAGCTGTTCCAGAATCTTGTAGTCCTGCTAGAAATACTTCTAAACCTCCTCCCAGAGGGGAGCATCAGAAACAGACAGTGGGGTGGGTGGGTGGGGTCTCTAACAATGCTTCGAGCTCTAAGCACAGAGCACTTATAAGCAATATCCTGAATAATGGGAAGTGAGCTTCCTATAATCTTCTCCGCTGTCCTTACCACTCTCTGTATGGACCTTCTATCTGAGGCGCTGCTACCACCAAACCAAACAGTGATGCAATTTGTTAAATGCTCTCCATTGCGCCTCTGTTAAAAGTGGCCAGGACAGAAGGAGAAAAATGCGCTCTCCCCGTCTGATGCAGGAAATGCAAACGCTGGTTTGCATGCTTCACGAAGGATGACGTGTGGAGAGACCAAGTCAGATTGCTAGTTATCTGCAGCCCCAGATGTTGACCACCTCTGCACCTGCATCTTTGATACTGAGTGGAGTATGACTATGTGGCTCTTTCTAAACTCTTTTATACCTACAGTATTCTGACCTTGGAGGTCTTCTAGTCCAACTACCTGCCCAAGGCAGAAGATCTCCTCCATCCCAGACAAATGATTGTCTAACAATAGTTGTCTGTCTCTAAACCAATTTAGAAAAGGCTATGCTACATACAAAAGAAGTAAGTGGATAAGAAAGACTAATTAGACAGCAAGCTATAGAGGAGAAATTTGTTGTGGGGGACCCCTGGACCCAGTGTTGCTTTTACCAAACACCCCCCCCCCCCCCCAGAATTTATTGTGGACTATCAGTGTAATCTGGTAAGTATTTTAAGTTTCACCTGAACAAGCAATACTACCCTAGTAAGCAGCCCCTACCCCAGGGAACATTGCTTTTTAATGAGCAAATTATTATCCAGTTGAGTGCTGGGCACCCCCGTGGTCCAGCCCTATGGTTTCCCTGCTTCTGGCAGGAGGCCTTTCCCAGATTCAGGGCCACAACTTGGGCCTGCTCTGGTAGAGATGCTGATCTCGGACTCCACCTCATTTCCCAGCTGCAGAAATGCTGCCCCTCCCAAACTCCTCTGCATGCAGTTCAAGGCTTCCATCTTGCCTCACTGGTGCCTGGAGGTTAGTATAAAACATGGAGTGATGCAACGTTGCTTATTTCTTTTAATTTAATTAATACCCTCTTGTAACGCTTCCTCTTGTGGGGTTTTGAGGCAGGTGATCTTAACTCGCATTCTCTTCCCAGCTCCCCTCCGTTTCTTCAGCATTTACTCTGCTCCTCAGTAACTCTAAACTCTGCCTGGAAATGCATAGGATGCATCTATTACAGGATGCCGTGTGTTGATTAAATTTAAAAAGTATTGCTGGTTAAACGTTCTCTTAAGCGTTTAATAATTTAGGCCATCGGGTGCTGAAGTAAAATTGACATGAGTTGAGCCAATTTCACTTTGTAGCCTAAGTATTTATTTTATCTATTTATTTTACTTCAGTAGTCTTATATGCCGCTCGAGTCAGGCCGGATAAAGCAGCAGCTTACTGACCTCCTAAAACAGTAATAAGATTAAAACCAAACAGTAGAAACATAACAGTATAATAAAATAGCAATGTATCTAATGTATTTAATTGGTAGTATTCCATGCTCCAAGGAATAACTGTAATCCCATCCACTTCAGGAGAGATTAAAATGGTTCCTTCAGCCCAAAGTCTGGCTAAAATAGCCTGGCCGTAATGGAATTGCAAGCAAGGCTGGAGCCAACCTGATTTGAAGAGCGGTGCTTTTCCAGAGTAGGGGGCAGTGAACGAGAGGCTTCAACCCCAGAAACCTTGCAAGAGATTGTCCCAAAACGAAGGGATGCAGAGGGAGCCTTCTCTTCCAGGTCTCAATGGATGGGTAGAGACTGTTGGGAGAATGTAATCCCATAGATAATTGGGATCCAACAGGGAGACCTTTCTTTCATGTAGGAGAGGTCCATCTCATTCATCTATTAGTTGTTTGAGGGTGATAATAAACACATGGATGAGGGCAAGCCAGTAGATAGCATCTTCTTAGATTTCAAAAAGCCATTGATAAAGTTCCTCATCAAAGACCGCTCAGTAAGCAGAACAGCCATGGAATAAAAGCAGATCTTTTTGCAGATAAAGAACTGGCTAAAGAATAGGAATCCTGGGATTCTTTCCTAGGACAGGCACTTTTTAACACATTTATAAATGATCTGGAATCGGACATGGCTAATGGAATAGCCAGGTTTGCTAATGACACTACGTTTTTCAGAGTAGTAATAACTGTAAAGCATGAAGGGTATCGAAATGGCAGATGCCTTTCAATGTGAGCAAGGGTAAAGTGATGCACATTGGTGCCCAAAATCGTAAGTGCTTGTACAAATTAACAGGATCAACTGACAATGACTGATGGAGGAAGGGACCTTGGAGCAATGATCAGCTGATCAATGGATGGGCTGATACAGTCAGCATTTAGGCCAACAGCATATTAGGAGTAATAAGAAGTGGCACTGAAAACAGAGATGGCAATATCATAATGTTCTTATATGAATCAATGGTATGACCAGATCTGGAATATTGTGTGCAGTTCTGGTAGCTGCTCCTCAAAAAATAGACAATAGAAAGTTCAGAGGAGGACAACTAAGATGACGACGGGGTTGGAGCAGCTTCCCTAGAAAGGAGGCGAATGAAAGGAGACATGACTGAAATATACAGAATTGGACGTGATGTGGATTAAATGGGCACATAGAAGCTATTTTTCTCCTTCCCACAATACTAGGCCCATTCAGTGAAATTGAATCCTGGGAGGATCAGGGCAGCCAAGGATCTTCTCTCTCTTTTTTTTAACACAATGCATAATTAAACTTTGAAATTCACTATTATGAAATGTACCGGCTCCCAGCTTAGCTGGTTTGACCAATTTATGGAAATCATTGGGATCAATGATTATTAGCCTGGATGAAATGCGACCATCTGTGAATGGAATAGCAAGGAGATTAGTGGGCTTCCTTATACACTTGTTTTAGCCCTGTCAGAACAAACTGCTGGACTACCTCAGTTAAGAGCCTGATCAAGCAGGGCCCCACTTAGGTCCCTGAGGAGAAGGATGACTGATGGGCCTGTCCGCCAGGTTTTTGTCAAGCATCCCTCAAACAATAGTCCATAGGTCTACAGAACCTGTAGTAAAACCGGTGGGAGGCTCCGCCCACCGACCCTGACGTCATCAAAATGCTTCTGCGCTTGTGCAGAAGTGCGAGCGAAGCGAGCACGCGCGGGGCCCCGTTGCAAACCAGTAGTAAAAGTAACTAGAACCCACTCCTGCCATAGGTTATTGCGGTAGCTGACAGGCTAGGATGAAGCAGCAAGGAACTTTCTCAGTTTGCTATGTGAACATCTTTTCAGCTCACACTTTCTCTCCTCCCCCCCCCCCCGGGCTGGACTGTTCTAGAACACTTTTCTGGCCGTCTTCTGAAAAAACTGTTTCAAAACAGAAGTCCATGGATCTTCCCAAAATAGCCCATAATCAAGGATGGATTATTCCAGAGCATTAATGCTGAGCCAGACAGTAGTACTTCAGGAGAAAGTGTGTGTGTGTGTGTGTGTGTGTTTAGGTTTATTAACTGTGTAGCTGTTGGCTATGATACAAACTTACCCAAAGCAAAATGTGAGCAATCTTCACTTAGTAAATGCAACCTACTCAACATGTCAAATTAAGGAATCCCCTTTCCAGTCAATCAGCATGATCAAATAGAGTTATGAATTGGGAGTTATGGAATCTCTCCCTTTATAAATTAAGGAAATGAAGGCCTCTTTCTGTGATGGAGAAAGCTCTTCACCTAGTTGAATCTCATTCATTACATGAATTCAAGATTCAGTCAGGATTTCTTAATGAGTCATGTAATATCCTGCAAAAATACCATTGGGTTCTGGGGTGTTATTCATTGTAAATGTTTTAACTGCGTCTTTAGTTTGATCTTAGGTTATGGTTCAGTTAAAAGTCTCTTTTTGCATAGAAAGTAGATTTGCAACATGCTCATTTTAAAACTTGACATTTGTCAGTTACAAATCCATCTGGTGGTGATTCTGTCTATCCCACATTTTTTTAGCTTACCAAGAAATAGGCTGCGGTCTACTTTGTCAAATGCTTTACTGAAACCCAAGTATGCACTTCACCGGTCCACTAATTTAGTCACTTAGTCAAAGAATGAAATAAGATTTGTTTAGCATGATCTCTTTCTGACAAACCTGTGTTGGCTTCTGGAGGACCAGTTATTTCCTTTTTTAAAAAAAAACCCCAAGTTTTATTGGGTTTTTTTTCCTTTTCTCCTCTCCCACCTTCACCCACATCTTTCTTTTTTTTTAAACAGTGTTGGTCGTTTCTTATCTTATACAATTAGTCAAATTCAAATACATTTTACTCAATTACAATTTTTGTCAATATCGTCTTCCCCCCTTTCCTTTTTTTTTTGAATATACCTCAGTATTTCTATACTTGCATATATAAACACCTTCTTCATTTATCCCTAAATTCTAACTTTGCTAGTTGTACATATTTATTCTCTTTTATTCTTTAACAATTTATTCTTTTTCCTAATATATTTATATTTGTTTATTCAGAGCTGCCTTTCTTCCACTTCATCTTCTTTTTTTCTATTGTACAGCAATCTTTCTCCTCAAACCTAGCCTCTTCCTCTTCTCCTTCCAACTTTCTTTCTGCACCTTCTTCTTCTCTTCTCTACTTCCCCTTCCCTTCTCCTTCTCCTCCTCTCTTCCCCCCTGTCTTACCTTCTCTCCTACTCTGCTTTCCCTTCCCTTCCTTCCTCCTTATTCTTCCATCCCTCTCTCTCCTTCCTACTCCCCTCCTGTTCCTTCATCTCTCTCTATTGCTGTATTCATTTTCAATTTAATGTTTTCCATTGTGGAGTTCAGGCAGCCCCGATCCCTTATTTTTTTAATTATTAACAATATATTTCATCTTATTCTCTTTTTTCTTTCAAGTTTTTACTCAAACACTTTTCTAATCTCGTCTTTTTTACTTTTACCAGTATATTTTTTCTACTTTACTTCTTGCAAGTATAACATTTAAATCATTTTTATCATTTCAATTTCATTCAGTTTTACATTCAATTTCAATCATTAAATACTGTATATTTCTCAAAACATTTTAACAATATATTTCCACTTATTCAAATATATATTTATAAGGCGCATCTTAATCCTTTCTCATTTTACCCAATCCAGTTAGTTCTTAACATATTCTTAATTTGTCTTCTTTTCTCTTTTTAATTATGTTTCAAATATGTAGTTTGGAATATTCCAAATATTACATTTCCCTCAACTGATTTATTCATATTGTTAAAACTTATTATTCTATACACCTCCAATATTATTGAGCATGTGACATTTCTTACAACTTCCCCTTTGTTTCTACTTTTCTTTTCCTTTTTTGTATCTTTTCATTATTAATATTTTGTATCTTAAAATCGTGAAATCTTTGCCCTTTATTTCCCATTATTTTCCATCTCTTTTCCCTCTTTCTTATATTTCCACTGTAAATCCCAGTGTAATCATTTATATTTTTAATATTTTTCCTTGTCTTCCACCCTCTTTTCCTTCTTTGCCTTTTGTTTTCCCTTTTTCTTCCTTTCTTTTGTATTTTAAAGTTCTGCACTCTCCTATTCTGCCCTATATTTCCCATTGTTTCTCCTTTCTCTTTCCTTTTTTGTGTCTTTTCATTGTTAATCCTAGTATGCTTATTTTGTGTTTTAAAATCATAAAATCTTTTATTTTGTCCTTTATTTCTTATCATTTTCCATCTCTTTTCCCTCTTTCTTATCTCTCCACTGTTAATCTCAGTGTAATCATTTAAGTTTTTTGTATTTTCCCTGTTCCACCCTCTTTTCCTTCTTTGTTTCTTTTCTTTTTGTCCATATTTAATATTACAATTGTTTAATTTTCCATAATCAGTCTCTTTGTCTTTGTCTTCTTCATTATCCATCTCTCTTTCTTGTTTCTCGTTAGTCATTTCCTTTTCATCTTTAGTGCATTCTAGTTCTGTCTTTGCCTCCTCAGATTTCGATTTTCCATGCAAATTTATAATCATTTCTTTTATTTCCAAACACATCGTCTTTATCAGTTCATTATGTTCCTGTTCCATTTTATTCTTTCCAGGTTGAGTTATTCCAGTTTTAAATCGCATTAAGGTCCTTCTTTTATAATCATCAAAGTCTGTCCTCTTGTAGGCAAAACATATCCTCCTTAGTTCTCGCCAGTTATCTTTTTTTAAAAGTTCAAGGTTTTAAAAGTAAAACAATTCCATGTCATGCTCTTCCTTCTCCTGTAAATGTCTCTCTATAATCCACAGTTCCACTTGTCTAATTAACAAATAGCCATTTTATTTGTAATCACATCCATGTTTACCGAGTCATAAAAGAGAAAAAATCCAGTTTTCACATCTTCTTTCACCTTTATATATCACCAATCAGTTTATAATCCAATCCAAATTGAATCCAAGTTCCAGATTTACATTTCCATTTGTCAATCACTTTTAATTCTTTATTCAGGTTCTTCTATGGCACGCTTGTTATTCTCACTTTCTCTTTCCATCCTCCATCTCCCCCACCGCTATTTAGCCGCAATTTCCACGCTGGGGTAATTTTAGTAATTGCTTAGTAGTTGAAAATATTTAGAATTTTCTTTTTATTGTCTGTGGGTTAACCGATCACTCACCCAACACCAGTACTCTGTCCAAATCTTCCCTCCTGCACATCGCTTGCTCCAGAGGCTCCAGCTTCATGGCGATTCACTCTGATCGCCATCACCGGCTCAGAAAGAGTTTCTCGCGCTATCCAAGGGACTTGCCTGTCCCTCTTTAGACACTGAGCTGCCTCTCTTTCTTCGCTGTCCCTATAGGACAGCTTCAGTCCGAAGACGTCCTGGTGATGGTTCATCTGGCTGGATTTTGCTGAGCTCATCGGAGCCTGACATTTTTCCCAGTCAGTACTACCGCGCCGCTTCCGGATTCCTGGAGGACCAATTGACATTTTTCTTGTTTTTTATATATTTAAAAAACCTTTTCCTATTATTTTTGACATTTATTGCAAGTCTTACTTTATTCTGAATGTCAGCTTTCATGATTTCATCTTTGCATGTCTGGGCTATTTGTTTGGTACTCTGTCTTATTTATATGTCCCTCTTTCCATTTTTTGTATTTATCCTTTTTTCTTTCTTTCAGTTTATCAGGAGATCTTTGTGCAGCCATGCTGGTTTTTTCTTTTTCAGTGGTATTGAACTGGACTGGCCTTTATAATCATATTTTTCAGAGTTTCCCAAGCTTCTTGTTTTCCCCTTTAAGATTTACATCCTTGCAATCCTTCACATGCTTTTTAAAAATCTAAGACACTAGTTTGATTATATTCTATCATTTGTGTTTGCATTACATTGAATTCCAATATGACTTGGACACTCCCCCCCCCCAAAGTTCTAGCAGCTTCAACCCCCTCTGTCCCTTCTTCTCTGTTAGTAAGAATTAGGTCCGCTATAGCTTTTCCTCTAGTTCTCTTCTCTACCTTTTGGATGACAAAGTTGTCAGCTTGGTTGGTCAGGGACCTGTTCAATCTCCCACTTGATGCAGAGTTTGTCTCCCACTTGATATCAGGGTAGTTAAAGTCCCTTTGAGTGTTTATGTATAGTCATCTGAGTCCTGTATGGCTGACCTTGACTATGCTTCCTATATCTCTTACTTTATTTCTGAGTTTTCTTCCTTCCCATCACTCCCTACCTCATTGTTTGATTGGTTGTTTTGGGGTTTATGCTTGGGATTAGGTCCTGAAGATCCTAAAGATTGGTTGTCCTCCCACCTCAATTTTAGTTGAAAGCTCTTCTGATAAATTGAGCCAGTTGTTCTCCTGTGCGCTGCTTGGAGAGTCCAAGCATGGGTTCAATTCCATCTGATTGGCCAGAGATTGAGTTGTAATTTCTTTGGCCACGCCTCTTCCTCCTGGCCAAGCCTCAGCTTTTTCAACTCAGTTGGCCTAGAGAGACATAAAATGAGTTGCTCCTTACACATTCAATTAGAAGCGCAGCCACTACGGCAGCTTGGCTTACACGGGCCTCAATCCAGGAGATTTGCAGGGTGGCTACTTGGGCTTCCGCTTCGCCATTCATACAGAATTACAAGTTGGATATGTTGGATAAGGCCCATGTTCTGAGGGCTTCCTTCCTTCATTCTTTTTCTTTCCCATCTTTGCTGGTAGGCAGGCCTTCAGCTCGGGGGTGTAGGGTTCTGATGACTCCCATTTTGTGCTCCAGTGGGTGGTGCGAATCAAAATGTAAATATTGATATCTGCGTGGGGGTTTTCTGTAAACTTCAGTGTTAGGACTTCTGTCTTCCTTAATGTGTACTGCACAGTCTAGGAAGGCTAGATAATTTTCCTTAACACGTGAATTTGATGTGTCTGTCCACAGAATTGACATGTTTGGTAAACGCTTCCAATTCCTATGTTTTGATCTTGATCCAAATATCATCCACATACCTATATCAATGAGTGGGTGGAATTCCTGTGAAGAGGTTTAGGGCTTTGGTTTCTACCTCTTCCATGTAGAGATTGGCCACAGTGGGGGACACAGCTTAATCCATGATGCGGCCCTGTTTTTGTCTGTAGAAACCTTCATTGTATTTAGAAACGTAGTCAAGCAGAGATCCAGCATGGCACATATGTGGTTTGGGCTGAATTTACTTCTGTCACCTAATGTGCTGTTTTGTAACAGATGTTTCTTTACTACCATGACAGCTTCAGTTGTTTGGGATGTGAGTAACAGTGAAGAAGGGAGTAACATCATAAGAAACCATGGTCTTATGCGGGTCCAATTGTAGTTTCCAAACCTTGCTGGCAAAGTCCTGTGAATTGTTGATGTGATGGGTGGTGTTGACAACTAGAGGAGCTAATAAGGTGGTTAGATGCTTTGCAATGTTGTAGGTGACAAGAGTTGATGCTGCTGACATTTGGTCTGTGTGGAGTTCCCTCTTTGTGGATTTGGGGGAGTCCATAGATGCATGGAGTGGCTTCCCCAGGGTAGGGAAGCCGGTAGTATTGTGGCTTGTCAATGGCATTGTACTTCAGTAGTAATTAAGTAAAATAGAGTAGCCTCCCTGAACTGTGCAGTACACATTAAGGAAGACAGAAATCCTAACACTGAAGTTTACAAAAAACCCACACACAGATATCGATATTTACATTTTGATTCCCACCACCCACTGGAGCACAAAATGGGAGTCATCAGAACCCTACACCCCCCGAGCTGAAGGCCTGCCTACCAGCAAAGATGGGAAAGAAAAAGAATGAAGGAAGGAAGCCCTCAGAACATGGGCCTTATCCAACATATCCAACTTGTAATTCTGTATGAATGGCGAAGGGGAAGCCCAAGTAGCCACCCTGCAAATCTCCTGGATTGAGGCCCGTGTAAGCCAAGCTGCCGTAGTGATGGGAAAGAAAAAGAATTAAAACACATCAAGGAAGCCCTCAGAACATGTGGCTGCCCCAAGTGGGCCTTCATCAGATCCCAAAAGAGACCCAGCAGGAACTCCTCCCTAAGAGACAAAGAAGAGAACTATAAAGGAAGCAATGTTGTCATTACCTACGCTGCGGGAATATCTGAAAAGCTTAGGAAGATCTTCAGCCAACACAACACGTGTGCACACTTCAAACCCCAGAATACACTAAGGCAGAAGCTTGTTCTCCCCAAGGATAAAACACCCAGACACAAACTGAGCAACGTTGTACATGCAGTACAATACAGTAAGACATGTGCAGATCTGTACATTGGTGAAACAAAACAACCACTTCATAAAACCATGGCACAATATAGGAGAACAAAGCCATGAGGACAAGGTTCAGCAGTCCATCTGCATTTAAAAGACACAAGCCACTCTTTTGAAGACAGCACCGTCCACCTTTTGGACAGAGAGGGTGGCTGGTTTAAAAGAGGGGTCCAAGAGGCCATCTATGCCAAAATTGAGCAGCCTTCTCTCAACAGAGGGGGAGGGATAGGACATCATTTATCTCCAGTCTGCAACATAGTCCTTTCAGCAGTTCCAAGAAGGCTCCACACCCATTTGCACCACTCAGGTGACGCTGAAGACACAGGCAAACCTCCAAGGGGCCTCAACAACACTCTAAAAGAATGCAAACAACCAGCTGTCTGCAAGGAGTATAAATCCTTGCATTCCCCACTATCCAGTCAGAGCTGAGGAAGCTTTTTGGATGAGAAGCCAAACGTCTTCAACGAAAAACAAGAAAGTCCAGTTTCCTCTTCGAAAAAGCACCTTTGGGACAGCATCTTTGGTAAAACATTTACCTTAATTACAGAGATTTTACTCAATAAAAATAACTGTAATTTATCCCATCTTAATAGGTCTTTTTTATACCATTCCAAAGAGGTACAAAGTTATTTTGAAACAGTTTAGAATTTGTATTTGTCTGTGTAACCCTCAGGTATTTCACCTTTTTCTCCACCTGTCTTTTTTTCTCAAATTTCATAGAACTGAGAGGTCATATTCTTAACAGGCATTGCTATTTTCTGTTTATTTATTTTAAAGCCCACTTAAAGGCTTTAAAATGTCACTGCTGACATTGTAGCTATTATTTTCTGTCCCCATTCTTCAAATATCTCCCGGAGTATTTCTAATGTCATGCCGTTTTCTGTCATTTTGACTCAGTGCTGACCAAAGACAAAAGATAAGCCTGTCTCCTTCTTTATCTTTCATCCTTTATGCCTTGAATCTTTACTCCCTACTAGTGTCCAATTTCTGAAATCATAAAATCTTGAATTTCTATTACGACTAAGGTAAACTAAACAGTTTTGTTCCTACAAAGGTGCTGTTTGTATAATTATTTCCAAAATCTTACACTAAAAGCCCTGATAATTCAAATTCATCTGGTCCCTTAATTTGTTGAATTAAAGTCTTGTTAAGCTTTTGCCATTTATTTCAAATTCTTTAAATTCTTAAGCTTATAGTTAATGAAAGTCAACTCACCAAGTAGCTTTGCAAACATGTCATTTGGAAGAACTCTAATAGCTAGGATAGTAAAGTAGGTAATTTCCCAAAGTGGTTAGAAAGTGAGGGATTTGGTGCCCTTTAAAAGGCTCTGCCACAGTTGAGAGCATCATGGCTTCCCTTCATCTCCCAGTACTCAACCTCATGAGAAACCACCATCCAGAGCTCAAGCAGTCAATCTCCCGTCCTCTCCTTATCCGTAGAGGTTCCGTGAGACCAGCCTACTCTCTGGTTCTTTGGTCACCACTATGACATCGTCGCTGTTCATTCGGAGACATGCTAGCTCACCATTCCTCACCAGAAGTCTCTCCCCCCCACACACACCCACACATTTAAACACTGCACATGTTTTCTCATGGTCCATTGCAGTGGTGAAATGTAACATTTGTTACTACCAGTTCTGTGGGTGTGGCTTGGGGGAGTTTAATATGACTGAGTAGGCATGGCCAACTTTTTTTTTTTTACTTTACTTTTAAAACCATTTTTCTACAAAAAAATGCTTTTAAAGCCTCTGACCATCCCAGCTGACTTGCCTGATCGGCAGAGGCTTTTTTTCCTTTTAAAAGCATTTTTTCTATAACCTCTTCAGCCGAAGAGGTTGTAGAAAAAATGCTTTTAAAAGCCTCTGATGATCCCAGCTGAGCCGCGCAATCATCAGAGGCTTTTTTTTTTACTTTTAAAAGCATTTTTTCGGCCAAAGAGGTTGTAGAAAAAATGCTTTTAAAAATTAAAAAAAAAGCCTCTGATGATTGCGCGGCTCAGCTGGGCAATGGGGGGAGGCAGAGATTTTTGCTACCGGTTCTCTGAACCACCCGCCGCCATCACTACCGGATTGGGTGATCCGGTCTGAACCGGGAGCATTTCACCCCTGGTCTATTGATAATCCTATCTAAAGGCATTCTTCCCTTGCATAGATGGAGATTCTCGAAGATGTGCAGCCCAGCAAATATACTGATCTTTATCCAATAAAAAGCAAAACTGGGCACCTGGCATGATTTATCAGCCGCTAGATTTTCATCAGATCACAGTAACGTTCTGTGCAAGAATTAGGTGCCTGGACATCCTCCAGCAGGTCTCAAGACGAAGCGCTCTCTTCCCCAGGAACTAAAATTGGTCTTCTTATCAAAGACATCTGGGTATAAAATGATACTTTTTCCACATGTTAATGCAACACCCTTAAAAAATTAAATTCAAACCAATGAAAGCTAATTAAATGAAAATTTGCCTTATTTGATTCCTTCTTTCCAATCTTTCCCATCGGCTGCTTCTTGTTTAATAGTGAGAGAAGGAATGTAGAAGATGGACAGCCCCTGAAAGTTCAAAACAATCTGGGAAGGTTTCAAATTGGAATTTTGCTGGAATTCCACAAAGTCTTCTGGTCCACAAAGACTGGGGCTACAGCTGCTGAGCTTGGTTTATGTGGTTTCCAGGTCACCGTGCCCCTCCTGTGATTTACAAGCAGCTCTCCTTTGTGCAGATTGTAGTCAGGTACGGCAGCTGTCTGCAAACAAATGCTTGCAAACCCACAAGAGCAAAACATCCAACGTTTGGTCTTCCGAGGCTGGATTGTCTGGTGGCACTCTTGATTGTTAAGCCAGGAAGATTTACGGGAGTCCAGAAGAACTCTCTCTTGCTGAAGCAAACTCTGAAATCCCTTCCCCAGTTTCACCTCTTGGTTAACTCACTTGCCTTTCCCAAAACTGCAGACAGTTGGCAGGGTGGACCCAGGCCTACTCCGGACCTGTTCTGTTCAGCTGAGATTGGTTCTGCCCCAATTCTGGGAGGGAGCCCTCTCTATTTTCCTCCATTTCTTTCCTCTCTTTCTGTGTGAAGGGCTTGTGCAGCCACATCCCCTCCATTTCCCCAGAGAGCTTCTGTTGAACTTGAGGGGAAATCAGATTATCTTCATATCAGGAGGATCGCTGATTGTCTAATAAGAGCCCAATAAACCCGATACCCAAAAGATCCGGTTTGCTGGAAATACAAGCACATGTACTATAAAATCTGAGGGATAAAGGTTAGTATATCAGGCAGGAGGGAGGCTTAACTTGCATTTGTAGTGCAATTTGTTATGAACTTCATTATTGTCTTTGAACTTACAGTACAATGTTCTGCTATTTTACTACAATAACTGTGGCTACAGTAGAATCAGCATACTGAATCGGGTGCAGTATATTTTCCATATCAGTAAAACTTAGGATGTTGTTGAGCAGGCCGTTTGATGATTTTGCTAATGCTTTTTGCCCGCAAATAAAGGCCTGCTTGCCACCTTCTCTGGCCAACCGAGAGGCAGCCTTTTTGGGCCCTTTTCTTAAAGAGCAGCCAAGTTGTCAAGATCCATCCAATCCCCAGGATCTTCCCAAAACCTCTGGCCAACCCACCTAGGCTTTCGTTTCTCTGACCTCAAGAGCAGCAGCGGCAGGCAGCTTCTTCCCACCCAGCCCATAAGTGCAACTAGAGACACAGACCTCTGTGCCCAGCAAAAGATCATGAATGTTGGGAAGAATCTTAATAACAGAAAGGTTTCCTGCTGCCTCTGCTCTGCTGTTGCATTGACTTGGAAAACAACAGAATAATGTGCTTGGAAGGGACCTTGGAGGTCGTCTAGTCCAACTCCCTGCTCAAGCAGAAGACCCTATATCAGTGATAGCTAACCTTTTTGCCATAGCGTGCCAAAAGCAGGGGGAGCATGGTGGGGTCACATGCACGCGTGCCCACATCCATAATTCTATGTGCCCCACCCCCCACCCCCCCGTGCTCCCCCCACTTTGGCATGTGATGGCCCGGTGGGCCTGGTAGGCCCGTTTTTCGCTCTCTCCAGGCTCCAGAGCCTTTCTAGGAGTCTGGGGAGGGCAAAAACGGCCTTCCCCACCTCCCCCAGAGGCCCTCCGGAGGCCGGAAACAATGTATTTCCTGACTTCTGGTGGGCCCAGAAGGCCCGAAAATCAGCTGGCTGGCGCACACATGCGTGTCAGAGCTGAGTTTGCGTGCCCACCAATATGGCTCTACATGCCACAGGTTCGCCATCACGGCCCTATACCATTTCAGACCAATGGTTGTCCAATCTCTTCTTAGAATCCTCCAGGGATAGAGCACCTACAGCTTCTGAAGGCAAGCCATTTCACTAATTAATTGTTCTCACTATCAGGAAATTTCATCTTCGTACTAGGTTGGATCGCTTCTTGATTGGTTTTCATCCACTGTTTCTTGTCCTGCCCTTGTCCTGTGATTTGGAAATAGGTTGGTCCCCCATCTTCTCTCTCGCAGCCCCTTAGATAATGGAATGCTGCTGTCGTATCACTCAGCAGGCTGCCATTTTCAGCATGTTGTACTCAGGAGGGATCATAGCACAGTTCTGTATCCTCCCCCGTGGTCTCTTCCGCTGTGCTTGTGAACGCAGCACTTCCACACATGCTGTTGAAAGGGAGCCTCAGACTACAGGCGTTTGGAGAGCAGGCAGGTTGCCTTTCCTTTTCCCAGCTCTTCTTGCCCCCTCTGCCCTGGCTGCCCTCCCCAGCGCTCTTTTCGAGTGTCGCTCTGCCATTAGCCTACAAGCGCTTTAGAGACGGACAGTCTGTGGGGCAGGATGTCTCCTCTTTCATCAGATATTTGAGAGAGAAGCTGAGCATTCCTATAATTGCCTGGAATTAACTGATAAATGCACCCAAATTGCTGGGATGTGTGCTCCCGCATGGCCAGCGCGCACACCATTTGAAACATGGCAGGCGAGTGGTTTGAACTGGTGGGGAGGGGAAGGCTCTGCCTTTCACTTGCAGAAGCTGAAGCGTTGGCCGTGCGTCTTCTGGTCCACAAAGACTGGGGCTACAGCTGCTGAGCTTGGTTTATGTGGTTTCCAGGTCACCGTGCCCCTCCTGTGATTTACAAGCAGCTCTCCTTTGTGCAGATTGTAGTCAGGTACGGCAGCTGTCTGCAAACAAATGCTTGCAAACCCACAAGAGCAAAACATCCAACGTTTGGTCTTCCGAGGCTGGATTGTCTGGTGGCACTCTTGATTGTTAAGCCAGGAAGATTTAAGGGAGTCCAGAAGAAATCTCTCTTGCTGAAGCAAACTCCGAAATCCCTTCCCCAGTTTCACCTCTTGGTTAACTCACTTGCCTTTCCCAAAACTGCAGACAGTTGGCAGGGTGGACCCAGGCCTACTCCGGACCTGTTCTGTTCAGCTGAGATTGGTTCTGCCCCAATTCTGGGAGGGAGCCCTCTCTATTTTCCTCCATTTCTTTCCTCTCTTTCTGTGTGAAGGGCTTGTGCAGCCGCATCCCCTCCATTTCCCCAGAGAGCTTCTGTTGAACTTGAGGGGAAATCAGATATCAGAAGGAGGATCGCTGATTGTCTAATAAGAGCCCAATAAACCCGATACCCAAAAGATCTGGTTAGGATCAGTTTGTCCTGCAGAAAATCTAATGCCTCAGATGAGGGAATAGAAGGGGAACTCATCAAATTTGTAGATGACAGTAAACTGGCAGGAATAGCCAACACCTCAGAAGATAGACTCAAGATTCAGAAGGATCTCAACAAACCTGAACACAGGGCCCTATCTAACAAAATGCAATTCAGCATAGAGAAAAGCAAGGTTTTACACTTAGGCAGGAAAACCAAAGGGACAAGTACAGATTAGGCGAAACCTGCCTCAAAAACAGTAACTGTGAGAGGGACCTTGGAATCCAAGTGGACGATCACTTGAACAGGGGCCAGCAGTGTGGGGCAGCAGTAGCCAAAAAAGCCAACACAATCCTGGGTTGTATAAATGGAGGCATAGAATCAAAATCTCGTGAAGTATTAGTACCGCTTTATAAATCCTTAGTTAGACCACATTGGAATACTGCATCCAGTTTTTGTCACCATATTACAAAAAAGATGTTGAGACTTTGCAAAAAGTGCAGAGACAAGCAACTAAGATGATTAAAGGCCTGAAGACTAAAACATATGAAGAAGAGTTGCAGGAACTGGATATGGCCCATCTAGGGGCGACATGATAGTAGTATTGCAGTATTTGAGGGGCTGCCACAAAGAGGAGGGGGTCAACTTATTTTCCAAAGCACCAGAAGGCAGGACAAGAAACAATGGATGGAAATCAATCAAGGAGAGAATCAACCTGGAATTAAGGAGAAACTTCCTAACAGTGAGAACAATTAACCAGTGGAACAGTTGGCCTTCAGGGGTTGTGGATGCTTCATCACTGAAAGTTTTTTTAAAGAAAAGACTGGAGAGCCACTTGTCTGAAATGATATAGGGTCTCCTGCTTGAGCAGGGGGTTGGACTAGAAAACCTCTAATGTCCTTTCCAACTCTATTCTGAATTGAATTGAATTAATTATGCAATTGTCAGAGTTAACAATGATGTGATGGCACATAACCAACCATCCCCATTTTGCCTTCATTCTGGTCCCTGAGGAAAATCCGCCTAGCCCACCCCAACCAGCCTTCAGGACCTCTAGCCAGGCAATAAAATGCTATCAGACTTGTATGATGTGCTATAAAGTCATATCCAACAGGGCCATAGTAATGTGCCCAAATGCCATGACTTCAGGACATATGGAATGCACAATGGAACAATGGAGTTATGATCCAGTTTCAAAGTTGTGACCCCACCCCCACCCCCCATGCAAGGTGACCACAAGTTCGATGCTTGGCAACACAGCTGCAGTTATGGCCACCTGCAGCATCTTGCCGTCACTTGTCTGCGTGATGATGATTTTATGACAGTTTGCTGAAAAGCAGAAGTTACTTCCGATTTTTGGAAAAACTGCAGCATAGCAAACAATGGATATACTAACATTAGCATTCATAACCACATAACCACAGCATTCATTTTATGACTGTTGCATTGGCTTAGTGACCACAGGTCGGTGGTTAAGGTTGTAAAATCAATTTGGTCATGTGTCCGATCTGATTTATGACTGTCATAACATACTACCATAATGGGTAGGTTGCGCAGGCTGGATTCACACTTGCTATCTTGCATCATTCTTTCCCCTTCGCTAAACCAGGTATGAGCATGGCCAGCGCATGCCACATCCGGCCTACAGACTTTGAGTCTGACAGCCCTGACTTACAGGCATGAAAGCAGATTTTTGTGTGTGTGTCTGCACTAAGAGCTTCCTCATTGAGAAGAATGAATCCTGATGTATCATCTTGACTTTTTAGTTCCCTCTACTCTGCGCTGGCCAGAAGTGCTGTCTAAATGGACCAACTTTGATTTAGTTTAGTATTAGCAGGCATTTCTCGGGTGCTTTTATTCTCCAGCCCTTTATCACTAGGCACAAGATCAGATTAAAGCAATATCCAGGCCCTTTCAGGATAGGCATGGCTGGTGGAACTCTTTAAGATTATGCAAAATTCATAAGCCACTTAGCCCCCAATGATTTATGGGTCTATGTGCAAGTATAACAGTTTTTAATTGAACCTTGTTAATACAGCAACATTAATAAAGTATTAATTAAAGTATTAAAGAATTTGGCCACCTAATAAGAAGGAAGGACTCACTGGAGAAGTGCCTAATGCTAGGAAAGATTGAGGCAAAAGAAGAAGGGGACGATAGAGAACGAGGTGGCTGGATGGAGTCACTGAAGCCGTCGACGTGAGCTTAAATGGACTCCAGTGGATGGTAGAGGACAGGAAGGCCTGGAGGAACCTGGGGTCATGATGGGTTGGACACGACTTCGCAACTAACAACAACAATAAAGTATTATTTTCTCCATTTGCCAAATTAGAGTGGAGCAAGGATGTTCTCTCTTGAAAATATATTCGTGCACGAATTTAGATATTTTTTTTTTACATTTATTACCTATTTTTAAAAATTTCTTGCTGAAATCGCTTTGGGGCTCTTGGTTATCTTCAGTGGATAATTTTTGTTTAGTCTTGATAGGCCTAAAAAAAACCCCTCTTTTCTGCTTGAAGAGGTATTGTATTGTAATCCCTTTACATTCAGAGTAACTCCAGATTAATCATCTATAACAGCTGTTAAGGAATTCTCAGAGTAACCCTTGAATAGCAAGGGTGTGTACATGAAAACGATTGAGAGTAGATACGAATAAACACAGTCAACACATAAATACACTGAGTTGTGTTTACTTTCAGGAAATAGTAAGGCACAGTCCAATAAACAGTCCAGGTCATACACATATAAAGCGGAAGGTAGCAAAACGACAGTCCAGGGATAATCCAATAACAAGGTCTTCTTACCAGTCGTCGTAGTCATTCACAACAAACAGTTCTTCTGGATTTGCAAACAGTAGCATACAGAGATATCAGAGAGCAAGAACAGCAAAGAGAAACAAACCATGTTTCTAGCTCCCTCTTAGGGAGATTGGCTACAGAGCTAACCAATCAGGACACTGTATGATGCAATACAGCAGTCTTAAAGCTATATTGATGATTTATATATTGCCAACCCAACAAGGTAGATAATACTCATTTCCTAACAACAGCTCTGTCTTTTTCATTTGATGTTCCATGGGAATAGTTCTCAAGGGGACTTGTCAAAAAGATGCTGGTGAAGGTGGGTTGCCACTTTGACCCTTGGTCACCCAGAGGCAGAGGAAGAGGATTGCAACAAGTTGGAGGAGCCAGTTGGCACACATCTATCTGCATGCTCTTCATTGTTCGACTAGATGAAGCGCCGGAGGTTGGTGGGGGTCCCTTCATACAGTTCATGGCCTCAGAAAATGTTAAACAAAATCTACTGGGATGGCTTTGAGTTGAGAAGGATTACTTGGTTCGTCCTCCTTTCCAACCCTGGGAGAGCAGTTACTCCGCAGCTCAGCTGCATGGTTTCTCGTAACAAAGCAGCGATGCTTTTACAAAGGTGTGGCGCTGAAGCCTGATAGCGGAGAGGTAGAAGTACTTGCTATTCTCAGCCCACTCCTGGATAGACTTGCAAGGTCAGCCGTGCAATTCGATTACCCCACCTGCCAGGTGGGAGCCTGCTGGCAAGAGTGGCATCCAGACCCCCAACAGATGGTTCGTCGCATGCCAAGCGTGTTAGGATGGAAAATATACATCATCAGGTGTTCGGATTAATGGGCTGTTAAGAACAATCAGTGTTTTGAATTTGCAACTAAATAGCACTACAAAATGAACATAAAACAGCGTTGGTCTTGTTCTTGTCCCTGTTAGGTACTTAATGAAACTAGGTGCATTTACAAAGCAGAAATATCCCCCTCCAGATTACAGTTGGTGAAGGCACAGCTAAAGGAGAGCATCTTTGGTGTGCAAGCAGAAGCCGGCAGGCTGATGACCTGTAACGGAGGGGGGAAATGGACATGCCTACAGGCCCAGGTCTTGAGATGCAACCTTCGGCTTTCAGAAATGGGGTGGGTGGGTGGGTTTGTATTGGTTGGACTCCCTAAAACTAGCACGTAGAGTATTCAGAACATTTCACAACCTTACTCGGACATGCACATTATGCTGCACCCAGAAACAAAATAAAAAGGGGGGGGGAATAGACATTCGTTGAGAAAACGGGGAGAAAGGGATGTTAAAACCCCAAACATTTCCATGTATGGAACAAGAATAAGAGTAGAAAGTGGGGTTTTTTTCTTCTCTGTGATCCGCAAGGTTTTCTCTTACAAAAGTGCAAAAATAAAAAAGGAGAAAAAGAAAAGAAATATTTAAAGAAGTGACCTTCAATCTTAATCGCAAAATGAGAATGAGAATGATAACTCTTCATCTCCTAAAAGGGTACAAATATGTCTTCTTTTCCATAACCCATCCCTTATTTATAAGTAAAACCATCGTAAACTTGCCAGTCCTGGTGTCAGCAAATGTCTATAAAATGGTCACTACAGCTTTATGAAAACTTGAGTCATTTTAATCTTGGTCAAAGAAACCAAGTTTATATTCCTTTCTTTTACCTGACAATGTTGATATTTAATCCTTTCATCTGTTGTCATGGGACTTGGTTTTTGTTCAATTTTTCTTTTTCCCAATTTAAAGGCTTCTTAGAGGCTTTGGCAAACGTCATGGTAAATCCAGTAAAAAGTCATTATCCCCTTCTTTTGATTTATCATTTGTATTTCCAGTTTCATTTTCAAAGCTTTAACGAGGTTCTTGTCCTTATTCGGGCCTTTCTCTGGGTATGACACTTTAGCTGCCTTCTATGTCAATTTTATTATCCAGTATTTCTGATTTTAATATTTCTACATCAGACAATTTTTTTATTTTAAAACAAACTTTATTCAATATAAAAAGATAAAAATTGTACAAAACGTTCTTAACTCTAAAAATACACTTCAAAACTACTTACATACAAAACTAACAAACAGGATTATCTATCTATAATATGCAAGCATACAAATATATATATTAACCTTTACTTCTTAATGACGGTGTATATTTGTTACCCTTGATTTCTTACTATATTTGACATTACCTTTTTTTCCATTGATTAATCCATTCATACCATCTGTCCCATACTTTGAAATACTGTGAGTCTTCCTTATCATTTAATTTTAAAGTTAATCTATCCATTTCTGCGCATATGAATATCTTTTGAATTATTTGCTGCTCTGTTAGCAACTGCTCTGATTTCCAGGATTGAGCTAGGGTTAATCTAGCCGCCGTGATTACCATATATACTTGTGTATAAGCCGACCCACATATAAGCCGACCCCCCCAATTTTACCCCCAAAAACTGGGAAAACTTGTTGACTCGCCTATAAGCCGGGGGTGGAAAATGCAGCGGCTACTGGTAAATTTCAAAATAAAAAAAGACTGGTCAAAAGTGTGAGGACTTGTCAGAAATCACTTTTTTCAGCCCTCTGGGTAATCCTTTTGTGCACATGGACTACTCAGAGGGCTAAAAAAGTAATTTTTGACTGGTCCTCGCACTTGTGACCAATCCTCAAACTTACGACTGTCCTCACATTTTACGTTTTTGCCCTATTTTGTCACCATGGTGAAGAGAAGCAGTTGTGAAATGAGTGACATGGTTTTAAGAATGCTGCACGGGCATAAATGTGAGGATGGTCATAAGTGTGAGGACCAGTCAGAAATAACTTTTTCAGTCCTCTGAGTAGTCCATGTGCACAAAAGGACTACTCAAAGGGCTGAAAAAAGTGATTTCTAACAGGTCCTCGCACTTTTGACCGGTCTTCGCATTTATGACTGGTCATCATTTATGCCCATTGTAGCATTCTTAAAAACGGTGTCACTCATTTCACAACTGCTTCTCTTCACCATGGTGACAAGATAGGGCCAAAACATAAAATGTAAGGACAGTTGTAAGTTCAAGGACTGGTCACAAGTGCGAGGATCAGTCAAAAATAACTTTTTCAGCCCTCTGAGTAGTCCATGTGCATAAAAGGAGTCCATGTGCATAAAAGGAGAGGGAGGAAGAGAGGAGGAGAAGAAGAAAGGAAGAGGAAGTAGGGAGGAGAAGAAGAGGGGGGGAAGAGAAAGTAAGAAGGAAAGAAAAGAGAGAGGTGGTAGGTTGGAGGAGAAAGATTGCTGTACAATAAAAAAGATGAAAGGGAAGAAAACCAACCCCAAACACATATAAAGATATTAAGATAAAGAATGAATTGTTAAACTTTAAAGAATAAAAGAGAACAAATATGAATAAATAGCAATAATTAGAAACACACATACAAACATACAATGTATTTTCTTTGAACAGAATATTTGGCCGGTTCACAAATTTAAACAGTGTTTAGTCATTTCACTTAAATTTACAATTTCTATATTTCCTTTTTGCCATATTTATTCCTCATCTATTTTTTAAAAAACCAATATTACCCTTCATCCTCATCTCTAATCTTAATCAAATTCAATTTTTCACTTCTGTTCTATATTATACCCCTTCCCATTGTCATGTATTTTTATATCCATCCTCACATTGCTTAATTATGTAATATTACAGTTGTTTAATACAAATTCAACATTTTAATATAAATCAATTAGTTATATAACTATCTTTTTTGTATATTAATCAATATGAACATGAATATTCCAATTATTTCCATGCAATCCAATTTCTTACAAATCAATTAATTATATTTACCAATAATAATAAACCAAATAATTTCCCCCAATATTCTTCCAAACCACAACTTAACCATTTCTGCTTTCAACACAATATACAATTAATAATATCTCAATTATTACAATTCCCTATTTAAATAGAGCTTTTTTTCTTTTGTGTTTTAAAATCTTGAACTCCCCTCTTTTGCCATTTGCCATAAATTTCCCATTGTTTGCACCAACCTTTTTTGATGAGGAAAAAGAAAAGAAATCTGCCTTAGCAAACAGCAAAGCCAACAAGCTGTTTTAGTTTCGCTTTTGGTTTCAGCAATAGGAGAAAAAAAAATGTGCTCTTTGCAGCAGGCACCTTTTTGCAGCCGGCACCGATCTTCTCATTTGTTTTCTTTTAACCCTGATCAGCTGTAGGGGGGGCCTTTGAAGCCCGGCAAGAATTTAAAGTTTTTTTTTTCCTCTAGCCATCAGCTGGAACTCAGGAGGCAGTCCCAATAGATTGGGAGTGGGCAGGGTAAGCAAACCCCGTTCTCCCGCTGTTTCCTAGCTTGCAGGGAAAAAGTCATTTTTTTCGTGACCCGCGTATAAGCCTAGGGGGCGTTTTTCAGCCTGAAAAACGGGCTGAAAAACTCGGCTTATACGCGAGTATATATGGTATGTGTAGCGTGATGTACTTTATTTCCTTTCTATTGCTTTTTTTAAGTATACCTAACAGGAAAATTTCATGTTTTAAATTCAATACCTTCTTCCGTTATTTCTATTATCCAGGTTCTAATTTTCATCCAGAATTTCTTAATTTTTGGGCAAAGCCACCAGAGGTGATAAAAGGTTCCCTGTATTTGTTTACATTTCCAACATATCGGGTTAAAATTTGGATAGATTTTTGCCAATCTTGCAGGGGCTAGGAGACATGCAATCTGAAGAAGCAGATATCATTGCTGACATTACTGACATTGTTTACAAATTTCTGGCCCCATTCTTTGAAAATCTCGTGGAGTATTTCAACATTCTAAAGCTTTGTGTCATTTTGTAAGCTCCTTACGAAGAAAAAAGCAAGGGCAAGTTTGCACTTTGTTTTTTTTCCTTTTCCTTTTCTGCTTCCCAGTGCTTTCCCCCTCTGCTTCTGCTTCCTTAGTCCTTCCCAGTGTCCAATTTCTGAAGTCTTGAAGTTTCAAATGTCTGTTATGACTTAAAATAGGCAAAACAGTTTGCTTTCCATGAAAAGCTGTTTATTTTATATAATAAAAGCTTATAGTAACAAATATTTAAAATTTTCCTGGACCCTTCATTTGTTCATAACTTTCTTAAATCAAAGTCTTATTTACTTTTTACTATTTATTTCCAATTCTTTACATTCTTAAACTTACGGTTATTTTTCAAGAATGGAAGTAAATTCACCAGATTGCTCTTAAACCTTATTGCTCTGAAGGTCTCTAATAGTGTCAAGGTAATTAAATAGGCAATTTCTGAAGGTGGTTAGAAAATGAATGAGCAAATCCAATGTCTTTTAAAAGGAGACTGCTGCCCTGAGCACATGGGGATAATCTCCCATCCTTTCCTTTTCTGGAGAAGTTTCCAAAAACTATTTTACTTGCTGATTCTTCAGTCCTTGCCATGGTTGTCATCTTTGCTTGGAGACATGCTTAGCTTGCCATGCCTTCCCTGCATGTCTCAGTTATCTGATCTGCAAGGTTTTCTGATTTGCAGAAACTAGGAATAATGATAACAACAGTAACAAAAATAGCCCAACCCTTCCCCCAAAATACTGAAAAAGATCTCAGTATCTGCGTGTATTTTAAGGAGACTTTCATTCTGCTACTGTCACAAACTACTGAGTTGAGTATACAGTATGTCCTGAGATGTTCTTTTCTTTTAATTCTTAGCATGCAGCTTAAGAAGAAGAAGTAGAACTATCAAGGCTTAAGACTGCCTGCTCTTTGTCACCGAAAACATTTAGCTTTTTCAATAGTTCTAGATGATGGGCATAGATGCACTTCCTATCCCAGGTTTTGAGCAGGGGGTTGGACTAGAAGACCTCCAAGGTCCCTTCCAACTCTGTTATTCTGTCCTGTCCTCATCCAGAAGAGAGGCAGCAGAGAGTACAAGTGTGGCACAGTCTCAGGCTCACAGTTGGGCTCCTTTGGACTCATTTTCACAGCCAGGACCCACATGTTCCCAAAGAGCACATTTGCAGCAGTACTACTGAGCATCAGACTCCGCTTTGATGGCATTGATAAAGCACTGATCAAGTCGTAGTTCCTAGCTTATGCCATTTCGGAACAAAGTACAAGCCGTATATACCTTTGTGGTAAGGCTAAGCAAACCAGCCTTTCCCACCTGTTGCCATGAAAGTTTTGATCCCAGCTCAGCTGGGATGCCAGGATGCCTCTCTTTCTGTAGGCATGCCTTATCTTCACCAGATGTGTCAGGGGCTGGTATTAATCGCTGTTTTTCCAACTGAAGTAGTGAGCCCTCGCCCGGGTTAGAGGAGCTGTGGGTCCTCTAGGCTGCTCCCCAGGTCCTGAGAGTGCTAAAGTTGAGCTCAGCCGGTCTTGTTGCTAAAAACTGATGCAAGATTGTCCTGCTCTGGATCTGTATGGCAAACTCTAGAATGGACAAGATAAACAAGAATCCATAATGGTTCACAAGCCTCCTTGAGCAAGGCTGCAATCAAAGGCCACTTAATGTTGCTGTCACAATGCTGACAAAAAAGACGTGAGATGCAGAATGAGACTTTTCTGTGCCAAATGCAATATGGGGGAAGGAAATTCATGCAGTTCTTAGGTCACTGTCCTGAAAAACTGCCCAAATAATAAGCCAGCCTGAAGGATCCATGTACCTGGGAAGAGTTTGACTCTGTGACTCCTGATGATGTGGACAGGATCTTGGGGAGACTTAGTGCGGCCAAATGTTTATTGGACCCGTGTCCCTCCTGGTTGGTACTGGCCTCCCGGGAGGTTACACGAGGCTGGCTCCAGGGTATTATCAACGCTTCCTTGAGTGAGGGTCACTTCCCTGCCGCCTTGAAAGAGGCGGTGGTGAGGCCTCTCCTCAAGAAGCCTTCCCTGGACCCGGCAGTATTAGCAAATTATCGTCCTGTCTCCAACCTCCGCTTTATTGCGAAGGTTGTTGAGAGTGTGGTTGCGCGACAGTTTCCACAATTCCTGGAGGAAACATCCTATCTGGATCCGTTCCAGTCAGGTTTCAGGTCTGGGCACAGCACGGAGACAGCATTGGTCGATGATCTCTGGAGGGCTCGGGACAGGGGATGTTCCTCTGTCCTAGCCCTATTAGACCTCTCAGCGGCTTTTGATACCATTGACCATGGTATCATGCTGCACCGGCTGGAAGAGTTGGGGATGGGGAGCACCGTATTACGGTGGTTCTCTTCCTTTCTCTCTGACCGGTCGCAGTTTGTGTTGACACGGGGGCAGAGGTCTACCTCGAGGCCTCTCGTTTGTGGAGTGCTGCAGGGGTCGGTCCCCTCGCCCCTTCTGTTCAACATTTATGTGAAGCCGCTGGATGAGATCATCCGTGGCTTTGGGGTGAGTACGCTGATGACACCCAGCTGTACATATCCACCCCAGGCCATGCCAACGATGCCCTTGAAGTGATGTCCCAGTGCCTGGAAGCTGTGCGGATCTGGATGGGGAGAAACAAGCTCAAGCTCAACCCATCCAAGACGGAGTGGCTGTGGCTCCCGGCATCCCGATATAGTCAGTTGACTCCATCACTGACTATCGGGGGCGAGTCTTTGGCCCCTGCGGAAAGGGCTCGCAATCTGGGAGTCCTCCTGGATAGGCAGCTGTCTTTGGAGGAACATCTGACGGCTGTAGCCAGGGGGACCTTTTGTCAGGTCTGCCTGATTCGCCAGTTGCGGCCCTTTCTTGATCGGGATTCCCTGTGCACAGTCACTCACGCCCTCGTCACCTCTCGCCTAGACTACTGTAATGCTCTCTACATGGGGCTCCCCTTGAAGAGCACCCGGAGGCTCCAACTGGTCCAGAATGCAGCCGCGCGGGTAGTGATGGGAGCAGCATGGTGGTCCCACATAACACCGCTCCTGCGCGAGCTGCACTGGCTTCCAGTGGTCTTCCGGGTGCGCTTCAAGGTGTTGGTGATCACCTTTAAAGCGCTCCATGGCATAGGGCCTAGTTATCTCTGAGACCGCCTGCTGTCACCGATGACCTCCCATCGACCCGTGCGCTCCCACAGAGAGGGCCTCCTCAGGGTGCCATCAGCCAAACAATGTAGGCTGGTGACCCCCAGGGGGAGAGCCTTCTCTGTGGGGGCACCCACCCTCTGGAACCAGTTGCCCCCGGAGATTAGGAGAATTCATGACCTCAGTGCCTTCCGCCGTGCCCTTAAAACACATTTTTTCCAACAAGCCGGGCTGGCTTAAGAAGAAATTTTAAATTTTAATTGGTTTGTTAGTTTTAATTCTGGAGCCAAATTTATATATATTTTAATGGTTTTAATATTTGCATTTTATGTTTTTATTTCTGGCTGTACATCACCCTGAGTCCTCAGGGAGAAGGGCGGTATATAAATTGGAAATAAAATAAAATAAAATAAAATAAATGTAAGTCAATTCCTTTTCCTGTGCATCTTTTCCGAAAGGCTGAGCTCTGGAGATCCCAGCTGTCCTAGGGACGTCTCTTTGTCACCTATGGACAGAGGCATCCTGGCTCCAAGGCCACAAGCTCCCAAGAGCAAGATGTGCCGATGGGTGCCAGATGGTTTCCTGGGAGTTTAACTGCCAAACAGCCTGCTGTTAGGCTTTGTTTTGATCAAGCTAAGAGTTCCCTTTTAGAAAGAAAATCTGTTTAGTCGAATGTTACCAATAAAATTCAGTCCTTCCCAAAGTCAGGTGCTTCCTTGGGACGAGCAAATAAATGCTGCCTGTGTATGTGTGTCCGTTTCAGGTCACTTTAACCTTTTCTGCCTCCTGGCTCGTTTTATCTTTCCTTTTAATGTTAGCTTAAAAGTAATGGTGAAATTGTGTGCTGTGAATTAGTGCCCACCATCCTCCCCTTTTGAATCCCTCCCCAAGTTGTTTCTGTCTTGACCCCACAGAAAGATGCAAAAACGTTCAGTGGTTGGATATTTGTTACTAACTCTTTACTAACAGGAGGCAGTAGAAATGCCCTGTTTGGTGAGAAAAGGGGAGTCTACTGAGTGGGAGAGAAGGAAAAGTTCTGACCCATAGAATCTCTTTTATTCTTGATGCAATTCATTATTGATCTAGTCCACCAGATGTCAAGAGTTGTAGAACCTTGACTTTAGACTTGCATCCTTCAGACTTGAGCCAGCCATTCAATCAAACCCTAATGGTGAATGTTAGCAAGCTCCGGGCTAAAAGCTGCCCAGCCGACTCCAGCGTCCTGCTTTGCAGTCATAGCTCTGCCTATCTCTAAAGCCTCCACACCAGCAGAGCCCTGGAGGCCAAGAAAGGCCTCCTTTGGAGCAAGAAAACGGCAGGGCCAAGTCCAGGCCCTCACCCGGATTCAAAACCTGGCTCAAAGATATATGACACGCACGCACACACGCACGCATGCACACAAATCCAAGAACCCTGTGCCCCACCAGCAACCTACCAATCCGGCATCAAAACTCTCACACTCAGGATAAAGGATCTTGCAGGAAAAAAGGGGGTTTCAGAAGTAACCAACTTTGTTTGTTTTAAGCTTTGTATCCCATAATTTTTTAGTCTAACATACAATCAAGGTGGTCAGAGTTGCCAACATATTAAATAGAAAAATAACTAGCTAAAAATCAGTGTGGTAAAATGACAAACTCTACAACTAGAAGGCAGAAGATGGAAAATGTGCAACAAAGGCTATTTTCATAACTAAGTCGGGGAAGGAATCCAGCAAATAAAATTACTTCTCTGCCATCATTGGATTTATTTAACCCAAACCGATTGAGGCCTTCTAAATGGCCGCAGAGCTGCTTAATGCTGGTTCAGTAGAGATCCCACCGTGGCCAGTTTGTACTCTTCAATGTCTCCATAAATGATTTAGATCAGGGGATAGAAGGAGAACTCATCAAATTTGTAGACGACACTAAACTGGCAGGAATAGCCAACAGGCCAGAAGACAGGCTGAAGATCAAGATGGATCTTGACAGACTTGAACCCTAGGCCCTGTCTAACAAAACGAAATTCAGTATAGAGAAAAATGAGGTTTTACAGTTAGGCAAGAGGAGCCAAAAGTGCAGGTACAGGTTAGGTGAAACCTGGCTCAATAGCAGTAACTGTGAGAAGGATCTTAGAGCCAGCTGTGTGCTGCAGCTTCCCAAAAAAGCCGATAATGTAGTTCTAGGCTACATTAACAGAGGGATGGAATCAAGGTCACGTGAAGCGTTAGTACTCCTTTATAAAGCCTTGTAAGATCACATTTGGAATGTTGCATCCCGTTTTGGTCACCACAATATAAAAAAGATGTAGAGACTTTGGAAAGAGAGCAGAGAAGAGCAACAAAGATGTTTAGAGATCTGGAGGCTAAAATGTATGAAAAACAATTTGCAGATATGGGTATGTCTTATATCATGAAAAGGAGGGTTGGGGGTGACATGGTAGCAGCAATATTTGAGGAGCTGCCACAAAGAAGAAGGGGTCAACCTATTTTCCAAAGCACCTGAAGGCAGGACAAGAAGCAATGGGTGGAAACTAATCAAGGAGAGATCCAACCTAGAACTAAGGAGGGATTTTCTGATCCTGAGAACAATTAATTCGTGGAATGGTGGCTTGCTTCCAGAAGTTATGGGTGCTCCATCACTGGAGGTTTTTAAGAAGAGACTGGACAACCATTGGTCTGCAATTGATAGGGTCCCCTGCCTGGGCAGGAGGTTGGACTATAAGACTTGGTTTAAGCCTGAGCATGTGTTTCTAGCCCAACCAGGTGTAAATGGCGATGAACTTTTGCATGTCTAGAAATGTCTCTGTTAATGTGATTCTCTCCTGCTTCCCTTAAATGTTTCTTGTTTGTGTGACTTCTCTCATAGACTTCCAGAGATATCTGTGGAACTAGCCAGCCACGATCGATTAATAATCTCCATTTTCCCAGTTAAAGAGTATGGGCATGGTGCCATAACCGTTTTGAATAGACCCGTGTTTCCTTAGCTACCTCCAAGGCATCGGAAGGCCTGCCTGCCCTTCATTAGAAATGGGGGTCCCAGGCAGTTGCCAAAAGACCCTGACCAAGGGTGCTCTTTTAGGGGTCTGTCCATCCCTGCCCTGGGCATCTTTGGTGGCATGATTTTAAAGACGCTCAGGAGAAACGATGGCCTTCTCCCTTTCCGTAGGAACCACGCTGCATTTGTACAGCCATGGTGCTTGCCTATTTACTTTGCAGGCCTCAGCCCCAAAGGCTCTCTTTCAGCTGGGCTTAGGAGTCAAGTGGGGATTTTGCAAGCCTTCTTCATTCCTGACCTGCCCTACTCCTCTGCCCAAGGCATGGCTGACCCAGTTCCCAGCTGCATTGGGCAATGCACAGGGCAAATGGGAACATGCCAGGCTACCCTTCTTTTTCAGCCTGAAGCATGTTTTGTACTTCCATGGGCAGATGGGGGGGGGGGAGCATGTGACCGGTGCCAGTGGTCACTTCCCCCTACCAATGTTTCTAATGATAACCGAAACATTCAATGCCCAATATGGCATATTCTCTCTCTCCCTCCCTCCCTCCCACTTGTACACACGCACACACCTTTTTGTGGTTGTGTGGTTGAGTTGATTCATCAGTTTAAGTCTAACAACCTTCTCCTCTTGAGGAAACCAGGCATCTTGTCTTTTCCCCCCTCCATAATCAAAACTACAATCATTATCAGCGGGAAACCAGGACTTGTTCCCCCAAAAGCAGCATCTGTCATTTTGGAACAGCTGGGCTGATGGGAGGGGGAGGGGCCAGACTGGATATAGCAATCTGTTTGTCCAAACTCTGGAATGTTTTCTCTAGAGTTCCAGTAACTGACCTCTTGTGTATTAGGGGAAACAAGCTGGACCTGCAAGTTTCCTAACGGGGCATTCACTACTTCCAGAGTGGTGCTTTTTCAAAACCTCAGCAACTTTAAGATACTGCTGGCAAGAGAATTCAGCTCCCAGAATTCCCTTGCCAGCATGCTCGCAGCCTGCACATCTTAAGCTTGCTGAGGTTGAGACACACTGCTACGGCAGTCTGCTGCAACTGCCAAAAAAGCTAATGCAGTCCTGAGCTGCATCAACAGAGGGATGCCCTCACAGTCACGTGATATGTTAGTACCACTTTATACTGTGCTGCTAAGACCGTACTTGGAATACTGCATCCATTTCTAGTCACCATGATAGAAAAATGTTGAGACTCTAGAAAGAGTGCAGAGAAGAACAACAATTAGTCTGGAAACTAATAGTATGATGAACGGGTCAAGGAACTAGTTATGTCTAGTTTAACGAAGAGGAGTAGGAGTAACATGATCACAGTCTTTCAATAATACTTGAGGAGGGGCTGTCACATAGAAGAGAAGGTCAACCTATTCTCCAAAGCCCCTGAAGGCAGGACAAGAAGTAATGGATGGAAACTTATCAAAGAGAGATTCAACGTAAATAAAGGAGATATTTCCTGACATTGAGAATAATTAATCAGTGGAACGGCTGCCTCCAGAAACTGTGGATACTCCATTACTGGAGGTGTCTATGGAGATTCTCAGAACTGAAAAAGCTTCTTGGATGAGAAGCAAAACGTCTTCAAGGAAAAACCATGTCCAGTAAAAACATTAAATAAATGCTTTGCGCAGTGGCAGCATTGTGGCTACTGAGGTTTATCCAAGGCACAATGATTACTAACTGAATACCTCCCAGCATTTGCAGGGGTCCCATTAGTTGGAAAGCCCTGGAGTTGCAGTTGAAACCATGGAGGTCATGAGAAGTTGGGCAAGGCTGCTCCAAGGTCTAAACATTGACTGAAGTTGCAGCTTCTCTCAGAAGCGGCCATGCAGGCAACTCTGGAAGGTTCTATCTTTCCAGATGCTCGGCATCTTCCTTGCCCCCCTTGTGGGCGACCACTCCATGTAGTCAAAACAGAGGGACTGTTGTGTCTTTGGAGCTCAGATAGGCCATGATATGCTAACCGTGGAGCTTGAAGCAAAACTGCCTCAAGGTTAAGAGAGGAGTGCAGCCATGTTCTTGGGAAAGCTTATCAGAACGTTGCGAGACACGGTCAGATCATGTTCAGCCATCTCCTTGTCACCATCCCAACCTGCATAAATAATGGCATGGATGTCATGCCGCATTTTGCTCTTGTTTTTCAAAGGTTGCTCACTTTTAATTTTTATTGCCATGTTCCCATTTTTGCAGAGCAACCTCCCTTAATTGCTTTTACTGTAGATCATCCAAAACATATAATTAAAGATCAGCTTTTGAATTGATTTATTGAAATGCTCTTTGATTTGACATTTTTATGTTTGGAGGCTTATTTTTTAAATTATGACCTGAGGAAGGTTCAGATAAGTATCATTTAATGTAGGGAGCCAGATCCTACAGGAAAACAGACACAGTTTTATGCTTCTCTTGCTGAAGTGAAGCAATGAGGATTTTTCTCTATCTCTTCTCCATTATTTCTAATTAATTATTTTATTTTCTTTCAAGCTGGCTTTTGAGAAGGGGTTGGTAGAGCTTCAGAGAGATATAAAAGCATTTTATTGTCTAGAATGACAGAATCTGGCTCTGTAGACTTTATGGTCATGAGCAAGCCAATTATTAAAGCAAACAGTGGAAAATAAATAAATAAATAAAGACTACAAACAGTCCATTTCGGAGAATTAGAAAAGTCATAATCACAGACTTCCTGGGGTTTTATTCATATCTCTGTAATATGATGCCAAGGTCTGAAGGTTGCTTGGATTGGCTTAAATCTCCCTGGCAGTGCAGCTCTTCGGCCCGGCAGAACATTCAGGACTCCGCAACCTGTTCAGTCGCTGAGCTCAGGCAAGGTGCAGGGTTGGCAGAGCCAGCCTCCCATGATACATAGATAGATAGATAGACAGACAGACAGCGCCGCCATTTCTAGCTGGATTTAAGCAGCAAAATTACTACAAGGACATAGAAAAACGTCTTTCTTTTTCTTAATTATGTAGGGCAGGGTTTTTAAAATTGCTGCCCCTTCTCCCGGGTCAGGTGGGCAAGCTGTGATTGGGCCTGCAAGACGCACCTGCAAAGCTGGCTGGCAGTCAGAGCTCCCTCCTTGGCCTGAGCCAATTGAGGTCTGCCATTCTTTCTGTGTTGAAGAGGGAAAATCCACCCAGAACAAAGGGGGAATGCGGACTGGGCCAGGGAACCTGAGTTTCAGGAATTGTGCAAAACTAGGCAAGCTCATTCCTCCCATTAAAAACATAGTTTAGATGTTGAATTCTGTTTTTGTTTTTTAAATTCTGTCACTAGGTTTGTTTATTTGTTCGACATGCTTAATGATGAAAGGTGGTGTGGGTATATTGTGCCACTAGCACAAGTAAAATCATCAGCATTGTTCATGGGCCAGACAAATTCATGCGCCCTTTAGGGCAGGGGTGGGGAATGATGGCCCTTATGACTTGTGGGCTTCAACTCCCAGAATTTCTGAACCAGCCGCAGGTCATAAAGGGGGCGTTGTTCCCCATCTCTGATTTAGGGAGTCAAAAATTTGAGGGCCCTGTCAGAACCCCTGAAATGCAGTACTTCTGCAAAACCCCGGGAGCTTGAACCGGCCCACAGCCAGTTGTGCAGTCCCCACTTGGGTCCCACAGCCTGGCAGCCTAAAGGAAACACAGAAGGGCAAGCAATTGAGTGAAAAAGCAAAACAGAAGACAACCCATAAAGCCAGGAGAGCATCCTGGTTGTCTAGGGAGATATGTCTCTCCCCCCCGCCCTCTCTCTTTTTTAAAGGCAACCCTATTTGAATATTAGGGGGAAAATTAATAAATTGCACAATAGCAAAGGTAATATGACCAATTCAGACAGATTAGAGAAGGGCAGCAAAGGTCATCTGAGGCACAACCAGAAAGTTCATCCTCCAGAGAGAAAGAGTGTTGAGTTTTGAAAAGAGCAGATTGTCAGACTCAAAGATGGGAATAATGGATCTAAGTTACCTCTGATCCCATTTGAATATTTGGAAATATTACTAGACTTTAGTATAAATTATAGTATGAAATGGAGAGCTGATCTGTACTGAGTGGGGATGGGGAAGGGGAACAGGGCTCCCTCTGTGCTGCTGCAAAAGCTGAGCCTCCCTTTTTGCCCAACCTTGGTGGTTTCCATTGTGACGGGGAGCAGCAATAGAATTCACAGCCTCCAAGTGGCTTTTAAAATTAAAATTAACCTTTTAAAATACATCATTTAATTTTTAAAAATGACATAGGCTTCCAGAATTAATGAGAATTCTCCTAAGACATCTGACAAGATTTTGGGGCAGGGTAGGTCATCAAAGATGATTGCTCCATTTTGCCCTTGAGCATAGAGACCCCGGCCACCCTTGACTTTGTAGAGAACATATCTAGTCTTCTAGGATCAGATCAAAAATTTATGCAATATGCTCTTTTGTTTGCAAGAACCGTGATCAGAACTCTAGTTGTTCAGAAATATAAAAGCATAATGATGAAAAATTCCCTGTTATACTCCTGCAGCTGTAGATTCACGCTATACTGCTGCTCTGGGCTTTGGGGGAAATTCCATATAACTGTAATGGTGAACATCAGCAGCCAGTACTGAATACCGAGAAACATTCGGAGGAACATAATTCCATCTTGTCGCACCGACTGCGACAAACACAACAGCAGCATTTTAGGGGCAGCCACCACCATCATGATGTCTTATCATTCCCAAATGGCTTGCTCAAATCCTAACACGTTAATTTTTGTAAACACTAAAAATATTCCTTACAAATTTGTGCAAGCCTGCACTATGAAACCTTGTGTGAGAAGACTGGGACTCTCAGTGTTAGTGAAAATCTTACAAAGTCATTTCTTATTTCTTCGCATTATGTTTACACGACTGCCTGGCTGCCTTAAAATTCTGCCCTGCTACCTCTCTGCCTGGGCTGCTGGCCAGAGGAATCCAGAGGGCCCCGTTGGCATTCTGGTGGCTCTCCCCAGAGTAGCAGCCGTGGTGCCCAAGAGCAGCAGGTTCATAAGGTTTCATTATATGACAGAAGCGTCCATAAACTTTTCCTCTTTTGATGAAACGCCCACTCATCTTATAAACTGTCAACCTGTCGTGGAAAGTTTTCTTAGAAACCCTTTTTTTCCCCCCTTCCAGCCCGCAAGTTAAAGAAATTGGGTAACCTGAAGATGCAAGAAGAAGGGGAGACGGCAGGGCCATCGAGCCCCACTGAGGAGCAAGCCACGAAAATGCCCATAGCACACATTGATGGCCTGGAATGCCAGCCTATCTTCCTCAATGTCCTGGAAGCGATTGAGCCTGGCGTGGTTTGCGCAGGGCATGACAATAACCAGCCCGACTCCTTCGGCTCCCTTCTCACCAGTTTGAATGAACTTGGAGAGAGGCACCTGGTGCATGTGGTGAAATGGGCAAAAGCCTTGCCAGGTAAGAGGCATTTCTGTGTACCCTCATTCAGCCCTATCAGGATCTGAAGATGTTTAGCCAAGGGGAGGGTCTCAGGTGGTGGAGGCACTCGGAGAGGAGACTTCCGGGCGATCTTAGAGCTGAAGGCTAGACTGGAGATTGAAAAAATTTCATGGAAGAAGGTGATAGTTAACCTAGGACAGAGAATAATAAGGTTTGAAGGGACCTCAGAGGTCTTCTAGTCCAACCCCCTGCTTTGTTATTGCCACAAAAACTGCACGGAATGGTCCATGAGGGATTGCATTTATCTCAAGGAAACTTGACTGAGGGTACGAGGCCTGGATACATTCCTTGGTATCCGTCAGGTTCCTGCTGACGTTAGACTTAACATTTTTAAATGCAACGAAAGGGCCGAGGGATCTGTTGCCTATTTACATTTCTTGGCTTCAGATAGGTCCTGTTGGCATTTTGAAAAACAAATAATAAAAAGGCTCTCAAAAATCAAAATGTGTCCTTGAGCCTATAGAGATTGTCACCCTGAGAGCAGCCATACAATCCTCCCTTTGCCAGGATTGTGCTGAGAAGTGCCTGCTGCCCTGCTGGGCTTCGTCTGCCTCTTGTTTCCATACTCCCTGGAGTACTTGCCTCCCTCTCTCTGGCCAGCTTTACTAAAGGCTTCTTTGCTGCCCAGCATTTCTTGCTCAGGTATTATGTGAGGCTTGTTTTGATTTGATTGACTGATTTGTGCTCAGCTTCAGTTTCTTATGCAAAATAAGAAAAAACGTTTCCGTTCAAATATTACACAGAGTTCCTTCTCCCATTATTCTGCATATTCTTTGAAATTAAATTTTGTTGTTTTCTTCCATTAACTGCTGTCCAACTAATGGGTAAAAAGCCAGTTGGAGTGGGAAATCATCCATAAAAAATCCATCAGTGTAAAAGAAAAGCAGAAGATAAATCCCATAACCACCGTTCTATAGAACAAATGAAAGAATCCAGTTTTTCAAAATATTGAAGGATCTTACAGAACAAGATGCTCCCTGAGAAAATACGTTTCAGACAGTGCCGTGAGAGCTTAGCCTTCTGGTTCTTTCCAAATGGCCTTTTCTTTATGCACCACATGCAGGCAAGTCAAGATTTAATAGGGGCAGCTGAGAGTTCTATTCCAGTCTTTGTCCAAAAGACTCAAACGGTGCACCCGAAACAGTTCGTGTTGCATAAAGTGCACAAGGTGACCCTGTCCCAGGAAGCGTCAAGGACCCAGAGACCACCCAAAACCCCTCGCATCACCCCTGGCCCTGAATTGCCTTGAATACAAGGCACTCGGGCCAGGTAATGGGGACCCCACAGGCCTTCTCCCTTCAAACTCCCTGACCCCCTGGGTTCAGTATTCAGAAACCTGGATTGCGGTGAAGGTAAACACAGTATCTTTATTCTCCCAGGTATTCCTCAGGAAAAGGGGGCATGCCAGTGCCTGGCAAAGACAAGAGGAAAAAGCACCCTGCAGAGCAGACCTTGGCGGAGGAGGCGGAGATAGTTTCAGATAAAAGGACAATTGGGGATGACACCTTTTGTGATTAGGCAACTCTCCTTATGAGAATTTTGTAATGCCCACAAAATTCCACCACCCCAAAAAGTTTTGCATTGCAAGAAGCGTTCTTCCCTTTAGAGCCTGAGCTTTAGGGCTATGAAGAGAAGTTCGAACTGTCACGGAGTGGGGCTCCTCCCCCCTGGATAACCTGGGCCTCCAGAGGCCTCTTTATATTATTGCTCTGGATTCATGGACAAAATCAGGACAAAAAATGCACTAATAAGGCATAACTAGGAAGCTGAAGATGGAAATTTAAGCACCAAATACAATGGTGCTTAAAGTTTGTGAACCTTTTGAATGTTCAATATTTCTGCATAAATGTGATCTAAATGTTATTTCATCTCCACGCAAGTACCAAAACTAGATAAAGAAAACCAAATTAAACAAATGAGTCAAAAACACCCACTGGTTGATCGAGGAAAACGATCCGGAGTGATATATTTATGTGTGGCAAAAGTATGTCTCTTTCTTTGCTTTCAGTAACTGGTCTGCCCCCACCACCCCACCCCCACCACTTAGACAGCAATACCTGCAGCTAAACATTTCTGATAACTGCTGATCAGCCCCTCACATCAGCTCGGAGGAATTTTAGCCCACTGCTTCCTCCAGAGCAGCCTCCTGACTCTAATTTCCCCTTCAAATGAAGCCTAGAGGTTTACATACTTTCACTACACACAAATATATAGATTTGGATAATTTTTCTGAACGAATAAATGAAGGAGTGTTCTGGTTCTGACTGATTAATTTGTAGGATGAAAGAGGCATCTACTTCCTTTTTCAATGTCACCTCAGTCCTGCTTATAAAGTATTGTCAATTCTAATTTCTGCTAATTTTCATGAAAGCTTTAACAGATTAACAGTGTTGGAAGGGACCTTGCAGGTCATCTAGTCCAACCTCCTGCCCAAGCAGGAGACCCCACATCTGCCTCTACCTAGGATCAAACCCACAACCTCCTGATTGTGAGGCAAGAGCTCCACTTCTAGGCCACAGGATCTCTATAGGCTCTATAAGCTGCATAGGAGTTATCAGTTTCATTAATCTCACTTTTCCATCGATGTTCAGTTTGTACATATGCCTGTCTCTGTGTGCATGCTTAAGCAAGTTGTATTTATAAAAGAAAATAAAAGAAAAGGTTGACTCAGCCTTCCATCCTTTCAAAGGTAGGTAAAATAAGGACCCAGATTGTGGGGGCAATAAGCTGACTTTGTATAAATATATATAAAAGTATGAAGGCTATTGCTTAACGCATTGTAAGCCGCCCTGAGTCTCCAGAGAAGGGCAGCATATAAATCAAATAAAAATAAATAAATTCTACCACCTTCATTGATTGTTAAGTCTCCAAATACCTGCTGAAATAAAAATTAATGTAATTAAAAGAATAGTGTTTGTTTTTGGTAATAGAATTCTACCTCCTTTCATTAAATGCCTCTTCCTCAAGAGGGTCTCCATCTATTTTGGATAGTGATCATTGCATCATTCCTGTCACCCCCTACCCCATCATTCTATGGACAAGGACACGCTAACTGGGAATAACGGGGTGCTCTTGTTGAACATGTATACAGGCCCTTCTTCTGAGGAAGTTGCCTTGCCATATGGGAAGCCATCATACCATATAGATCCCAGCACAGAGTCCCGTCAGAAGAATACGCTAATTATATCCGTTGCAGATAAAAGCTTGTTGCCATGATGGAGGAAAAGGTGAACAAACTGAGGGCCCTTGTTCCATAAGGTTTCAGACATGAAGTCTGGCGGGGCAGGACGAGGGGAGAAGAGGTGGCCCCCCAAAGAGGGAAAAATACTCTGGTGAGCATTGAAAGGCACGGCAAGAAAGAGTGGCTAAACTAGGAGAAAGACTGTGTCATGGGAGCCAACCAGCTGAATGTGGGAAAACAGCTCCAACCAGCCGAGAGGCAGTCTTTTATACCAGTTTCTCAAAACACAATGGAAAGGGCTGTCAGTGCTTCAGCCACCAACACAACCAGACTTTCCACTGGAGGAGGTAAAGTGATACGGGCAAGAAATTTACTGACACAAGAAACAGAAAAGCATAAGAACCAACTCTGTTCCTGACGGATATGGAGAAAAGATGATCCAAACTTATCAAATTGATATTGGCCGATTCATGTGTGTTCTGATCCAGTTAAACAATATTGCTAGAAGATAAAAACTCTTCAGAATATTACCAGTGTCTTTAAAAGCCTGGGCAGGCAGGTGGACCAGCTGGAGAGGTACTAATCCTCTTTGCTCGTCCTTAACAGGCAGGGAAGGAAAATCAGGACCCTGGAAAGAAAAAACAGGCAAGGAATGTCCCATTGAGAAAGACCTGAAGTCCTAAACCCTGGCCTCCGTCATCAGTATAAGGGATTCCTTGACAAGAATGAGCTACAACCCATAAGAGAAGGGAAAATATCTTTAGCAAAAGCCTTGCAGGATTTAGGGAAGATTTTAAAATATAGTGAAAGGAGGCAGCAGCCCAGACATCAGTAGAGGAAGACTGGGCATTAGAACCATAGCTGCAGATAATAAGGGCAGAGGAATGAAATGGAAAACTTCGAAATCTTCAGCAAATGACAGCAGGGAGGCAGTAACCCTCCCCATGTACAAGATCAATCACCAAGTCCACATCTGCAGACAAAACAGAGGGACCAGAGATCTTCAGATGGGAAAGCGAATAGGACAAGTATGACGGGTAGGCATGGTAAAAGCCTGCTGAGAGTAGAATGGAGGGCTAGGACTTGTTCAAAGCAAATGGACCCAACTGAAACAAAGGGGAATAGATCTCGGTATAAAATGTCATATGCCTATATAGAAAATCAAGTCCCTGATTATGGAATTCAAGTTGAAGGCATCTGGATGATATTAAAGAGAAGGAAATGAAAAGGATTCTATTGTGGGAATTTGGTACAGGTTGCCTGCCAAAGCAGAAGTGGATCAGAAGGTGTCTTTCTAAATCAACCTTGGAATTTCTTACGAGATCAAGAGTCTTGGCTAACCCACTAGGAATGGCACCAATTCGGAAACTCTTAGGAAAGAGAAGTCCAAGAGACTTCTGTTCTTTCTTGGTGGTGAGAATTTTGCCAGAAAGTAGAAGAGACAAGGGGATCCAGCTGTCGGGTACCAAACCCTGCATACGAGAGGGAACTGGCTGATGAATTGGAAGAGTTTTGTTCTTGGGGAACAAAATCTGCCCATGTTGGAGTAAAAAAAGAAATTGAAGAGGAAAAACAGAGGCAAGTCAATTTATTTATTTTTATTTATTTTATTTTGTCGAGTACATATTAGATAATATATATAAGCATGAATTGAATACATAAAATGAATACAATTAAAGGGAACATTAGGACAGGGATGGAAGGCATGCTGGTGCTCTTATGCACACCCCTTACAGACCTCTTAGGAATGGGGTGAGGTCAACAGTAGGCAGTCTAAGGTTAAAGTTTTGGGGGTTTTGGGATGAAACCACAGAGTCTGGTAGTGCATTCCAGGCATTGACCACTCTGTTGCTGAAGTCATATTTTCTGCAATTGAGTTTGGAGCGGTTCATTTTAAGTTTGTCTCTATTGTGTGCTCGTTTATTGTTGTGGTTGAAGCTGAAATAGTCATTGACAGGTAGGACATTGTAGCAGATGATTTTATGAGCTATGCTTAGGACATACCGAAGGCGGCGTAGTTCTAAATTTACTAACCCCAAAATTTCAAGTCTGGTGGCATCAGGTATTCTGTTGCGAGCAGAGGAGTGGAGGACTCTTCTTGTGAAATATTTCTGGACACGCTCAATTGTATTAATGTCCAATATGCAGTGCAGGTTCCAGACAGATGAGCTGTGTTCAAGAATTGGTCTAGCAACTGTTTTGTATGCTCTGGTTAATAGTGTAATATTACTGGAGAAGAAGCTACGCAAGATTAGGTTTACAACCCTTAATGCCTTTTTGGCGATGTTGTTACAGTGGACTTTAGCACTTAGATCATTAGATATGAGTACTCCAAGGTCCTTGACAGAGTGAGGGTCATCTACAAGGTCAAGTCCACTTAGCTTGTATTTGGTGTTCTGATTCTTTTTGCCAATGTGTAAGACAGAGCATTTGTTGGTTGAGATTTAGAGTTGTCAATTGTTTGACCATTCCGACACAAAGTCAAGGTCTTTTTGAAGGGTAGCAGCATTGTTGGTAGTGTTAAATAGTTTAACATCATTGGTGAAGAGAACGCAGTTACTTATAATATGATTACAAAGGTCATTTATGTATAGTATGAAGAGTGTTGGTCCTAGAACGCTGCCTTGGGAGACACCACTATTAACAGGTGTAGGATTTGATAGGGCGCTCCCTATTTTGACCACTTGTTGTCTGTTTGACAGAAATGCAGTTATCCAATTATGGAGGGGTCTGGAGATGACGTAGGATTTTAGTTTTAGAAGTAGTTTGTCATGTACCACTGAATCAAAGGCTGTACAGAAGTCTATGTAAATTGCATCTATTGCTTTGCTCTGATCAAGATTTGTAGTCCATATGTTTTTGCAGTGTAGAAGTTGTAGATTACAGGATAATTTTTTTCTGAAACCAAATTGTTTATTAGAGAGTAGGTTGTTTGTTTCTAGGTGGAGGGTAATGGATTGGTTGATGATTGATTCCATGACTTTGCAGGTGACGCAGCATAAAGAGATTGGTCTGTAATATTCAACTAGGCTGGGGTCTCCCTTTTTGAAGATAGGGATGACCGTGGCTAGTGATCATAGGTTGGATAGGAAACTGGTCCTGAAAGATTTTTCAAAGATTATGCTTAGGGGTTCTGCATAGCAGTGGAAAGCATTTTTAAGAAGTATGCACATAGTCCATCAGGTCCAATAGACAGAGATGGTTTCAGTCTACGTAATGCCTTTTCAACATTATCTTCTGTGAAATCTATTTGTGTTAGATCGTTGTAGTTATTAGTGGTTCGACTAGGGAATGTTGTACAATGTTATACACATTGTACAATTGTGTACAATAGACTTTGGGATGGCAGGAATTAACAGGCTCTGAAAAAAGGCATCATCATACCTGGCTGGAACTTCTAAAGGATGTTCAGAACCACGAGGGAAGGAAGAACTGGAAAAGGAGACAGCTATGAATAATTTTCAGGAGAAGAAAAATGGGAAAAGCAGAGGCCTGCCTAGACAAATTGGGAGCTCTTTGGCTTGCCAAGAAGGATCATGGAGTTAGAGTCTGGTCTCCTGGACACCCAGGGAGGAAGCCGGAGGGGTGGGGGGTGGGGGGGGCTCAAGCTCTGCATGAAAGGTTGGGGGCAATGGAGGAATAGCCAGCCTAGAGTCATGATAGACTCCACCTGATCGGAAGTTTTCAGACTGGGGCTGACTGTCCTGGATGGCTGAATCAGATCAGAGTTTGGATGACATGACATGACATTTGTTTAGTAAATTTCTATGGCCGCCCATCTCAAGTGCTTGACTCGGGGCAACTAACAATATGAACAAAGATTTCTAAAAATATACAAGAAACAGAAGATATCCAGCAGCCATAGAAAAAAATGGCAAAACATCAGTCCAGCCTTCAACATGGCTAGGGGACGGGCTCCATCATGCCGACAGGACCCAGGCTCTGGCACGAAGCCAAGCTTTCAAGGCCAACAGGGATGGGGCCGATCTAATCCCCAGACGTCAGGCGCTGCAATAAAAAAGCCGATAGGAGATTGGACCCAGAGCATATCGTGCTGGATCTAACAGGATGGGGAGATGCTGCTGGAGGGAGATGGCCCCATAGGTAGCCTGGCCCCAAGGCTTGAAAAGTAACACCAGTACTTTGCATTGTATCCAGGAGCCGCCTGTGTGGCCTGTGGAGCAGAGGTGTGACATGTGCCAAACAACGGGCACCCACTGCATTTGGCACCAGGTGAAGCGTCCAAGGACCCTTCGAGGGCAGCCCCATGAGGAGTGCCTTCCAGTAATACAAGCAGGATTTAAGATGCCTTTTGATCTGAACATTATACGATCCTTCTTTATTGAAAAGAAGCAGGAATGATCAGACGACACTCTGGGCTTTCCTTTCCGTTTTACCTGAATAAAGAGGTTCTCAGTTCATCCAGGCAAACTGAGAGAATTTTAGTTTTTGATTTGGATGCAACTGCATTGAAAAATTGGGACTTGATCATCTAACAAAGCACTTAATTTCTATTGGTTCCTATTTTACAGAATTTGATGTGCACAACTGTGGTTTATGAATGAAAACCTATCTTCCTACCAATTCATGAAGAAACATGTACTAGAGCAACTCAATTCTAAGCAAGGTAGAACCAGCAAGTCCAGGAACGGACTCCTGAGCTTGCTCCTGAACGTCGAAACTTCTAATACTGTTTTAATTATTCAGCCATATGTCATATCACCAATACAAAAGAGGGGAAGCAAAATTGGGGGGCGGGGGGAGCCCGTAAGCATACCTGCGTCACCATCCACACTCAAACAGGGTGCCTGCCATGCTCTTTCTCTTCCTGCCTTCAGCTCCCCGAAGGAAGTGACTAGAACCAAATGGTTTAAACTGCTGGAAAGACCAAGTGATTGCCACCCATTTTGAAAGGATAACTTTGCATGGAAGATCTTCGTTCTGTCAGTCTTACATTCCCAACCTGCTGCTTTTCTCAAAGGGTCATTTTAACTTCAGTCAAATTATATTTTTTAGACCCTATTCCTGAAATTGTGAATAAGGATAATGAGAAAGTCACTCCTATTTGAGATTGCAGGTGTCGTGTCACCATGACTTCCAAGACCGATGTCTTATTAGCAACCCCATAACTTGCTGGTGGTTCTTATCCCTGTTAAAATAGAGCTTTTAAAAAGTACTGCCTGATTATTAACGCCTTCTCATTTTGAAGGACTCCGGTGGTAAATGTTCATTAAAACCTGTGGCCTGATTTAGAGCGAAGCAGCCTAGAGTTTGAGTGTTTGACTTTCCCGGGTCTAGAAAGAGGCAAGAGAACTCCTGAGCCAGATCGCCTGGTTTCAGCAAAGGGTCTCCTCCACATGCTCCCACCCTGACCTGCTCCCCTTCCTCTCTTTGGCTGCTGCTCCCAGGCCACGCAGGGAGACAAAGATGGAAGGGCAGCCGAAAGAAAGGCCAAGGAAGGGGCTTTTGCTGGGTCCTCCTCCTCCTCCTCCTCCTCACTTTTGCCTTCCCTTCATAAGAAATGTAATTGCTGCCTCTGCAGTTTTTGACTGTGAAGGATGCAATATTTATTTATTTTATTTATTTATGAAACTTATAGGCCGCCCATCTCGTCTCAAGGTAATATCCAGTTCGGTTGCCATGTGTGTGTAGGCTTTTAGCTGCTCGGTTAAGGCAGACCATTGCTCGGGTTAGAGCCCTCCGGTGCCTGTGCTGCACCAATAGTTCAAGAATGTCTCCTCAGGAAATTCCAAGGCGCCAGGCGCAGCCAGCTTACCACCACCAAGTCACTTTTGCAAAGTCTTGCTGGCCCTGTTCAGTTGTGAGGCTCAGTTTCCAAGAATTCAGCTATGAAGCACACTTTCCACAACTCTTCTCTTGCAGCAACTGTTTTGCTATTTCTTTGGCCAGCAATTCAGATGATTCCAGTTGGCCACATGCAAGGTTGTTGTCCAGCATATCTAGGAAGTACCTAATGGGAAAGCTTGAACGTCAGACTTAATCGATTGCCTTTACTGAAGCTTTTAACTGGGTACATCCTTGGAGGGGGAGGGGAGGGGAGGGGAGGCAGAAAAGGCCAAGGAGGTGACCACGACTGCTTGACAAAAGCTGAGGCTTCTATCACATGGTCCATCCTGACTTCTCTAACGCCTCCTCTTAAATTATCAAGTCTTTAATAAGCCTGTTTTGTAGATCCAATAAGAAAATATTTTACAGATCATTCCTAACAGACAGGAAGCAGCAGGTGAAGCTAAGCAAAATCACATCAGATACCTGTACAATTAGCACAGGGCTCCCCCAAGGATGTGTGCTCTCCCCACTTCTCTCTCTATATCAATGACTGCATCTCAAACGTTCCGCCTGTTAAATGACTGAAGGTTGCAGATGATATAACATTGATTGGTTTCATTTGAGACGGTGATGACTCTACATACAGATGGGAGGTTGAACAACTAGCCTTGTGCGACAGGAACAATCTGGAACTGAACACACTCAAAACCGTAGAAATGGTGGTGGATGTTAGGAGAAACCCTCCCATACTACCACCTCTCGCAATACTAGACAACACAGTATCAACAGTAGAGACCTTCAAATTTCTAGGTTCTACCATATCTCAAGACCTAAAATGGACACCTAACATCAAAAATGTCATCAGAAAAGCACAACAAAGAATATTCTTTCTGAGCCAACTCAGAAAGCTCAAACTGCCCAAGGAGCTGCTGATCCAGTTCTACAGAGGAATTATTGAGTCTGCCATCTGCACCTCTATAATTGTCTGGTTTGGCTCCGCAACCCAACATGACAGACACAGACTTCAGAGGATAATTAGAAACTGCAGAAAAAACAATGGCTACCAACCTGCCTTCCATGGAGGACCTGTATACTGCACGAGTCAAAAAGAGGGCTATGAAAATATTTACAGACCCCTCGCATCTTGGACATAAACTGTTTCAACTCCTACCCTCAAAACGACGCTATACAGAACTGCACACCAGAACAACTATACACAAGGACAGTTTTTTCCCAAACGCCATCACTCTGCTAAACAGATAATTCCCTCAACACTGTCAAACTATTCACATTAGGCTGCATTACTATTGCTATTGGTCTTCTCATCATTCCTGTTGCCCATCTCCTCCCACTTGTGACTGCATGACTGTAACTTTGTTGCTGGTATCCTTGCGATTTATATTGATATTGCTTCCTAGTATGATTTGATTGCTTATTGTACCGTATGACTCTCACTGGGTGTTGTGCCCTGTGATTCTTGACGAGTGTATCTTGTCTTTTTATGTAAACTGAGAGCCTATGGACCAAGGACAAATTCCTTGTGTGTCCAATCATACTTGGCCAATACAGAATTCTATTCTATTCTATTCTATTCTATTCTATTCTATTCTATTCTAT
>WNWU01000106.1:968475-1084192 GCA_012654045.1 Ptyas mucosa
TCTATTCTATTCTATTCTATTCTATTCTATTCTATTCTATTCTATTCCTATTCCTATTCCTATTCCTATTCCTATTCCTATTCCTATTCCTATTCCTATTCTAATTCTAATTCTAATTCTAATTCGGATGGTTGTGGGGGGAGGGGGGGAGGAAATGAAGAGGCCAGTGGAAAGAGAGTCTTCCAATCCCTGTGACAGTTGGGAGAGGCAAGAGGTCGGGAGAGGGAGGGGCTAGAAGAGCGCCCCCGTTTTGCTCAAGCAGTGGCGCTCTCCTGCCCCCTCAGCTCATCCTGCTCCCCCAATGGCGACGGAGTGCAGAGCCCTGGACTCCGGCTGGTATACTTAAATGCCAGGTCTGTGGTGAACAAGGCCCTCCTTGTTCAAGATCTTATAGACGAGGAGGCTGCAGACCTGGCTTGTATCACTGAGACCTGGCTGGGGCCAGGGGGAGGTGTCCCTCTTGTGGATTTGTGTCCCCCAGGTTTCCGGATACTACATGAGCCGCGACTCCAGGGGAGGGGCGGAGGAATGGCGGTAATTATTAAGGAAAGTCTCAGTCCTAGAGAGGTCACTGTGCCTCAGATAGGTGGGTGTGAACCCCTCCTTTTGCAATGGGACCCTGGAGTTCAGTCTGGGTTGTTGATCACGTACCTCTCCCCCAGCTGTGTGGCCTCAGCCCTGCCCGCACTACTAGATGTCTTAGCCGAATTGGTGGTGGAACTCCCCAATCTTTTGGTCGTGGGAGATTTCAACCTGCCGTCGGCTGGTGAGACATCTGAGTTGGTGAGGGAGTTCATGACCTCCATGACGGCCATGGACCTAACTCAGATTCTACAGGGCCCAACTCATATTGGAGGACACTCACTCGACCTGATTTTTCTTTCTGGACAGTGGATAAATGATCGCAGGGAGGGGATTTTATCTATCGACCCTCTGTCATGGACCGATCATTCCCTCCTTAGGCTTGACTTTCCTACCGCCATCCCTCGTCGCAGGGATGCGGAGCCAGTAAGATGATTCTGCCCCAGGCGCCTAATGGAACCCGAAAGGTTCCTGATGGAGCTTGGGTCATTTCCTGCCTCCTTAGCCCACGATTCATCTGAGGCCCTTGTGACGCCCTGGGAACAGGCTGTGGTGGGGGCCCTGGATCGAATCGCGACTTTGCGGCCTCTGATCCAACGCAGATCCCGGGCGGCTCCTTGGTTCACTGTGGAGCTCAGGGAAATGAAGCATCGGAAAAGATGCCTGGAGGGTGGTTGGAGATCCTCCCGACCTGAGTCCGACCGAACACAACTAAGGACCCATATTAGGTCTTACCTTGTGGCAATGGAAGTGGCGAAACATAACTATTTCGCCACTCTCATTGCATCTGCAGAAAACCGCCCATCAGCCCTGTTTAGAGTGACCCGCTCCCTCCTTAATCAGGGAGTGAGGGAGGACCCCTTGCAGGGCCATGCTGAGGATTTTGCACAGTTTCTGCAAAATAAAATCACTCAGATTCGGACCAGGTTGGACTCCGACTGGACAGTCTGTTGAGGCGACGGGGGCTAGTCTTGGTGGAGACATCTGGGTTGAGTTTGAGCCTGTTTCGCTGGATGACGTGGACAGGATTATGGGTAGGCTGGGGTCCTCCACGTGTTTATTGGACCCTTGTCCCTCCTGGCTAGTTTCGGCAGCCAGAGAGGTGACTGGAGATTGGATCCAGGCTGTTGTCAACGCTTCACTAAAGGAAGGGGTCTTCCCCGCTGCACTTAAAGAGGTGGTGGTTCGACCCCTCCTTAAGAAGCCTAACCTGGACCCTGACATTCTTAACAACTACCGTCCAGTCTCCAACCTTCGCTTTTTAGTGAAGGTTGTCGAGTCCGTGGTGGCGCAGCAATTCCCTCAATTCCTGGGGGAAACTGACTACCTGGATCCTTACCAATCTGGTTTCAGGCATGGCCACAGCACAGAAACAGCATTGGTCACCCTAGTAAATGATCTCTGGCGGGACAGGGATGGGGGTTGTTCCTCCATCCTGGTCCTTCTTGACCTCTCAGCGGCTTTCGATATCATCGACCATGATATCCTGCTGCAGCGGCTCAGGGTGATGGGGTTAGGAGGCAGTGTTCTACAGTGATTCTCCTCCTATCTCTCTGGTCGTCTGCAGTCTGTTTGGGCGGGGGGTCAGGGATCCTCCCAGAGGCCTCTCACTTGTGGGGTGCCTCAGGGATCAGTTCTCTCCCCTCTGCTCTTTAACATCTATATGAAACCGCTGGGTGAGATCATTCATGGTTTTGGGGTGAGGTATCATCAATATGCTGATGATACCCAGCTTTACATCTCCACCCCGACCACCCTAGGGATGCCCTTTCCGTGATGTCCCACTGCCTGGAAGTGGTGTGGGTTTGGATGGGGAGGAACAGACTTAGACTCAACCCTTCCAAGACTGAGTGGCTGTGGATGCCGGCATCCCAGGATCTGGAGGTTCCATCTTTAATGATCGGGGGAGAAACTCTTGCTCCCTCTGATAGGGTCCACAACTTGGGTGTCCTCCTGGATTCTCAGCTGTCCTTAGATGACCATCTGACAGCCGTAACCAGGGGGGCCTTCGCACAGGTGCGTCTCATGCACCAGTTGTGCCCTTTCCTAGACTGGGATGCCCTCACCACGGTCACTCACGCCCTCGTTACCTCTAGGTTGGACTACTGTAACACCCTCTACATGGGGCTGCCCTTGGGATGCATCCAGAGGCTTCAGCTAGTCCAGAATGCAGCCGCACGGGTAGTTACGGGGCGTCTAGATACTCCCGTGTAACACCTCTCCTGCGTGAGCTGCACTGGCTGCCGGTGGTGCTCCGGATACATTTCAAGGTGCTGGTGCTTACCTATGAAGCCCTTCATGGCTTAGGCCCGGGGTACTTGCAGGACCATCTCCAGCCGCTCTCCCATCGTCCTGTGCGCTCTCACAGAGTTGGCCTCCTCAGGGTGCCGTCAGCCAAACAATGTCGGCTGACGGCCCCTAGGAGGAAGGCATTCTCTGTGGGAGCCCCGACCCTCTGGAATGGATTGCCCACTGAGCTCAGGACAGCCCCCAACCTTCTTTCCTTCTGTCACGAGCTGAAGACGTGGCTCTTCCGTCAACTAAGCTGATCTGTTTGGGGGTACACTGTGATAATTTTAATCTGTTTTAATTGGGTTGCCGATTTTAATTTTTTTCTCTATTGTGATTTGTATTGAAGTAGTCATTTTGTAAGCCACCTTCAGTCCCCAGGGAGAAAGGCGGCATATAAATCACAATAATAAATCAATCAATCAATCAATCAATCAATCTATTCTATTCTATTCTATTCTATTCTATTCTATTCTATTCTATTCTTGGTTTATCATTTGTATTTTTTTTTAAAAATCAACCAGTTTCTTTTCTATGTGCAATAAAGGATCCTTTTCCAGCTTGATCTGTAGCCTATGATTTGTAGTCCTGTTTTTGGTACTCTATCTTGTCAAATAAACATTTGTTCCATGTCTGTCATTCCTTCATTAATATCTTTAGGACATATTCTATCCATAGAAACCATTCACACCACCTGCATAACTTCCCTACCTTCCTCTGCCCCCCACCCACCCTGTTTATGGCAGGATGCCAGCAAGCTTAGCAATGTGTAGCGAAGATGGCAGAGCTGGGACATACCTTGTTAGTGTCTTGTCTGCTCTTCCTCAAGCCAGATGGACCCTCAAGGGTGGGTAAAGGAAGTTATTTGGAGTCCCCCTTTAACTGCTATTTTTCTCCTCTTTTAATTCTGTGCTATTTCATACTACACTCAGCTTGCGTTTTTTTGGTCTTTAAATGTGATGTTGCTTTTCTGCCAGTTGCCTTAGGCTGAAATAATGGATACAAATTGGCATCTTCCTCACAAGAAAGTTATAGCTTCTTTGCAACCGCAGTCGTTATTGTTAAATAAATATTTTGTTGTGATTTATCAATTGGCAAGTAGCCAACGGCATGCAATGAAGCACATCTTCCTTCAAAGTCCTTCTGCTAGGCAGGGGGAGGTGGGCTGCCCGTGGGGACAAAAGCTTCCTTGGTCTGGCTGCCCTGGCGGGAGAGTTCCTGGCCTGGGATAAGATCTACTCCTGCCTAAGAGGAGTTTCTGACTGAAAGGAAAAGGGAGAGTTAGAATGTGAAGGGGATGATTGTCTAACCATGGATCTCCGTGACTGTTCTCTTCACACCTATTTCCTGCCTGTAGGGTAGCGCCCGCTCTGGGAGTGTGCTTCCCACTCTATGGTGCCTCCCCTTTCCCCTTGCTCCTCTCCTCTCTGATTGCCCCGCAGTCCCCCCCACCTGAGTGCTGACTGACCGGAGCACCCCCGACAAGCCCGGGAAGCCTCTCCACCTTGGGAGTCACCGGACTGGATGGCAATCAGGCCAGACTCTTCCTAGGGAAGGGAGCCTCACGGGACCCTTGCCCGCTCTCCCACAGGTCCAGTTTAGTCTTTCCAGGCACCCGGCAACAAGACGCCAGGCAGCCGCACTGAGGGCAGCCCCAACAGACACAGCTCGGCCAGCCCAGACACAGCCAATGCTCCTCGCCTGCAGCTGAGCTTGGCTGAGGGGGCCTCTGGGCTTCTGCAGGTGGCAGCGATGGCAGCAGCAACACCTGCAGTGCCTCAGCCATCCCCCCCCCCGAGACCTGCGCCCAGCTGCGGGATGCGCCAGGCCTGCCATTGTAATCCTCCACGACTGCCTGCCGTGCATAGAGGCCTCTCTGCTGCCAGTGGCCACCCTGCCAAGGAAGCCCCAGGGCAGCGATGCTTGCACTGGGGCTGCTATGGGAGGCGCTCGGTAGCGTGAGCTACGCAGTGCCTGGATACAGGGGCGAGAGCAGGTGGGCCACCACCATGGTGCAGGAGCAGGCACTCGAGGTCTATGGTCAGTGTCACTGGCAGTGAAAGGTGTGGGTGGCGCAATAGTTCACAGGGATGTGGCTGCCTTGGGAAGGGCGGGGTGAGGGACCTGCATGTGCATGTGGTGTGTGTGTGAGAGAGGGGGACTTATTTTCTGGGGAGAGCATATATTTAGGCCCACCCCAAAAATCAGTCTTGGCCTTATTTTCGGGACATGTCCTATTTTCGGGGAAACATGGTAGTAGATGTATTTCTCCAAAATGTGAAATTAGTAATGGCTGGACATATGCTAGTGAGAGCACATAATAAAATTGGAAATTATATTTCTGCCTTTCTTTGTAATAATTTCAAAGATGGAATTTGCCTTTAATTACAGTAGCAATTCAGGGAGTCAGTATACGCCTTCTGATGCTGGATTAATTTACAGAAGAGTTTTTAGGGCATTTTTAAAAAAAATATATAGAACTGTTCAGAATATTGCTAGAAAGAACATGTATAAACTTTAATGTTTTAATAATGAGCTGAAAATATTAATTACAAAAATGATAGTTCAGTGCTTTCCACCAACAAAATAATTGTTAATGAACATCGTTTAACAGCTATTTAGAAAAAGAGCCATGGTGGCACAATGGTTAGAGTGCAGTATTGCTGGCTGACTCTATCAACTGCCAGCAGTTCGATTTTCACTGGCTCAAGGTTGACTCAGCCTTCCGTCCTTGCGAGGTCGGGAAAATGAGGACCCAGATTGTTGGGTGCAAGAAGATGCTGACCTTGTAAACTATTTAGAGAGGGCTGTAAAGCACTATGAAGCAGTCTAGGTGCTATTGCTAAAAATAACTAGCAAAGTTTTTTTAATTAATATCAGTAGAGTTCAAGTGAAACATTTAATTATGAATTGAGATACCAGTGGAAAAGCAGGTAAAAATGTGCTTGATGCCAAGCACTTATTAAGTGTGCTTTCCACCAATGCAGCATTAGTGTGATAAGTATCTCAAGGTGCCATTTAGGTAATAGCTATAGCCAGGTTTCCTGCAAATTCAGTGATAACCAAAATTGTAATTTCAGCTTTAGTGTTTTGAACCTTGGAGATGAAAATGACCACAAACACTTAACTCTGCTTAACTTTCATACTTCTTATATTTATTGGTAAGTTCAGAGATGAAACTGTAATGCTAGTAGTTTTTTAAGATGTTAAACTTGTTGGCTTGTACTTACCACAGATACCATGAATTCCATCTCCAAATAAGTTGTAATGCAATCTGTAAGAGAGAAACCTTAAAATCCTGCAATTCTTGCCTCTGCTTGAAACTTACTTAGATGATGTTAAGGAACAAGAGTTGAGGTGGTGCAGTGGTTAGAGTGCTGTACTGCAGCTACTTCAGCTGACTGCTAGCTCAGCAGATCAGCGGATCAAATCTCATCGGCTCAAGGTTGACTCAACCTTCCATCCTTCCGAGGTGGGTAAAATGAAGACCCAGATTGTTGGGGGCAGTATGCTAGTTAGTATACTGTCTTTGGTGTAAGCACCCCAGAGTCTTCGGAGAGTGGGTGGCATAGAAATATTAATAATAATAATAACAACAACAACAACAACAACAACAACATTGCAAGCTCTCATCTGTGTACAGATCACAGATATGAATGGTTTGAACACTCTAAATTCTATGTTAATTCTATAAATTAATGTTAGCTATTCTATGCTGTCAAAAGCCTGTACTAAAACAATATTGTTTTAATGAAGCATATGCACCAAGACAAATTCCTTGCGTGTCCAATCACACTTGTCCAATAAAAAAATTCTATTCTATTCTATTGCCATGTTTTCCAAAAATAAAAATTGATGCTGAAGAAATAGTGCCAAGAAAAGATTCTAGAAAAGAATTTTCTGAATTGATCCCCGAGGACTTTAAACTCTTGATCTCTATCACAAACTCTATCACAAAATTCAGAACGTCCAAATCACATAATTTTCTGCATTGAGCTTTATAGCTGTTGGTTCATAGGGAGAAGTACCTTTCCTGTTTTAGAAAATAACGGACCAACAAAGCACAAGGCAACAAGCTATGCGGTGGTAGGGGGGGATCTGTCACCAAGGAAATCTATATTTTGACCCTAGAATGATCCAAAGAATTTTGGGTTGCCCATGTAATAATAACAACAACAATAATCTCCCAGTGAGGCACTACCTTGACGTGGTTGTGCGACTTGTGTGCTCTGAGGAAGATGAGAGTTGTGCCAGAGGTTCAACCATACTGGCAGGTGTCATCAGAGGAGTCAGACAAAGAGTGTCTCTCCCATAAAACTTATGAGAGCTAAATTTCAGAAAGCCATACCAGCTCAGATGTCACCCGGGTTAACAAGGTCCACGCTAGATGTTGGAGTTCCTGGATATCTGGTGAAAAATGGGCTACAGGCCTCGGGACTGTTGACTGAGCAACCAGGGCCAGCAGCTGCAGAACTACTGGAAGAAAAGGTATTTACCTGTTGCAAATATACAGTGATTGAAAACAAAGAAGTAATGATAATAATAATGATATTACACAGATTAAGTCCAATAAAAAGAGGATATTTGAAATGAATGCACCAGTTCTGGAAAGAACAACATCCAGAATCAAAAAGAACAGAACAGGAGCTGGAAGATCAATGTCTATTTATAATACGAATATTCATAGAAGCAGAATTGGAAGAACTGCGAAGATCTACTCAAGGCAGAGAAATCAAAGCCTTCAAATCTGAACTATCAAGAGTTACTCTCATCTCATCAGTTAATAAAACCTTTGAGAAAAATCTGCCTTCAGATACTTCTTGGCCAGTCTTGCTGTTGCTATGTGTCTTGTTCAGTGGTAGTCAGGTTTCAGCCTTCCTTACCTTGCCCATGTCTCTGAGCACTGAACACCTTGTACTTCTGGGCACTCCAGGTAGGTTGCAGTCCTGGAATATGACAACACAGGAAGATAATGAAGGAAGGAAGGAAGGAAGGAAGGAAGGAAGGAAGGAAGGAAGGAAGGAAGGAAGGAAGGAAGGAAGGGTTCCTGGAAGCTTCACGTTTGATTCTTCTCAAATCTTTGGCAATTAATGTGCATCTCGTTTTTCTCAACACCTTTCTTGCAACCCTGCTGACTATTTGCAACAAAGCATTTGATGGTTCTGTGATCACACCCCAATATCTTAGCAATTTCAAGAGTGCTGCATCCCTCTGAAAGACATTTTACAATTTTTGACTTTTCAGAGTCAGTTAAATCTCTTTTTTGGCCCATTTTGCCTGAGAAAAGGAAGCTGCCTAATGATTATGCACACCTTGATATAGGGTGTTGATTTTCTTATGCCACACCCTCCCTCATTACACAAATATACATCACCTGATATGCTTATATCCAGTATATGTGAATATAAATTTATACTTGAAGTGGAAAAATGATGATACATGGTCAAAATACTCACTTGCCTAATAATTGTGCACACAGTGTATATTGTAAATCACCTTGGAAAGATGTAGAAAGTAAGAATAAGATGTAAGTAGTTTCCAACTGTAGCTTTGTTGAGAGTTCTGGTAATCCTCAAATTTTCTCTTTCTCGTGGTGATTCATTTCAGCACTTTCACCACGTTCCAAATGCCAAGAAGGTGAATGAAACATGCACTCATGTTGGCAATTAGCAGCAAAAGTGCTTGGTTTCCTCTCAATCTGCAAATCTAATGGATGAGGAGTTTTAAGCGGAGCAAATATAATTATGGATTAAATACCTTAGGCAACACAGTATATTTTTAATAACTGCAAAGGCTTAAGAGATGCTTTTAGAATGAAGAGGGCAATACCAGTGAGATTAAAATGTAATTTTAAAATACAATCTATTTGAGAGGATGAAGTGTGACCCACACTATGTGGCATCAAATTACATGAACTTCGATCATTAATTCTGCTTGAGAAAATTCTGGGTTTTATCAAGGCATCCTGGCAGATCTTTGACTTAATGCCTCTCTTCTCACATGGAGTCATAAGGGTGGTCCAGACTGCATGCAAATGGTTTATGGTGTGAGCCTTTATTTTCTTTCTCATTTCATCCCTAATTATAAGTCCTTTTTTCCTTTTTTGTGATCCCTGCAGAATAAAGAGAACAAATAGCTTGTTCTGTTATAACAACAGACAAACCTTCAGAAAGAAAATGTTTTGTGTGTGACTTTTCCTTCCCCCACTTCTAGCTGCCAGATTTAAAATGCTCCAGGCTGTAATAGTTGTTGGAGAAGGGCTTCTGTTGCCTCTAAAGGGTCGGCCTGGAGGTGCCAGCAGCCTGGAGCCCAGGCTAACAACCCAACTGCTCCTTGACCTGAAGGAAGAGCTTTGCCTCCAGCTGACTCAACCTTTCTGACTTTTCTTCCCAGGGTTCCGCAACCTGCATGTAGATGACCAGATGGCCATCATTCAGTACTCCTGGATGGGCTTGATGATTTTTGCCATGGGATGGAGGTCCTTCACCAATGTGAATTCCCGGATGCTTTATTTTGCTCCAGATCTGGTCTTCAATGAGTATGTTTCCTCTGTTTCGTGTTAGACTTGATGAATGTATAAAGCTGAAGAATGTGGAAAGGATGTTGCCCTGTCGTTTGCTTTACAAGAAAGCCAGAGGAAACCCTCTCCTTTCTTCAGGCACGGCAGGGCAAATGAGCCACAAGGCCTTTTCAGTGAAAAGGAAGAAAGGAAGTTTGTGCAAAGTCAAACTTTTTGAGCTCAAACTGTGTCTGCTCGACTTCTTTCAAGCACATGTTTAAGGTTTTGATTCCTTGAGTGCAATGTCATTGAGATTGGCTGAGATTACATTTGCACAAGAGTCAAAAGGCAAAATGTGGGGCCGCACAATATGAATTCTAGGTAACGTTGGCTTCACATGCTCTCTTCTTCCGAGAGGCAGCTGTAGAGATCAAAATTTCTGGAAAGTAGATGAGTCAACAAGTAGAACTCTTAAGTCTAAACATGAGCTATTTCCTAGTTAGAAGTGTTTAGTAAAAGTATCTTCCTTAGAAATGTTTAAGTGTAAACTGAATATGTATTTTCCAGGCGTATGCTATATTTTCTCAAGTGGGCAAAGACCGGTCCTTTCCTTATGTTTATGCATCCTTTGAAATATTCCATCTTTTGTTGAACTCTGGCATAAAATGCTGATGCTTCAGATGCCACCCTGGAGGATGAAAGTTCTGTAAAGCATACACCACCTGACCTGCAGCTGTCCTGACCCAAGGGTAGCCACTATTCTCTGCACTTCTGGCTTCTCTATCCCAGATCTTGGCCTGGCAGAGGTCTTCCCATGTTCCCTTCTTCACACCATTTGACTCCCAGGGTTTCTGTATGCAGTTCATGTATTCAGTTACTTCAATCCCTGGGCATCCATTGGAGAAGGATTCAGGTTGACCATTATAGCCAGATATTACAGAGCTGAAACGAATTTCCAAGAGCTAGCTGTGTACTTTGCATGCTTGTTTTCAGATGACCCTGCCTGCAGTGCAGCTGCATGTGCCATAAGTGGCACGAGAACAGGCACCACAGCCGTCTAGGCGGGCACATGTCAATAAGGCCTTTTATCTGAACAAAGCAGTACAATTGAGAACAGCTCAGATCTATGGGGTAAATTGTCAAGGTGACAGAGAAATTAAGATTTGTATTTTCTTTTACTTATGTATTTTGCCATAAGTTAGTGGTTTTATTACTACTCTATATATTATATTTTGTGTCCCGGTATGGCCTAACAGTCAAATAATAAAGTATTATTAATAAGGCACCTTATATGGCAAGATCCATTTCCAAGGCTTGTTATCTGGCCATTACAATGTGGCATATTTGGAAGAGTTTACAGATTATACCATAACTCTGGATCATTTTAAAAAAATCTCTTATAAAAGTTCTCTTCATGATATTTTTCCACCCTAAGAATAATTATGGAAATAGGAAGGGGAGGAAGGGAAATAGGTAAATAATAAATGTTTTGGAAGAACTGCTTTCAAATTTTATTAGTCATTAAGGCAGCCACATTTTCTTTCAAGCTACCAAGCAAGCCTGAAAAAAAGGTCCAGCAACTTTAATGAGCGGACTCATTAAAACAGCCATAAAATGTCAGCCATACCATTAATACTATATATGCTGAGAGTTATTTAGAAACTTGGAAAAAACGTGGCTGCTTTAATGAGCAACAGAGACAAGCTTGTGATCATGGAAGTTCCAAAGCATTCTCCTGACTCATTTTGAAGTGCCCATAATCTGATGAAAAAGGATGTTAGGCAGTGACTGGCTGCACACTATGGTGGAAAGAGAAGAGAAGAAGAGACACCCTCCCTTTAGTTAGGTGGACCTAAGCTAAAAATAACAGTTTTATTACACAAAGGTTTCTTTTGAAGAATGCTTCATAACATGGTGATAATTCTGTCAACTCCAACCCTGTAACTTCCTGGGTTCCTTTCTGGTTTCTTGACATCTACATATTTAGAACAGTCTCTTGCGTGAAATCTTCCAGCAGCTGAAGAGGAAGTAATGACACGAGTCTTATCCTTTCAAGAATCCATATAGATAGAACCAGAGGTCTGCAAAGCCTCTCGTGAAAGAAGGGGGAGAGGTGCTTTGCAAAGAGAAGAGTGCACCCTCTATGGCACTAGACCTGGACAAGTAATGACCTTGAGTTCATTTGATAGACAATTGTGATTCCACTAATTGTCAGCTGCAGGAACTTTCCCAGAAGGCATTCTGGAACATAGCACTCTTAGTGACTCTTAACTCTGCCTGCTGGTTTCTCAAGATGATTTGTGGGCACATAAAACCCAAATTCCAGTACACAAAACTGGTCAGGTTGGATTATCAATGATAGAGTGTGGACTCACCAAAGGGATTTTGGTTTTCATCTGTGGAAGAGAATTGGGTTGCATATTTTCATTTTGAAACACCCAAAAGCAAAACAAGGAAAACGGGAATCAAGAAAAATGATCAAGAAAAACAAGTAGTTAGAATGACAGATCAACTTCTGGGTCCAAGACCTAGAATTTTTTCAAAAGCAACTTTTTCTTCTTTCTTCCTCTTTGGTCCATGTTCAGAAAAGTAATTATCTTATTGGTTTATCACTCAAATTGTGACTGGGAGCATCTACATTTAGAAAATCAGTAGCCTGACATAAATACCTGGGAAGATCCTGGAAAAGATATTCAAGGAACAGATCTGCAAATGCCTAGAAACAAATAAAGTTATAACCAGAAGCCAACATGGGTTTGTCAAAAACAGATTATGCCAAACAAATCTTATTTTATTCTTTGACAAAGTGATTAAATTAATGGACCAAAGAAATGCCATGAACATAGTACACTTGAATTCAAGTAAGGCATTTCACAAAGTAGACTGAAACTTACTTCTTAGTAAGTTGGAAAAACGTTGGGATAAATAGCCAGATGGATTTCTAACTGGCTGGCAAACTGCACTCAACATGTAAGTCCTTTGTGGAGTTACATCTACATGAAGGGAAGTAAGCAGTGGGGTACTAAAAGGTTCTATCTTAGAGCCAGTACTCTTCAATATCTTCATAAATGACTTATGAGGGAATAGAATAAATGAGGGGATAGAAGGGGGACTCATTAACTTTGCATGACACTAAGCTGGCAGGAATAGCCAACACCTCAGAAGACAAACTCAAGATCCAAAAATATCTTGACAGACTTGAACAATGGGCCCCATCCAACAACATGAAATTTAATGTGGAGAAAAATAAAAGGTTTTACACCTAGGCAAAAAAACCCAAGGTACAAGTACAGATTAGGCGAAACCTGGCTAAAACCAGTAATTGTGAGAGGTACCTTGGAGTCTTAGTGGACAATCACTTGAACAGGAGCCAGCAGTGTGGGGCAGCAACCAAAAAAGCTAATACAATCCTGGGTTGTATAAACAGAGGCATAGAATCAAAATCACGTAAAGTATTAGTACCACTTTATAAAGCCTTAATAAGCCACACCTGGAATACTGCATCCAGTTTTGGTCTCCATATTACAAAAAAAGATGTTGAGACTTTGGAAAAAGTGCAGAGAAAAGCAATTAAGATAATTAAAGACCTGGAGACTAAAACATATGAAGAACAATTGCAGGAATTGGGTTTGACTAGTCTAAGGAAAAGAAGGACCAGGGATGACATGATAGCAGTATTCCAGTATTTGAGGGGCTGCCACAAGGAAGAGGGGGTCAACTTATTCTCCAAAGCACCAGAAGGCAAGACAAGAAGCAGTGGATGGAAGCTAATCAAGGAGAGAGGCAACCTGGAATTAAGGAGAAACTTCCTAACAGTGAGAACAATTAACAAGTGAAACGACTGGACAGCCACCTGTCTGAAATGGTATAGGGTCTCCTGCTTCAACAGGGGGTTGGACTAGAAGACACCAAGGTCCATTCCAACTCTGTTATTGTGTTAAAAAAAAGGGAAAGGTCCTATTGCTTCCCAAGAGTCTTCAGTAAACAGCTACACCTACATGCATGTATGCCCCCTCCTGCTCTCAACCAAAATCTTCCTTCTCAGCAGGAGAGTCTACACCCCCAACTTCAATGCAATGACATAATTCCATGGATTTCCAACAGGTTTCTCTTAGCAGAAACAACATTATTTCAGCAACATCAGTTGGATTCTAGCTTTCTTTCCCCGTTTTTTTTTTATATTAGACACCAATTGCAGCATTTTGGGTTCTATATTTTTGGAGGTGTTTTTCATTTTCTGCGTTGTGCATAAATATGGGCATAGTTTTCTTGCCAAAAATTCTGGTTCTTTATGAAATACTTTTTAAAAGTGATGGTAGCCCTATCTTGGAAAATTGTGCCCTGCTTGCCTCTGTTCTCCTGGCATCAGGCAATTTTGGATCTGTTTGTTCCTTTCTTGGTCAGTGTTTCCTCCCTATAACCTCCTGACCTTACATACATGAAGAAGATATGTCATCTCCATATCAGGAAAGTTCCTTCTTGACTCATCACAGGCAGAAGCAGCATATGACAGTTTTCTCCATGACCTTTGTCCATCGTGACTTGCTGTCTCTTTGAGATGAGTTCAGACCTGTTTCTGATCTGAGAGGAAGCAGAAGGAAAACTTCTGTGGTATCTCAGATGTCCAGGTGGGTGTGCAAATCGATTGAGCACTCTTCGGGCATCCAGGGGTCTCTGTAGTTGGCAGATTCCACATCTCCTCATCTGTCTTTTCATTCCTTGGAGACAGACACGTATTTATAACCCAGATGTTCAACCTTACTCAGCAAAAGTTGATGGTGGAGATGTAACGTGGCTCAGTGCGTAGTGAGACCAGCAGGAATTAACTGCAGCTTGAAGACAGGAAATTCCTCCTTGGGGGGGGCACTGCTGCTTTGGTACCGATTTCCCAGTGGGGCATGTCAGCTGAGGGACATCGGTGTTTCCTTGCTATAAGTTTTCTCATATGAAATGACAGAAATCCCAGGGAGGGGCTGCTAGGATTTTGCAGAGTGATGGAAGGGGGCTGAACTGGGTCAGAGCTTGGGGCTAAGGTCAACTTGCACCCTGATGTGACCACCCTTCAGAGACCTTGCATTGGATGGCAAGAAATACTAAGCTGCCATCAAGACTGAAATGGTAACATTTAGAAATTTCTCAAATAGTGAAATGTGTGGAATTTGGTCTTGGAAGAAAGGCAGGCTTTGTCAGCTGATTCTCTCCATGTCTTTCTTCTTTCCTTCTCCCAGGTACCGGATGCACAAATCCAGAATGTACAGCCAATGTGTCAGGATGCGGCATCTCTCTCAAGAATTTGGATGGCTTCAGATTACTCCTCAAGAATTTCTCTGCATGAAGGCTCTGCTCCTCTTCAGTATTAGTAAGCTGCAGCATTTTTCATCTACTTGTCTTTGTACTTAGAACAAAACATAAAATAGCAGGGTTGGAAGGGAACTTGGAGGTCTTTTATTCAGATTAGATTCAGATTGGAGGTCATCTAGTCCAACCCCCTGCCCAAGCAGGAGACCTTACACCGTTTCTGACAGATGGCAGTCCAGTCTCTTCTTGAAAGCCTCCAGTGATGAAGCTCCCACAACTTCCAAAGGCAACTTCTATTCCATGGGTTGGTTGTTCTCACGGTCAGAAAGTTCCTCCTTAGTTCCAGGTTGAATCTGTCCTTGTTCAGTTTCCATCCATTGTTCCTTGTCTGGCCTTCGGGTGCCTTGGGAAGCAGCTTGACCCCTTCTGAAGAACATCTGAACATCGCAGCCCAAGGCAGGATCCAAAGCATTTCTCTGAACTTCCCTTGGTGGCCCCGATCGTATTCGATCAACAGCCTGCTCCAGCAGGAGATCCTGTACCATTCTGGACAGTCTCTGCTTGGAAACCTCCCACACCCACAACTTCTGGGGGCAGGAATTAACAGTTCCACAGGTTAATTGTTCTCAGGAAATTTCTCCTTAGTTCTAGGTTGGATCTCTCTTTCATGATTTTCTACCCATTACTTCTGGTCCTGCCCTCAGGTATCTGGAAGAATAGGTTGTTCACACCTAGTCCTTCTTTTCATCCAACTAGACATTCCCATTTCCCAATTCCTGCAACTGTTCTTCATATATTTTAGCCTAATCAACTTTGTTGCTCTCTGCACTTTTTCTAGAGTCTCCACCTCTTTTTTGTCTGTTTATTTCTGTAAGTGATCCGTGGTAGATGAGATCCATGGTGCTAATGGGCATGCCTTCTTTAAGAAACAACAGCCTCCAAATAAGCTTTATCAGGCTAAAAGATAGGAAGAAGGGTTGCAGGAATTGGGTTTGTCTAGTCTAGTGAAAAGGAGGATTAGGAGAGGCATGAGAGCAGCCTTCCAATATCTGAAGGGCTGCCACAAAGAAGAGGGGGTCAACTTACTCTCCAAAACACCAGAAGACAAGACACGAAGCAATGGATGGAAGCTAATCAAGGAGAGAGGCAACCTGGAATTAAGGAGAAACTTCCTAACAGTGAGAACAATTAACAAGTGAAATGACTGGACAGCCACCTTTCTGAAATGGTATAGGGTCTCCTGCTTGAACAGGGGGTTGGACTAGAAGATCTCCAAAATCCCTTCCAACTCTGCTTGGAGAACAAACGTTCTTTGTTCTCTGTGGCAGCTGCCCTGCTGTTGGTTGCTCCTTTGTGAGTGAGGAGACTCCTTCACCTCCCACCGAAGAGGTGGGGGCACTGCCCCCTCAGGCTCTTTCCTTGGTCTGCTTCTATGCCGTTTATTGCCTCTCCTTATTCTGCATCAGTTCCAGTGGATGGCCTGAAGAACCAGAAATTCTTTGATGAGCTCCGGATGAACTACATCAAGGAGCTTGACCGGATCATTGCTTGCAAAAGGAAGAACCCCACGTCTTGTTCGCGTCGCTTCTATCAGCTCACCAAGCTCCTGGACTCTGTGCAGCCGGTAAGGGTGAAAGTGGGAGAGTTGGCCAAGGACCTTGGGGTGCAGGGCAAGGTCTGCTCAGACCAAAAAGGGCTTTAAAAAGAGGAAACTCAAAGCCCAAGAAGTCACGAAATCTCGCAGGATCACTTTTGAAAAAGGTCAAGGCGTTGCCACAGAGAGGTGAACAATTATATTGTAAATATAATTCACCTGTTCCTTTTATAGGAACTCCCCAGTTGGGGGGGCCCTCCAGATTTGTGGATCCTGCACAGTGGTACACAACCTCAAGCCCCAGAGCTGCAAACAGCCTCAAAATCCTTGGGCTCAGCCCCTTCCCCTCACCCCCACCCCAAGAGCTCCAAAAGTGTACATATAAATTTCTATGTATCTTTAAACGTTGTAGACAAAGTTGTTGCTGTATTAGTATTAACTAAATCAAATTTAAAAGAAAGTTTAATGACTGTTCTATCTTTCTGGACTGGGGCTTCTGGCCCACCCCTCAACAGCCATGTGCAGCTTGGGGGGGAAAAGTCCCTCCCTCTCCTTAATTCTTGCTCGGTGTTGTTTCTTTGGCTCAGAGCCAAGCTCCCTTGGTCCTCTTCAAATGGTCCCTGCCAGGGAGGCTTCTTCGGGAAGCTCCATCCGCTAGGTTTCCATAGGATTGGAACAGGGGACACTGTTGGATCCCTAGCTACCGTTATGTTTAGAAGGGGGTACCTGGAGCATTTCCCGCTGCAGGCCCCACAGAGGACAGTGTGGTCCCTCCATGCAGCAGATGGAAAGAGAATTTTTTTTGTGTGTAATTTTTTATTTATTTTTTTAAAACATACAAATAAACATAAAATACATCTTTTCGGAACAGAGCATTGATCCGGTCATAAATTTGTTCAATTTTATATATTCTATTTTTGCCATAACACTTATTTCTTAATCTTAAATCACATATCTCAACTATTACCATCTTATAAAAAGTTTACTCCTATTAACTTAATCAAACCTATTACCCTTCTATTAATCCACCTTAAATCTTAATTCAAATAATACCTCATAGTACATTTCACAATTCTTACCCTAAATCCTCACTATTAACAATACAATTCAAACATGTTTATATTTCAAAATCTTATTTCCATTTCTAAAACTTCCTTACATTTGTTATTACTTCATATAATATTCATTAAATCTTTATTTCATTATTACTTCATCAAATTTAAATCTTATCTCTAATCTTAAAAATATAACAATTTAACATTTGAACACAGTTCTTAATTCAAATAATACTACATAATACAATTCCCAATTATTTCCCTAAATTCTATCTATTTAACAATACCCTTTATATAAAAACCAATTAAGTAATTCTTATTTACAAATCATACTCCTATATCATTTCAATTTTCTTTTCTTTTTTGCTTAAATAGATGTATTATTAAAAATATTCAAATTATTACCATTGTTATAGGTATTTAAACAATATCCCTATTATTATTATTGATTGATTGATTGATTGATTGATTGGATTTTTATACCGCCCTTCTCCTTTCGGACTCAGGGTGGTGAACAGCCAGAATAAAACATTTGTGTACAAAAGTTAAAATAATTTTAAGATAATTAAAGAAAGTTTGCCCCATAATTTTAAAACATTCAATTAAAATTAGTATCAATTTTAAAACCAACGCAAAATCAGGCCAGTCCAATTATTATAGCCATCAATTTTCTCAAATAATATCATCTAACATCTTAATAAAAGTTAATTCATTGTGTCCATTGATATATTTTCTTTTAACATAGTCTATTTCTCATATATTTTAGCTTCAATCCATATTTCAATTCTAAGTATCTGTAACATATTCTTCTCTTATTTTTACTATCATTGTTGATCTCAATATAGTCATTTTATGAATCAAAGTCCTGGACTCTTCTATTTTACCTATATTCCCTAATATTTTCCAACCTTTTTTCTTTTGTCATTCCTCTATTAATCCCAGTGTGATCATCTTTACGTTATTATTAGTCTCAATACAATCTCTAATAACCTCCTTTTTATTATTACTAACCACATGTTCAATTACTTATTCATATTTAATCACAATGTCTTTAGCTTCTTTATTTTCAGCCTCTATGTCTTGTTTCTCCGTCTTCATTTTCTTGTCCGCTTGTGTGTACTCCATTTCAGCTTTTATGTCCTCAAATTTTTGTCCTCCGTGCAACATTGTAATTATTTCTCTTATTTCCATTGTCCAAGTCAAATACATCGATTTAATCCTTTCTCTAATTCCTGTGCCATTTTATTCTTTTTAGTTTAATATTATTCCAATTATAAAAGTTCCGTTGTATTCCCTTCCCCCCCCCAAAAGTTAAGCTGCTTGCAGACCAAAAAATCCTCCCCCACAAGTTCTTACGGCTGTTATCTGTAAAATTCACAATTTTCCAAAACAAAAAACCAAGTTGCAATATTCCTTTTTACTCCAGAAGGTGTCTCTCTGCTATCCACAATTTCCGATTGTTTAACAAGTATCCATTTTGTTTCAGTTACATTAAAAATCCTACTTAGCTTCTCTTTTTCTTTTTAGTTTTTGAAGTATCAGATCAGTTTTAAAGTCCAGTCCGAATTCAAATAGCTCTTCTTTTTTTCCTTTTAGTTATACACCATTTCTATTTTAGGTCTTATTATCCATTCTCTTTGTTTTCCTTAAAATTTAAAAAAGAAAGGGGGGAAAAGGATCTCTTTAGTTCTTTCCGACCGTTTAACCAAATCTAGTTATTTAAAATTTCCGAGTAGTTTTGTTTTAGAGTCAATTTTCTATCGGGTTTTTATCTCTTTAAAATTACACTTCAAAATTCTTTTCTTGCCCCCACGCTTACTAGCCCCTCTCGCTAGGGGTCTTATAGTTGAAAGATGTTTCCCTTGTTGTTGTTTCAAGCCTGGGGTGGCCCTCACTCACCCGGCTTCAAAAAACTCCATTCCATTCATCACTCCTGCTCAATACTTAATCCGGTTGCCCCAGCTTCGTGGCAGCCGCAATGGCTGCCATCCCCCGCCTCCGAGTCATGGAGAGTTTCCTCTGACCTTCGAAGAACTTGCCTGTTCCTCTTGGTCATCCGAGGTGCCTCTTTTTCTTCCCCGTCCATACAGGATGGTTCTGGTCCGAAGACCCATCGTCAGCGGTTCGTCAGCCTGGGTTTACGCAGAGCTCATCAGAGCCCGCTAATTCCCTGACTGTCTCGCCGCAATGCCAAACTGGAAGTCCCCAGAAAGAGAATATTGAAGTGAACAGGAAATGACAAATGAATGGTATGGCAAAGAGTTATCTGATTAAAAAAACCCAAGGAGTGAGGGAAGCGGTTGAGCCTTAAAGCAGGGAACTGTTGTTTGAAAAGCCAAAAATGATTCCAGTTAGGGATCTGTGACTAACTGGATCTAGATTCCAATCTGGGCTGTCCATGTGTGGCACACCCATCAGCACCTCCTTAAAAGAGCTCTCCACCAATCAGATGGTCAGGGCACTTTTCTGCCCAAGATCCATAGCTTACAAAAGGCTGCAGGAGCATTCAGCCTCAAAGCCAGCATAAAATGTCTGGAATTATTCCACATTAATATTTCAGAGAGTGGTGTGGGGATGGGATGGTGGGGAAGTAAGAAGGGAGACGTTTTATGCAGGGTTTAGGGAAGAAGAGAAAATTCCATCTGAATTTGAGACGGGGAGTGGGAGGACTGCAGAGTTAAGCAGGAGCAAGTAAGAGGCCCTTCAGCTTTGAGAGGGACCAGATGGGACGTCCGGCAGCACCTCCTCTTCCATGGACATCATCATGTTGGGCTGCATTCTGGGGCAGCCCTTGGCCACGGAGCAAAACGACCTGGCCCTTCTGTCTGAAGACGAGCTCTTGCCTTGATGGTGGGCTCAGATGATGAGGAGAAGAAGGGGAGGGGGGGTCACCACTTGCCATGGGTAGCTCTAGAAGCTCCAGCAAAACAAAACACAAAGTCACACCTTGCAGAACATTGTGCATTTTCTGGTTGCGGGAGAATAAAATGCCCTTACAACACAAGTCCAGCCAGGACAATGGGATATGTGGGAATCCCGAGTATTCTTCCCCCTTCCCTTTGAAGCAACCCCAAACTTCTCTCTTTTGGAACCTCCGGTGGCTCCCCAGTCCTCCAGAGTGCAGATGGTGGCCCTCAGGGCAGAAGGTCCTCTGGAAGGACTTGCTGAGCAAGACAAGAGTTTCTCCCTGTGACAACCTCCCTTTTCCTCCTCTAGATTGCCAGAGAATTGCATCAGTTTACATTCGACCTCTTGGTGAAGTCACACATGGTGAGCGTCGACTACCCTGAAATGATGGCTGAGATCATCTCGGTGCAGGTCCCCAAGATCCTTTCTGGAAAAGTGAAACCCATCTACTTCCACGCCCAGTGATGGTGAGCAGCGGACGGCCTCCTTTCCTCGGGTCCCTGGACTCCTGCACTGCAGTGCCTTGGCACACTGTGTGTCCTCAAAAGATGCACAGTAACCACAAAGAACTCTTTGCTGGGCCCCCTTTCAGGTTTCTGTTTTCTGCTTTTCCTTGAACTGCCTTCACCTTGAGAGATCTGCCTGGACATTTGCCGGCTTCAGTGGCTCACTGTGTGCGTGAACTTCCTTTTTCAGTTTTGTGGCGTGGTGCCTGGTGGTGCTGTTTACATTCTTGTGTTTGTGCATTCCCCACCGTGGCTTTGGTGGCCCTCTGCACCAAGGGAAGTGTCCATAGCCGCTTTTCTGGTGGTTCTTCCTGCTGCTGTTTTCTAACCAATGGGAGCAGGTCATTAAATGCTGGGGGGAAGGGAAGATTTACAAGCTGGATGGGGGGGGGGTATTTTGGGTTTGTTTTAGCAGTTCTTGCAGCCTCTTTTTCATCTCTCTGAGAAAAGGTCTGGAAATAACGAGCGATGTAAACCCCAAAGCAGACAAAGAGAATGTAGTTGATGCACACGATCTGTGTGCCTGCTAGACTTTGGTTTCAGACAGGGCTTTATTTACACATCCAATCAGGCTCAAGACAACTATGCACACAGAATAAGAGGGTTGGAAGGAAGGGATCATGGAGGTCTTCTAGTCCAACCCCCTGCTTGAGCAGGAGACTACAAACAGTCATTGTGTTCCCAACACTCAGACCGTCAGCTTCGTTTTCTCTCTTGGACAGACCCGAGGAACCGGGGGTCACCTGTGGCAGTGGCTGTGGTAGGAGACCACTCTGAAGACCCTCGCAGCCGCGGCTCCCTAACACATGCAGTGGTTCTTGCGAGGAATAAGAAGGGCTGGAAGCTTTCCCAACGCCCAGAGATGATGGGGCTTTTTTGTAGCTAGTTCTACTTCATCTTTCTTCTTCTGTGGACCATGAGCCAGAAGTAAAAACATTTGCCCAGTGAATGTGAACACATTCCAGTTGTGAGCTTTTTTACCTTTTCATGAACACTCACTCTCCCTCCCTCCCTCCCTCCCTCCCTCCCTCTAATTCTCAGTTGTATTCTTTTCCCCTTCCCTTGCTCTCCCAGTCTCATCTGGGAGCCTCATCTGAGCTCTGCCTCTCGTTGCATGCCATTCATTTCACTTCCTTGGGTCACTTGCTTTTTGATGTATGGCAGGGAACAGTCTCAGAAATCATACAACTCGGTGATCCTTCCTGGGAACATCCGTCAGCATCGTCCTAGCCCAGCCCAGGAGAATTTCTTCCAAACTTCACTTGGGTTCATGATGTGTTAAACTGCAAGAAAACGACGATGGAGCCCCTTTTCCTTTCTGCAATTTCTGTTGAACAATAGGAGAAACTGCCTAATCAAAGGAGATAAGGAAACCATCCTCCCAAAATTATACCTCTCTTTTATGGGAAACAAAGTCCCTTTTTTCTAACCTAGCTGCACCGTGGAATCACTTACCAGGAAATCCCATGAGCTGGTAGCCAAAGATTCAGAGAAGCCATATGGGTGAAGTAGGGGTTTTTTGTTTTGTTTTGCTTTTCAGGAAAAAAATACACCTGGGAAAAGAAAATTCAAAACATGCCCTTAGATACCATAAGTGAGGATATGAAAAGCTCACGGTTGCAATGAGAACCTTATTATCTTGATTGGTTTTCCTGTTAGGTACCACTTTTTAGCATAAGGTGACATCTATTGAGAATAACAGAGATGAAATTAGGATCAAATGTTTGGAGAGAACTGCCCGGCCCTCCTGAGGCCCAGCTTGATTCTTCATCTGCGGTGATTGGAGTTTAAAACTTGCCCACCTTGGGTCACTTTGACCTGATGCTTAAGATCATTAATTACCTGGCCGTTGTGTCTCTGATGGATCCTGCACGCTCCAGGCTTCAGCTAAAGGAAAAACAAGGTTACATTTCTAGCCACGCAGTTAAAATGACCAGCGTTCAATTTCACCTCTGCAGAAACAAGAACAATAAAATAGCAATCCATTGAATTAGCTTTTGCTTTTGAGTGATGCTGTCCCTTGCATTGCTAAAATAAATCTATTTTGGCTGCTTTTTAATTTTTGGATCGTTAACAACAATAATTAGACGGAACCATTGAAATATGTTCCTGTTTTCTGTACTGAGGTTCCCTCTCCTCTCATTCTTAGAGCAACAGTGACGATGCTATGGATGTTTGAGCTTTCCTGAACCTTGTTCATGCTGTCTCAAGAGATTTTTTTTGAAAAGAAACAATGAAGCTCTTTTTAAAGACATGAAGCTACATTTTGGGTGCTTGGTTTGAAAACCTCCTCCTCCCACATACATCGAACTAGATGAATTGCACTCTTAACCATCCTTCCCTGTAGACTCAATATAATTTCATTATTCATTTTAGAAATATTGCCTCAGACGCCCCTATAAATGAGTGAAGACAAGGCCATCAAAAGTTGGGCAGAAACGCTGAAAGCACTTCTGTAGTTGACGAACCCAAATGGCTCAGATCAGTGTGTTGATTCAACTTCCCTCCACTGCATTGTACTTGTAATGTGCCTTCCACAGAGCTGGCTGCGAGGAACTGTGTCCGTGGCATTCCAGTGTGCGTGCATGTTGTACTTGGTTTCAGGGTATTTTCGTCCCATGCTCAAATCTTCTGAAAATCTTGAAATTCAAGGGCAACATGCGTCCTTCATGCTAAGCTGTTGCAAAAGGGCAGAGTTCCTCCTCTGACATCTTCAAGATCCGCGCGCAACCAAAGTGCCACCTCTGGTAGACCTCTGCAATCTAGCATGGCTGCTTCACGTTTTTGATTCCACAGTAGACTTGCTAGACCTTCAAGTACCCCAGGATGACTCCTTTATGGTTGCTGTAACCTGTCATCCAGCAGCTTGATTTCTCATCGGTCTCTTCAGCATCAAGCAATCTTCCGACGTGCATCCGGTCCAGGAGAAGCTTCATCTTCTGACCGTTTCTGGAAGATCCTTTCAAATCCTTTTTAATGAATGTCATGTAAATATTGGAGAATGGATTAGTGGTGGCCGGGAGTTAAATATTTACTTTCTTCAGTTTATTTACGGTGGGCTACTGCTGCAGCAGTACAAGGGAATTGGGGGGGGGAAGCTTATGAATTATGAAAAGCATTTACAAAATCATAGTCATCAGTCCATATTTTTAGTACTGTGCATTTTATGCATCAAAATTATTACGCATTTTAAAAAGTGTACTTAGGCGTGAGTACATTCTATTCTGCCATATGAAAATTGCCTTTTGTGATACGAGAAGTTGTTTGCCAGACCCCAATTACTCTGAAAATGCACAGGGTTGTAAAAGGACTGACAAATGTGGGGGTGGGGGGGTGGATGAATGACGGTCTTTCCGCTGCTGCTGCCGCCTCCTGCTCCTTCGCCCCAGAGGGGGTCTTGCTTGGTCTTGTTCCTTTGGCAGCTGGGAAGAAGGAAGAAGGCTGTGAATTGAAGGAAAGGGGCATTCCCATTGCACAAAGAAGGGACTTGTGCATTCGACCCTTGACAACATCACAATTCTGATGACAATGGCTGTGCATCACAGATTTGGGGTTTCTTGTATTTTATTTTTGATGTGGGATGTATATGCTTAAGAATCTTAGATTTTCTATAGTTAAAGATGCCTAAATCTATGTTTTCCCCTTTTCTTTGGGAAAACGTTTTTCCAATCTTGTCCCTTAATTTTACTGGAACTCTGAGTTCTCTTTTGTCTGAAGCACTTTGTAAAAGCTTAAGCTGCTTCTGTGTTCACTTGTTGCAATTTTGACCGAAAGAATGTGTTTGTAGTGTTAGTACCAAAGAATGTTATTTAAAGTGGGAAAAACAGATTTCTGACTCATGTTATGGACATGTCACCTTCTTGCTCTGGAGCACATGGAGCCTTCTCTGCACCCTGGCCAGCATTTTCTGCCATGCTGCTGGGATAGAGGGCCTGTGGGATTAGCCAAGGCAGAAAAGCATGGAAATCTGATGGTACGAATGGATTTCCTGGCCTGCTGAGCAGAGCAGCCAGCCAGAGGGGAGAGGGAGGGTCTCTGTTGTGTGGAGTAGCCTGTTGGTTGCATTATTTGCACTGGGGGGGGGAGCCTGGCCCTGATTCTGCTCCCGTTTGATCGCACTAAAGGTTTTCGATGCTCACAGCTTCTCAGAGAGTGGAGGAAAACTCTTTTGCCACAGAGGGTTTTCACAGCACAGCCTCAACCTGAGCTGTGGCTGAGGACGGGAAGGCAGTGGTCCTTCTGTTTCCCTTGCCTGCGCCCGTGAGGATACTGCAACCACCGGTGGAGGGAGGAGGGTCAGGCTACGGCCAGAGGAGGACCTGGGCTTGGTCTCTCTTGCTGGAAAGAGAAGGACGCCCGGGAGGAGGACATTCAGAAGTCAGGACAGAGTCAAGTGCACGTCCTTCTGTGTGAGACGCCTTTCATTCTTATCAGAAGTGGACTGCGTTCGCATTGAACGTGTAGAAAGCAAAGGGGCTCAAGGCACCAGGCCCTTCTCCTTGCTTGGAGAGCCCTGGGGGGAGGGGGGGGCAGAGCAGATAGAGTTTTTTTGGTTTTTTTTTAGCATAGCAGGAGCCAGAAATAATTCTGTAAAAATTGTGGTACTTTTTAAAAAAGTTACATTTGTTAATCTGCTTGTGTATTTTTTAATTAAATCTTTGCATACATAGATTATTGTTAGATGAAATCACCCAAATGGCTGTGCACTAAGAGTTGTGAGCAGGTGGGAGCTGGGTGGACTTGTACAGGTTTCTGTGGTCTTAATGCAGTCAAATAAGCTTGCGATGCTATAAAATATCAATACCAGCCAAACAGCTGGAATATTGTCCTCAGAACAGCTGCCCCAACCAGCAGGGGCGGATTAAGGCTCGCTGGTGCCCTAAGCACTGACAAATCTTGGTGCCCCCCTCCTTTCAAGGAAGAACCAATCTTCATTGGGGTTTGTTTGTTTGTTTTTTTGTTTCTCAACTTTGTGGTGCCCCTTTGGGCCTGGTGCCCTCAGCACGTGCTTAGGCTGCTTAATGGTTTAATACACCACTGCCACTCAGCTCTCCAGGGCACAGAACTGCCTGTCGGATGCATCAAACAGCAATAGATAAAGAATGATTTAATTAGGCTAAGAATTCATTGAAAGAATAGGAAATGGATGGATTCTTTGTTATGGTCAATGATCATAAAATCATTGCATACATAAAACTAATGATGATTGGTTGGGTGGATGGATGGATGGATGGATGGGTGAGCAGATCAGTCCAATTGCTGTGCGTTTTGCATATTACATGACAAAATGTGGCCATACTTAAAGAGAATAATGCCATTATATCCAGGAAGTGGTCTTTAATTAACGGTGCCAAAGCAGATAGAACTAGCCATTTATTTACCAGCCATTTATTTACTGACACTGATAGAAGAACTTGTAATTGACTTTGTTAGTGTCAGAATTAGACACACAAGTGTAATTCAGTGTCAGACACTTCTCTGGAGATGCTGGGCACAACCACAGAAGCAGCTGCAGCGTAGGTCCTGGGATGGCTGATAGGAGGTTGGGGCAAGCCATCCGTTCCAGTCGCAGAGGCTAAAACCTGAGAGTCCGTGTACACCCAGCCTCAAGAGACAGGAGAGAACTGGGAACTGTTAAAGAGGGGGTGTCACAAGACAAAACATGAGCCTTTTGTTTCTGACTTCATTAGTACATGGTGTGTTTAATAGAAGGTGACAGTTGTCGTTGGACAGAGGGCAAATTTTATGCTGTAAACCAGTTCTGATCTTTGTAACCTTGGGTTCTATTGTTCCTCCAAATACAGTTTTAAAAAGCAAACCTTGATTGTCTGAATCCATGCGTACAATTCCTTTCTTGGCTACATATGGAGTGTGGCTTCTACTTTTTGATACCGTTTCTTGGTTATTCTAGGCAAAGAGGTCCCCAGCCTTTCTGGCTCCATGGACCGGGGGGGGGGGGGGGGGGGATGGTTTGGTGCACGCAACCTAAATCCCGCACACGCACAAATGAAGCTTTGCACGCCTGTCCACCACTTCCACAGCCCAGCTCCCCACAGTGGACCCGGGGATTGGAGACTCCTGATCTAGACAAAACGAGTGTGAGAGAAACTTATGCTGAGGAAGCATTTCAAGAGCATTTTCAAGGTATTGATCAACAGTCGATGCTGTTATGGGAAATCAGTCTTATTGAAGAGAAAATAAATAATTTGCTTACGTAGGTTATTTAAGAATGTGTTTTACAGGATCTGGGTGACAAATAGAATCTTTTCTTATCCCTTCCAGCTGGACCTAAATATGTTTAGTTTTTCTGCATGGTTCTTTTCTTTTTCAAGGTGACAGGGAATATATTTATATTCTGAATAATAACTTATATCTTCCTAAGGACAAAAGTGGCCACCAACTTTCCTGTGGTAACTGCGCTAAAACGACTCATTTGCAATAATGAGAAACTGTCAAAGCCAAGGTTGGTCTCACCTGGAAGGGACATTTGCTACTGATTTGCTGATCCCAGGTACTCATCTGAGGAGCCGTTTAGGAGCATTTCTGCAAAGTGACAGCAAAGCTGAGCTGATCGTTCGGGGGTTCCATGTGAAGGGCACCTGAAAGCACCTTTGCTTGGGGAGGGAAGGGCATCAAACTTGTCAAGGGACGAGACAAGAGCGTTCCTGGGGCCCTGCTCATATGGAGGTGATGCAGTGCCCAGAGAGCCACTGAACCCACCCATTGCCAGGTCTCCAGTTTAGTATGTTAATAATACACATTATCCAGTGTTCCTGTTGTATGCTGAAGAGACAAGCAATATCTTGGGCAATATTGTCCAGTGTCCAATCTTCCCTTTCTGAAGAAAGTAATCAGAAGCTTCCAAAGATCTTGGAGGAAGCAGGTTATTTTGACTGATTCCAGACTGGGGAATAGTACCCAGGCAATATTGGTCACACTTGTCAATGACCTTTGATGAAGCTAGGAAAGCTGTGGTGCATCTGTCTGCTGCTGTCTTGACCGCTCAGTGGTTTTTGATGCATTGACCACTCAGTGGTCTTCAACACCGTTGACCAGCTACGGAGACTCGGGGTGGTAGGCACTACGCTGTCTCCTTCCTCAGTGAGGTCATCTGTCAGTTTGGGATTTCGTATCATCCGAATGTTAAATCCTGATCTGCAAAATGATGCCAGGGTACCAACCCAGTGTCTGGAGGCTATTTGGGTCTGGATGGGGAGGAATAAACTTCAGTGCAGTTCTGCCCTTGGCTCAGAGATATTTTCATCTTGGTCGTCTTGGATGGAATTGCACTTCTCATTCAATATTGGCCTGCAACTTGGGGGTCCTCCTGGACTCTCAGCTACTGCTCAAAAAGGAAGTGGCAGTTCTAGCCAGGAGAGTTTTTGCACAGATTCATTTTGTGAGTCAGTTGCATCTTGTCTTCAAGCCCTTCAGAGAGTCACTATTGCCCTGGACGTTTGCAAAGCACTGCACATGAGCTGCTCTTGAAGAGCATCTGGAATCTATAGCCAGAGCCACTTCAAAATACATCATCAGCAGTTATGGGCCCTTCTCGTCCTTCTCATGTGTCACTGCTGCTCTGCTAATTGCATTGATTGCCAGCTGGCTTCCGACAGCAATTCAAGGTGTTGATTATTGATAAAGCCCGGGATGAAATGCTCCCAGTTTGGACCGGATCACCCGATCTGGTAGCGATGGATGCGAGTGGTTCGGAGAACCGGTAGCAAAAATCCTTGCCACCCCTGCACCCCATGCCCAGCTCAGACGCACAATCATCAGAGGCTTTGAAGTACATTTGGGTAGAGCGGTGTCCTGTCAATTAGACATCTTCTGAGTCTAAGGAACCAAAGTGGTCATAGCCCCCGTCCTCCAGAATAGATCCCAGAGGAAACTGCACTCTGCTCTTTTATCACTGAAGACATAGACATTTGATGTCAACCAAAGCATTTGCCATCTTTAGTTGCCAATCAAATATGTAGTCACTAGGATTTGAGCTTCACTCAAAGGAGACTTTGTGTTCCCTCTAAGGCTGGAGAAAGGGCCACCACTGACTTGGTCAACTAGATTAGCAGAAAGGGCAGACCCATCCCGTGGCTGTAGCAGTGCTCTGCAATTAGTAGATTTTCCCCCCAGCTTTGCTAATAAGGGAGTCCAGCCAAGACAAAGGATGACACCAACCAGAGGTGGGTTTCAGCAGGTTCTGACCAGTTCTGGAGAACCGGTAGCGGAAATTTTGAGTACTTCGGAGAACCGGTAGTAAAAATTCTGACTGGCCCCGCCCCCATCTATTCTCGGCCTCCAAAGTCCCAGCTGATCGGGGGGGGGGGGAATGGGGATTTTGCAGTAAACTTTCCCTGGATCGGGGTGGGAATGGAGATTTTGCAATATCCTTCCCCCAGAGTAGGGTGGGTGGGAATGGAGATTTTACAGTATCCTTCCCCTGCCATGCCCACCAAGCCATGCCTACCAAGCCATGCCACACCCACAGAACCAGTAGTAAGAATTTTTGAAACCCATCACTGACGCCAACACTTTGCCTATCGTGAGCAATGATCAGAACACCATTGGCGGTGATTCAAGAATGATGATAGAGACAGGAAGACAAAATGTCACTCTACATTATCTCATTCCAGTTGAAGGATTGTTAGACAGCACTTCAACTTCTGTTGAAGACTTTCAAACATTGTTCTGTACACGTAAGAAGCAGAAATCCTTCACCCACGACCATTATTTGCTCTCCCTGGAACACGATTCCAACGTGAGGGAACCGGCAATAAAGCTACTCTACAGTTTTCTGCCCTTAAGGGGTGCTGGTGTATGAGAATGACCTTGAGGGACGAGGGGAAGAAATGTTGTTTAGAAGACAATCACGGAAGAGAGGAGCCCCCCACTGGCTTAAGGGTTAGAGGAAGAAACATAGGAAGGACCCGGCCTAATAGTTAGGGCAGTTAAAGTCACAGCAGGAAGTTTGTACCTTCAGACTCACAAGATTCTATTATTGTAGCCTACAAGGAAGTAGTCCCGTTTCCTGCCTGGTTTATCTGGGATATAAGGGTACGATCCCTTCACAGTTAGCTCTTAGGAAACAATTAATCCCTATGTCAATTATAAGCAGTTATGCGAGGGCTGCTATTTGCAGGGCTGGTTTCCAAGGAGTAAACTAATAAGACACACGTTCTAAACTCCTTATATAACATTTGACTAAGCACAACCATGCTCATTTCTTCATCAGAAATAAGTACATGTGGACGTCCAGTTGGGGAGGTGAATGAGGAGGAATCAGAATAGAGCTGGAAGGGATCTTGGAAGTTTTCCAGTCCAAACACTTGCTCAAGCAGGAGACTGTATATCATTCTGGACATATGGCTGCCCAGTCCCTTCTTAAAAACCTTCAGTGTTGGAGCACCCACAACTTCTGAAGACAGGCTGTTCCACTGGTTAATTGTCCTCATTATTAGGAAGTTTCTCCTCGCTTCTAGGTTGCTTCTTTCCTTGATTAGTTTCCATCCATTGTTTCTTGTCTTGCCTTCTGGTGCTTTGGAAAATGCTGACTCCGCCTTCTTTGTGGCAGCCTCTCAAATACTGGAATACTGCTATCGTGTCATCCCAGTCCTTTTCTCTAGTCTGGCAGGTTTCACCTAATCTGTACTTGTACTTTTGTTTTTCCTGCCTAGGTGTAAAACCTTGCTTTGCATTAAAATTTACGTTATTGGATAGGGCCCATTGTTCAAGTCTGTCAAGATCTATTTGGATCCTGCACTTGTCTTCTGGGATGTTGGCTATTCCTGCCAGCTTAGTGTCATTGGCAAATTTGATGAGTTCCCCTTCTATTCCCTCGTCTAGATCATTTATGAAGATATTGAAGAGTACTGGGCCTAAGATGGAATTTTGTGGTGCCCCACTGGGTACTTCCTCCATGGAGGAAGTAGTAGTACCAAGTAGTACCATGAAGGACTACTTGTTGAGCACAGATTGTCAGCCATAAAGTGGTACTAACACTTCACATGATCTTTTCTATCCCTCTGTTAAAGCAACCTAGGATTGCATTGGCTTTTTTGGCAGCTGCAGCACATTGCTGGCTCATGTTTAAGTAACTATCCATTAGAATTCCAAGATCTGCTCACATTTGGTTTTTCTTCCCTAAGTGTAAAACCTTTTCTCTCCATTGAATTTCATTTTGTGAAATAGGCCCAGTGTTCAAGTCTGTCAAGACCCATCTGGATCTTGAGCCTATATTCTGAGGTGTTAGCTATTCCTGCCAGCTTGGCGTCATCTGCAAATTTGATGAGTCCCCCATCTATCACCTCATCTAAGTTATTTATGAAAATATTGAAGAGTACTAGGCCTAAAACAGAACCTTGAGGTACTCCACTGTTTACTTCCCTCCATGTAGTTGTAGTTCCATTAAAGGCTGCACATTGAGTGTACTTTGTCAGCCAGTTACAAATGCATCTAGTGATGATGCTGTCTAGCCCACATTTTTCTAGTTTACCAAGAGGTAGATTGTAGTCTACTTTGTTGAATGCCTTGATGAAGTCTAACTATACTATGTCCACAGCATTTCTCTGGTCTAGTAATTTAGTCACTTTATCAAAGAATGAAATAAGATTGATTTAGCATGTTCTGTTTTTAACAAACCTGTGCTGGCTTGTAGGCATAAACTTTATTTGTTTCTAGATGTTGAGATAACATCTGCCAGCTCCTTCAGAACTCTGGAATGTAATCCATCAAGTCCCAGTGATTTATATTCATCAACAGCAGACAGTAGTTCTTCTACAATTTTCTTCCTTGTTTTAATTTTTATTTCTGGTCTGTCTTTTACAGTTGTCTTTTTGGTAGGTTGGGCTATAGTTTCTTTTTGTGTGAAGATTGATGCAAGGAATAAATTAAGCTTTCTCTCTACTGGCTTCCTTGCCATCTTGTCTTTAGTGAACCAACTTGACTTTTTTTCTTATTGTTTATATGTTGAAAGAAACTTTTTTATTATAGGTAATCCTTGAGTTACGAATGTAATAGAGCCTGCCAATTACATTCATAACCTGAAAATTTGTTTGATTGTATCACGTTAAATGAATGTGATCACTCCCTGCTTTCCCTCAATGCATTTGTTAATCCAATGCGCAGGTCATTAAATGCACATGAGGTACCTCAGAGTGGGGAAGATCCTGCAGGGCCTAGTGCTGGAGCAGGCAATCCAAGGCCTCCCCCAATCCACTGAGATACCTCATGCTCCCCTCGGGTCCCCACAGACTGGGCCTGCTTTGCTAGTGTCCCAGATTCCACTTACTCCTCCATACCCCATTTCTCATGGGTTACTTACTTTTTGAAGATCTCCAGAGTTCCAGAAGAGGCTGACCCACTGGAAAAGAAGCCAAAGTCTTTTATTCAGATGATGGTGAAGTGTAAAAATGTGAAATCTAAAGAATTTTTTTTTGCCAGCTTCTGAATAAAAAACTTCAGCCTCTGGTAGTAGAAAAACCCTCCTGTTTCACGACAGCTTCAGCAGCCAATCAACAAGAGCTTGCTTCCTTTGTCTCATCAGGCTGAACTGCAAGCCCCTTGTTGATTGGCTGCCATGCCCCAATCCCTGAAGCTGCTCATTCGAACTAGCCAGTCAGCAGCAAGCAGGAGGCAGCTCCTCGCCTACCACACTGGGCCCAAACTAAGCTTACAGGCCCTCAGGGCAGAGAAACCGGTCTTGTATTCAGATGGGGAAAACTGGTTTCCTTACATCTCACCTTACAGCTTCACAGGCTTCTGAATAAAATACTTTGGCTTCTCTGCCATGTACGTCAGCCTCTTCTGGAGCTTTGTGAAAAGTAAGTACAGTAATTATGGGGAGGCCCACAGAGGGACGAATGGTTCCTCAGAGGGCTGGATCTGGCCTGTGGAGGCTCCATTTCAGCCAGCAACGAGCCAAGGGAGGCCTCTGGATGGCTGAACAGGGCTTCTGAGGAGCAAATTCGCCCCTCGGAAGCTCTATTTCAGCCAGCAGTGTACCAGGCGAGGCCTCTGGATGGAACGGGGCTTCTGAGAGGTGGATCTGTCCCTCAGAAACTCCATTTCAGCCCACAGCATGCAGGATGAATCTTGCAGAGCATCTGGAGGTGTTTGTAAGGGCGTAACAACTTCCGTGGTGCTGCAAGATTCGTAGTTTTGGGCCTTGTTCGGAAACACTAGGAGGCACTGATTGCATAACTTTAAATGTTTGCTAAGGGAACGCTCGTAACCCGGGGATTACCTGTATTATTATCTTTGACTTTTGCTGCAAGTCTTTGTTCATTCTGAGCCTTTCTTTCCTGACTTCATCTTTGCAGACTCGGGCTGTCTGCTGATATTCTGCCTTAGTTATATATCTCTCTTTCCCTTTTTTGTACTTCTCCTTTTTGTCTTTCAGTTTATCAGAGAGATCTTTGTGCAGCCATGCTGGTTTCTTCTTGGATTTCTTGTTTTTTTCTTTTTCAATGGTATTGTGTTGGACTGGGCTTTTATGATCATATTTTTCCCACGCTTCTTGAGTTGTTTTCCCTTTTAGGATTTTTATCCATGGAATTTTTCTTGGGGTCTTTCTGAGTTTGTTAATATCAGCTCTTTTAAAATTTAAGATACTGGTTGGATTATATTCTATTGCTTCTGTTTGCATTATATTGAATTCCAGCATGACGTGGTGACTCTTGCCCAAGGTTATGACATCTTCAACTCCCTCTATCGCTTCTTCTCTATTAGCGAGAACTGGGTCCTGTATAGTTTTTCCTCTAGTTCCCGCCTCTAACTTTTGGATGACAAAGTTGTCAGCTAAATTGGTTAAGAACCTGTTTGATCTCCCACTTGCTGCAGAGTTTCTCTCCCTATATCATATACTCCCTATATCATATACACTATATCATATACTTCATGTACTAATGCTTCAAGTTCACCATGTTGTTCCCTAAACTTTGAGTGTTAGTATATAGGCATTTGAGTCCTTCATGGATCTTGGGGAAGGGGGGGAAATCCAGGAATTGACTTAAGTGTCATTCTTGACTCTTCCTTATTTATTTGCTTCTTGAAACAAATACTAAATTCTTCTGACACTTCTGTCCAATAAGAAATCTTGTGAGTTTGCACAGATATTTCTCTGTGAGAGGTTTTGTCTGAACAAAGTAGAATAGGCTTCTGCTGTAATCATGCACTCAGTGTCAAGTTCGAACCGCGCTTTTGCAACTATTATGACTTCTCAGCTTGCCAGCGAACCGAGGGGAGGGAAGGGGGAGATGGAATGTAGGCTCCAGACATCAAGTAGATAAGGCATGAGAACCAAGGATGCTGTGGCAGAAGTTTGCCAAAACCAAAGACTTTTTCTCATAACAATACAATGACATTCAATTGGACAATGTGACCTGCACTAATAGAGGGAGGAAGAATCCTATACTTTAATTATATGGCTTTGCATGGGAATTAGCTAGATCTGGTTTTGCCCTCATCAGTGCTGAAATGATGTACTCAATAAAGTTTTGCATGGGGGGAGGGGAGGGGGGAGGGGGGAAGGAGGGGGGAGTGGGGAGGGATTGGGTTAGGGCCGGGTTGGAGAGGGGGGGGGGGAGGGGAGGGGAGAAAATGTTTTGTATAATTTGTAAAACTTTTTAATAAAATAAAGTTTTGCATTCAGGGATTGGATCGTCTCGGCTGTGCTTGATTTGGTTCGGTTCGTCAGTCAGAACATTGACACTCAGCTTTCGAAATAATTTATGCAAAGTACTTCAAATATATGATAGAATTTCCTGGTTTTGCATAGAGAAATCCAGATAGTGGTTCTCACATTATGGAGTCTGATGGCCCTGATGGCCCGACGGTCACCAGTCCCAAACAACCAAAGGGGATTTGGGGCTCATGCTCTACTACCAGCAGGACCACAAAGTCCTTTTCAAATTTTTCACCAAATTTGTAAACAGGAAAGTCAGTTAAGTAGATGACTTCTCCAGGGTAAGAAGATCCCCAGTTATTTCTCCAAAGCAGAAATCCATTTAGCAGCTATTGGGAAAGTCCAACGGAACGTTTTTATTTTTGTGTGAGATTTAACGGAAGCCTGAAGTTGCAGGCTGCTGGATATTAAACCATGAATGTGAAAATATTCATGTACAGACCTTGCTTACCTTGTCACATAGCAAATGCAAGAAGAACTTGTGCTATTGTGGAGAGAATCATTCTAAAATGTCCCTTGGTATGAAATAAATTTTGAGGGATGTTTTCTGTCAGCTTGAATGCAGATTGGCAGAATCTGAACATCTGAAGCCAACACTACCCCATAAGAGGATTTTTTTATTAACTTGTATGAATGCAGCCCTCTGAGGAATCCAAATGTCAGGCAGGGGAAGAGAGTTCAAGGCCTCTGTTTTGATCTCTCTCCTGGGCCTTCCGCAATGACCTGCCTCTAATCCCCCGTCAGCCTTGATCTCATCCACACCATGACAAAGCTGTTGCCAGAATGTACTTGCAAAGCAGCCGAATTAATCAAAAGTACACATTTTCTGGTACAGGATAACCTTTCCATGGCACTTCTTTGAGCGATCCGTTCCCAGTTATCAGCTGGGTTTTGCAACCTCCATCCACACAGCAGAGCCTTCCAGCTTCTCTATATGTTTTACACTTCATGAAATGAAAAGAACTTCTTTAGCATATTAATAAAGATTTAAAGATGAGGAGGGAGAAAAATTGCCCAGAGTCATTCAGGCTCTTCTTCCTTTCCATCATTAATTCTGGAAATAAAAAAAAGCAAATAATTTTTTTTAAAAAAAATATGCAACCAAATCTGGTTTATTCCCACCTCCAGCTATCACTGCCCTTAGTCTGTCCCAGGTTTCTCAGAAATGACTTCCTTCATAAATGCTTTGCTGTGCAGTCATCTCAGCTTCATTCATCTGGCAAAGGACAGAATTCCGTGGATTGTCAGGGTTTGAATCTGCCAAGAATAACCTTTGGGGTAAACCAAAGGTACAGGTGAAACTCGAAAAATTAGAATATCGTGCAAAAGTTCATTTATTTCAGTAATGCAACTTAAAAGGTGAAACTAATATATGAGATAGACTCATTACATGCAAAGCAAGATAGTTCAAGCCTTGATTTGTCATAATTTTGATGATTATGGTTTACAGCTCATGAAAACCCCAAATTCACAATCTCAGAAAATTAGAATATTGTGAAAAGGTTCAATATTCTAGGCTCAAAGTGTCCCACTCTAATCAGCTAATTAAGCCATAACACCTGCAAAGGGTTCCTGAGCCTTTAAATGGTCTCTCCGTCTGGTTTAGTAGGAATCACAATCATGGGAAAGACTGCTGACCTGACAGTTGTACAGAAAACCATCATTGACACCCTCCATAAGGAGGGAAAGCCTTAAAAGGTAATTGCAAAAGAAGTTGGATGTTCCCAAAGTGCTGTATCAAAGCACATTAATAGAAAGTTATGTGGAAGGGAAAAGTGTGGAAGAAAAAGGTGCACAAGCAGCAGGGATGACCGCAGCCTGGAGAGGATTGTCAGGAAAAGGCCATTCAAAAGTGTTGGGGACTTTCACAAGGAGTGGACTGAGGCTGGAGTCAGTACATCAAGAGCCACCACACACAGACGGATCCTGGACATGGCCTTCAAATGTCGTATTCCTCTTGTCAAGCCGCTCCTGAACCACAAACAATGTCAGAAGCGTCTTACCTGGGCTAAAGACAAAACGAACTGGTCTTGCTCAGTGGTCCAAAGTCCTCTTTTCTGATGAGAGCAACTTTTGCATCTCATTTGGAAACCAAGGTCCCAGAGTCTGGAGGAAGAATGGAGAGGCACACACTGCAAGATGCTTGAAGTCAAGTGTGAAGTTTCCACAGTCTGTGTTGATTTGTGGAGCCATGTCATCTGCTGGTGTTGGTCCACTGTGCTTCATTAAGTCCAGGGTAAAAACACAGCCATCTACCAGGAGATTTTGGAGCACTTCATGCTGGAGCTTTATGGGGGTGCCGACTTCATTTTCCAGCAGGACTTGGCACCTGCCCACATTGCCAAAAGTACCAAAACCTGGTTCAATGACCATGGGATTACTGTGCTTGATTGGCCAGCAAACTCGCCTGACCTGAACCCCATAGAGAATCTATGGGGCATTGCCAAGAAAAAGATGAGAGACATGAGTCCAAACAATGCAGAAGAGCTGAAGGCCACTATTGAAGCATCCTGGTCTTCCATAACACCTCAGCAGTGCCACAGGCTGATAGCATTCATGCCACGCCACATTGAGGCAGTAATTGATGCAAAAGGGGCCCAAACCAAGTACTGAGTACATATGTATGCTTATACTTTTCAGAGGTCCGATATTGTTCTATGTACAATCCTTGTTTTATTGATTTCATGTAATATTCTAATTTTCTGAGATTGTGAATTTGGGGTTTTCATGAGCTGTAAGCCATAATCATCAAAATTATGACAAATCAAGGCTTGAACTATCTTGCTTTGCATGTAATGAGTCTATCTCATATATTAGTTTCACCTTTTAAGTTGCATTACTGAAATAAATGAACTTTTCCACGATATTCTAATTTTTCGAGTTTCACCTATAGATACTGTTCAGGATGATAGTATATATCATGGACTGGAAAGACGTGGTGAACAATTTGTTGGTGTTTTGGATGCAGTGGAGTTACAACTGTTAGTTTGGAGTTTTTGACAAGAGTCTGCATTCTGGCATTAGCCTGCTGGCTGTCTGCCAAGACCTTTGGAACATTGCCCGGTAACTTTGGACTGATATACGCTTTGGAAGAGAACTATTTATTAAAGGGCCAGCTTCAGTCTCTCTAGCCTGCGTTTGTTACTGCCGGGCTATTTGAGCCTCTGCAAGGCCACTCGTGGGAGGGGACAGAACAATATATGTATAGATGGCAGCATGTAGCAACTTTGGTTAATCTGAAGGGGGGGGAAAAAAGCAAGCTAAAACTGGCAGGGAACTGGTTAATCCTTGGATGGAGACCACCAGAAGTGTAGTGTAAGTCTGGGAGTTCCAAGAAGTCTCTGAGAAGATGGGAAGCCACTTCCTTAGGGCTACTCTGCTAAGGAAACTACCCAGATGTGTTCATGTAGCCACCGAAGCTGAATTGGATGCCAAGGTGCCTTTAGCTTTTTCCAAAGATCTGGAATAAAATGCCTTTGGCCTATGGGAAACCAGAGAACTTGCCTCTGCCTCTTCATCTCTCGAACACTTTGTGCTAATTAACATCTCCAGCCAAAGTTGTTTGATGTTATAGGATTCACAGAAAACATTCATTGGCAGCCTACTCTAACCCTCCCTTGGTCAGCTAATGCAAGCATTTACCCTGGCCCCATAGGGGTCACATCTGTGGCAGGTAGGATAGAGAGGTTTACTTGAAATTGATCTGCATAGACACTCTGTACTCGTTTTTCTTAAAAAGCATAGGATCATAGGGGGTGGAAGCAGGGATGAAATGCTCCCAGTTCAGACCGGATCGCCCGATCCAGTAGCGATGGAGGCGGGTGGTTCGGAGAACCGGTAGCAAAAATCCCTCCCCCCCCCCACTATTGCCCAGCTGAGCCACGCAATCATCAGAGGCTTTTTTATTATTATTATTTTTAAAAGCATTTTTTTCTACAATCTCTTCGGCTGAAGAGGTTATAGAAAAAATGTTTTTAAACGGAAAAAAAGCCTCTGCCGATCAGGCAAGTCAGCTGGGATCGTCAGAGGCTTTTAAAAGCATTTTTTTTACAACCTCTCAGCCAAAGAGGTTGCAGAAAAAATGGTTTTAAAAGTAAAAAAAAAAAGTTGGCCATACCCACTCAGTCACATTACCCCCACCACCACCAAGCCACGCCCACAGAACCGGTAGTAACAAATTTTACATTTCACCCGTGGCTGGAAGAAGCCTTGGAAGTCTTCAAGTCCAACCCCCTGTCCATTCTGAACAGATGGCTGTCCAATCTTTTCTTGGAAGCCTCCAGTGATGGAGAATCCACAAGTGCAGGAGGCCAACGGTTCCATGGGTTAATTGCTCTCATTGTCAGGAAATTCACTATTTCCAGGTTGAATCTACCTTTGACGAGCTTCCACCCCTCGCATCTTGTCTCGCCCACGGTTGCTTCCGGAAATAAATGGACCTTCTCTCCCCATGACAGCTCCTCAAGTACTGGAAGATGGCTTTCACGTCACCTGGAATCCTTCTCTTAGTTATTTTTATTTATTTATTTATTTATTTAATTTATTTATTTATTTTTATTTTTATTTGATTTATATGCCGCCCTTCTCCGGAGACTCAGGGCGGCTTACAATGCGCTAAGCAATAGCCTTCATACTTTTGTATATTTTATACAAAGTCAGCTTATTGCCCCCACAAACCGGGTCCTCATTTTACCCACCTTAGAAAGGATGGAAGGCTGAGACAACCTTGAGCCTTGGTGAGATTCGAACCTGCAATAATTGCAGGCAGCAGATGTTAATAGATGTTAATAACAGGGTGCTTTAAACCACTGTACTACAGGCTCTGTAAGTTAGGCTAAATATATCTAGATCTCTTAACCGGTCATCATAAGGTATAGCCTCCAGCCCTCTTATCATCTGTTGCTCTTCTCTGCACTCTTTCTAGAGCCTCAGCATTGTTTTTTGCATCATGGTGACCAGATGTGGATGCTATATTCCAAGTGCAGTTTCACCAGTGAAGCAGTACTATCACTTCCCATGATCTTGATTCTATCCCTCTGTTGATGCAGCCTAGGACTCAGTGGTGGGTTCCTCCCGGTTCAGCCCGGTTCACCCGAGCCGGTAGCGGTGAGGATATGATGTCACCAAACCGGTTCTGCCCACCCCTGCCACCCCCGCGCCCCCCTCACCCCCCCACCCCCCACGTTATTCTTACCTTTTATTTGGCCCCACCCCAAATCTATTGCTGCCTCCTGAGTCCCAGCTGATGGCTAGAGGGGAAAAAACTGTTTAAACTCTTGCCGTGGGGCTTCAAAGGGCCGCCCTATAGCTGATCAGTGTTAAAAGAAAACAAATGAGTAGATCAGTGCCTGAAAAAATAAATGGGTAGATCGGTACAGCTCTGCAAGTCGTTAAAAGCCTGGTAAACCAGTACCTCTGCTAAATCCTAAAGAATTGTCACATGACCATCAAGCCACACCCACAAAATAAGCCACGCCCACGGAACCGGTAGTAAAAAAAATTTAGAAACACCACCCCCACCACCCCCGCTGCTAGGACTGCGTTGGCTTTTTTGGCAGCTGCAGCACATGGCTGACTCATACTTAAGCAATGGTCCACCAGGACATCCCTCTCACAGATGAGGGGGGAAATTTGTAACTTTTCATGCAGGAAATTTCATTTTAGTTTCGCCTTACTGCAGCCAGCAGCCTTTAGAAAAAAGGACCTATCACTTCACCCAAATGGAGTCAAGAGTCTTTCTTTCCTAAGGGATCTGACTGGGACGGGTCTGACAGCTACTCTAATTGAGGCAAGTGGTGCCTATTCTCTACCACTTGACTATTTGGTCCCCATGGCTGAAAAAACTTCCTAAGCACTTTCAGTTGAACGTGATGAATGTCTATGGAGATGCTGAATGTGATGAGTTTTCTGTCAAGGAGGCTTTTCAGAAATCCCATTTTCAGGAAGGCCTGGAGCTTAGGCCAATATCAGCTGACTGTGCTTTGATGCTCCGTCTCAACAAAAAGTTGTCTTTTGCATCACTTCCTGCACATCCAGTAGTTACTGGGAAAACTAGAGGAGGCCCAAAAGTGACATAAAGCTATGCAATGCAATTATTTCTCTTTGCTCTTTAGATTTTTCAGAGGTCATGCTATATGCATTGTTAGGTAGAGCAGCTTGGAGGGGTGTTACATTTAATATTTCATTGGACTGAAGCACCTGGGTTGCATGTATGTTACCTATTCTTTTATAATTCCAGAAAGTGACTGATTTCCTGAGTGAACGCCTGGAATCGAAAAATGGAAATTATGATGGTGAATGAATGTAAACTTGATAGGGCAATGATGAAAGAGTAACACAGACCAAGTAACTAGAGCCAGTGTGCATTCTTCTTGAAAAATCAGGTCGATGCCATTTTCATTCCCAGGTTGTGGCAAGGATGATGATGATGATGATGATGATGATGATGATGATGATTATTATTATTATTATTATTATTATTATTATTATTAGTTCAATTTATATGCCGCCTTTCTCCGAAGACTCAGGGCGGTTCACAATACATTTAAAAATCATTATAAAAAGACATTGAAAAATTAAAAAACATTAAAAACCCATTCACACCATTCATGGCCGGATCTCACACGATCGCAAGAGCGAGATCAACGGCCCCAGGCCTGCTGGAAGAGCCAGGTCTTCACCGCTTTCCGGAAGGCCAATAGGGTGGGGGTGGTCCGGACCTCAGGTAACTGGTTCCATAGAGCTGGGGCAGCCACAGAGAAGGCCCTCCCCCGCGGTCCCACCAGGGGGAGGGCCTTATGTGCAGCTCCTGCCCATCCCCTGTGCCCCTTGGCTGCACTCCCTCCCCCTACCTCTAATAGCTGAGTCAGATGGGTGAGTGGGATCTCTGCTCACCCCTGAGCTCTTTGGGACCTCAAGGGACCTGCTTGGGTGCCGCAATCTCCTGAGGAATCCAATTTCTCCCCAGCCTCCCAATCCTTTCCTCAAGAACTCAGTTGGTGAGAACCTGAGGAAAAAACCCTTCTGGGTGATGGCAACTGGAGAAGTTCTTGGGCACCTCCTCGCAACTTATTGTATTAAAAATGACAATTTTTCATGCAATTTTTAAAGCAATAAGCTTTTTGAACTGGATTTGCCAATCTTTTTATGATTATTCTTTGCATAGTAATTAACATTTCAACTGTTGTCTGTAAGATGCTTTCCTATTGTTAGTTGAAGGATTTTGTTATTTGGGCCTGTCAGCCATGAGAAAATGGGCTAAGCTGTAAATACAATGATATATTTTAAAAAAATTGTTATAGAATAGACTATCTCCCTTTTAGCCATCATTCTTCCTCTGTGAGAGTTTTGCAAAACATCCGGCAATGTCTAATGGGCAAAGTTACCTGTATTTTTGGTGAAGCTGAAACAGATCACTGATGTCAATCAACCCCTTTTTTAAGTGGCAGTAGAATTGGTCTGGGGGGGGGGTCACAGGAAAGAGCCAAGGCGAGCATGTTTTTAAAAGATATTTTTAAACAAGCTGGAATTTGTTTTGTAGGAAAGAAGTGCATGGAAATTGAAATTGCAGCCTAGGCTAATCCATAGGGGCAATTACTCATAAGCAGTACATTAGTAATCTCATTTCCAGACCCTCCATTAATAGGTAAAATAAAGCAGCGTCCAAAGCATCATAAATTGTCCTGGCCACTGACTGACAGCATGCTAAACATTCTCTTTTGCTCACTTTCCTATGATTATATTATTTGCAACCACCTCAACCATAACTGGGGTTTTATGCACCCCGGGGCCCGTTTGCCTGCGCTGGGGCTGGGCAGATGTACCTTAAGGGCCCAGTGAGCGTACTGGGGAAGCACACGGCCTGCCAGTTGGGAAGAGGGGAATGGCCGGATGCAGGAAGCCTTTGGCCCCGTCTTCTTTGGGGCTAGGATGGGAACTCCAGTTATGTCAGATCAGGGAGTTGAGTTTTGCAGGTCCTTTTCATACAATGGGCTGTTCCATGAACTTTCCCAAAAGCCCCGGAAGTGGACTAAGAAGTAGAGTCTATACACATGTTGGCCTCCTACCACCATCGTAAGCAAGGCACATGAGGTGTGCACAAACTTTTCAATTACTTCTTATATCAAATATTATTGAAGTTTTAAAGACAAAAAGATACAAAGAAGTAGTTTCCAACCTTCTTTATACCAATTTTAAGTACAGTTATAAATTTACCTCTTTCTCTAAAGCTAAAACATACCTCTCTTGTCCCAAAGGTGCTTTTCAGAAAGCAACTGGACTTCCTTGGTTTTTTTCTTGAGAACACTTTGCTTCTTATCCAAGAAGCTTTCTCAGTTCTGACTGAATGGTGGGAAATGGGAGGATTTATAGTCTTTGCAGTCATCTGGTCATTAGCAGATAGTCTAACAGCTGTTGAGGCCACCTGGGGGTTTATCTGTACGCTCAGGGTCACCTGAATACTTGGAACTGCTGCAAAGACTGTGTTGTAGAGAGGGGATAGGCGGTGTCATAGCCTCCCCCCCCCCATTGAGAGAGAGGGAACTGATCAGTTCTAACATAGATGGCCTCTTTTAGCCCTCTGTCAAACCAGCGGTCCCTTCGGTCCAGAAAGTGGACTTTGCCGTCTTCACAAGAGTGATCTGGAAAAAAATGAGAAAGTCCACTTGCCTTTGTGCGAAACAATCTCCCCTCCCCTCCCCTCCCCCGCCCACCACCACTGCCAATACCGCCAGTCTGCAGAGCCAGAAATGTTGGGGAGGGGGCTGCTGCATTATAACTAAAAGCTTCAGTTCAGTTTATCATACTTTATTTCCCGTCTTCTGTTTCAAGTTTCAAAAAAAGTGTACAGATTTAAGCAGTTACATGTTCATCGTTTGTACTCCGTTCTGTTTCAATAACTGTGTTACAATGTTCAATACCACAAACATTTTTTGTCTATTTTAAATCTTTCTGGCAACTGTAAATCAGAAAATAATTGACAGCTACATCCCTCTGCCACCGGTTCTTCACTTGATTTTATTTTGTATTCCCCATGACAAAATTCTGGTATCTCATAATAAGTTAGCCACTTGTGTTCCCCTATTATTTATCATCTATAAAATGCTTCTTATGCTGAGACCCACAAAGATGTTTTTGGGCACAACCTGGATTTATATCTATTCCATGTTCTCAATATGGCATATCTGACATAAATGGAAGCCTTGGCTTTCTGAGGAGCACCCGCTCTTTCAAGCAACACAAACAGAGAACTGCAAAATACAATTTCAAGACAACAAACCTAATCCCCCCCCCCATTCCCTTTGCAACTTGTTAGTACTTTATATTTAACTTGTGGGTTTTTTCACCTACAGATGAGAATATTTGTAGCTCAGGGTTGAAACGAGGTGCTCTGAGCTTGGTTGTCTTTATGCAGAGCTATTACCTGAACTAGGTAACATCATGGATGCTATCCTAAAGGTGCTTTTTCAAGAGCCAATGCGTTCCCACAGACAGGGCCTCTTCAGGGCGCCGTCGGCCAGACAGTGTCGGCTGGCGACCCCCAGGGGGAGAGCTTTCTCTGTGGGCGCACCCACCCTCTGGAACCAACTCCCTTTGGAGCTCCGAATGGCCCCTAGCCTTCGTTCGTTCCGCCACGATTTGAAGACCTGGTTGTTCCGCAGCCTGGACTGATGGTTTTTTTTTTTTAATGAATTTTAAATTTTTTAAATTGGAATTTTAATTTTATATTGTTTTAATGAGGAACGGTGCATTTCTGCCACTGTGAGCTGCCCTGAGTCCTTGGAGATTGGGCGGCATATAAATTGCATTATAAATAAATTATAAATAAATAAGAGGCAACTGGACTTTCTTGTTTTTCTTTGAAGACGTTTTGCTTCTCACCCAAGAAGCTTCTTCAGCTCTGACTCGATGCTGGGGCTGTAGTTGCATTCTTTTGGAGACCCTGAGGACACAGAGAAACCTCCAAATGGCCTCAATGACTCTCTAAAAAGAAAGCAAATGACCAGCTGTCTGCAAGGGATATAAATCCTTCCATTCCCCTCCATCCAGTAGGAGCTGAAGAAGCTTCTTGGATGAGAAGCGAAATGTCTTCAAAGGAAAACCAGAAAGCCCAGTTGCCTCTTGAAAAAGCATCTTTGGGACAACCAGGTCCTGGAGGACTGAGAATCTCCAGAGACATCATCAATGCAACTAAGGGAAGGATGATCAGGGCAAGCCACGAGAATATAAAGTGAGAGCAAACCCCACTCCTTACTAGCACCGATGATGTTACCTAGTTGAGGTAATGAATTGTTTTAACATAATTATTCTGAAATAACATACAATTCACATTCTTCATTGTGATAGTTTTAATCTTGAAACCTGTTTTATACACCAATTCACTCTATTTTTCATGGTTTTTGTTAATATCTTTGTCTTCTGTTTATTAATCTTAGAACCTGCTAATGTACCAAATCCTTTCAGTTTTGCAATTAAAGTTTCAATTTTCCTTACATTCTTTCCAAATCACCACCAAGTCAACTACAAAAACTTATTTACATTAAAATATTTATTAAAATTCATAAATTTATTTTTTAAAATTTTACTCCCACCATCTTCTCATCTACTCTTTTACTCAGTATTCAGAGGACTAAAATAACCAATCAACTTACAACAGTTCATTTAGTGACCACTCAAAGATACAACAGCACTGAAAAAAGTGATATGACCATTTTTCATGCTTATGACCGTTGCAGCATCCCCAGGGTCACATGATTGGCATTTGGATGCTTGGTAACCAATTCATATTTATGATGGTCGCAGTGTCCCTGGGTCAGGGGATCCTCCCTTGCGACCTTCTGACAGGCAGAGTCCATGGGGAAGCCAGATTCCCTGAACAACCATGTCACTGACTTAACAACTGCAGTGATTCACTTAATAACTGTGGCAAGAAAAGTCGTAAATGGGGCAAAACTCACTTAACAAATTTCTCACTTAGCAACAGAAATTTTGGGCTCAATTGTGGTCGTAAGTCAAAGACTCCCTGTATTTGTACTTTTTGTGAAGGTATAAACTGATCTTAGCCCATTTTACAAAATTCTCTCCCAATTTCATATTTTCCAAAATTTTGAACACAAAATCCCAGTTCAAATGGTCGAAGGCCTTCTCTGCATCAAACAAGATCAATGGGACGTGTTTTTCATTATATTGCTCCAAATATTCCAAAATCTGCAACACATTTCTAATATTGTCTTATAACTGCCTTTTAGGTAAGGGATGGAATGCTACCGGATTAGGCTGGTTCGCCCGAACCGGTAGTAAAAATGCTACTGGTTTGCCCGAACCGGTAGTAAAAAAATGCTTTAAAAAGTAGGAAAAAAAGGTTCCAATGATCAGCTGTGACAATCAGCTGTGCCACACGATTGTGGGAACTTTTTTTTTACTTTTTAAAGCATTTTTTTGTATAACCTATTGCCCGAACCAGTATTTTTGTGTATGTCCACCCAGTCACATGACCACCAGGCCCTGCCAGCAAGCCATGCCCACAGAACTGGTAGGAAAAATTTTTGAATTTCACCACTGGTAAAAACCTACATTGATCATCCATTGATCTTGAAAAATTATTTTCAGCCTGCCAACCAAAGTAATTATGACCCACTTCTAATCATTATTCAGTAATGATACTTGCTTATTTTTCTTCGATCAATTGTGCAAATAGTTTCTTGTTGAAGTCAAACCTTGGTCCCTCTTTAGAAGTTGAGGCTCTGTTGGCCTCTTTCCAGATGTCTGGCATATTTCCTGCCTGTAAAATAGAAATCATCATATTTTGTAGAGGTTGTAAATGTTCATCTCAAAACAGTTATAATAAGAAGCTAGTAATCCATTCTTTCCTGCTTCAATCGTTTTATAGCTTCCGAAACCTCCTTTATTGTTACAGGGCCATTCATCATTATTTTTCTTTTCCTCTGTAATCCTCAGTAAATTTTGTTTCTTTAGGTATACATCTATTTCTCCAGAGAAATGTCTTGTGCTTTATATGAATTTGAATTATACTGAAGAAATGCTTTTGGAATAGCCACACTATCCATTAATACGGTATCTCCCACTTGCAATATTAATATGATTTTCTTTTTCTTTTCTTTTCGTAATTTATATGCTAACCATTTCGGTGGTTTGTTTGCAAACTCAGAGGGCTGGGTTTTTTGCTTTACCTAGTTCATTCTTATTTCTGTTTCTCTTATTGTTATCATAGAGAGCCGTTGTTGTGAAAGCTTAATTGTTGAGAAACACTTATGATGACCCAAGAGCACTGGAGGATGTCTTGGGGGGGGGGGTCTTTGTAATGTCCAAGAGTCAAAGGGAGGCCAAGACTTGGACCACGACCGTGCTTGTGGGCCTCTCTTGACCCATTGAACCCTCCCCATGGCTCATGGAGCAGCTGCAGGTTCGGAAAAGGGTGGAAAGATCCCTAGAGCCCCACTGGAGGAAGACGAGGGAGGACTCCAGGCAGGAAAATGCAGAGACAAAGAGCAAGAAACAGGACCTCTTTTCGTGGGGCAGGGAGCAGAGAGAAGATGGGTTGCTTGGACTGCAGCAGCCGAGGCTGTCAAGCCCCAAACAGCTTGCCATACCTGGGGGGGGGGGGGGGGGGGGGCAGAAACAGCTGGGGTAGCAGGAACAGCTGCACGGTGCAGCAGTGACCCAGCCGGTGATGAATTGCCCAACTGGGACAGCATCGGCTTCAGCTGCTGTGGATGCAGCAGCAAGGGAAGCAATGGCAGCATTCTCACCCGCATAGCTGACTGGCGGTCTTCTGGGACCCAGCTGGCTGGCACCAGATGCAACAGCGTGCTGGACGAAGCGGTCGGAGGCCAGACGGAGGCCAGCGTCCTAAGCACCAGATGGTGGACTGATAACGTGGAACTGAATGCCGACGCCGGATGCTGGTTTCACCTATATAGAGTGCTGGGAGGCGGTAGCTCCCAGCGCTGACTTTGCAACGGACTGCTACATACTCATTTGTGCCAGGCCTCAGGCTTGAATAAACCTGTATCAAATGGTTCCAGAGCATGTTTGTTTGTTTCTCCGTTCGCAAGGCCTGGGGATTTGGACAAGCGAGAGAGGCGACAATTCTTCCAATGGAAAAATGGATTGTCTCTGAGCTTTTAAGAGCAAATTCAAAGAAAATAGAATTTTTGCTCTGGTTTCATGCAAACTGAAGCTGAGTCAGGAAGAAATAGATCCCCAAACAGATGAAGTTATGAAATCAGTCAGAGCTGGAGAAGATCTTGGAAAAGGCTTGTTTTGGGGTAGGGGTAGGGGTAGAGTATATCCCAGAAAGGCAGGGTCTAAGTTGAGCTCTTTCACCAGGGACCTCCTCCAAAACTCTCTTGGGGTCTCCTGTAAACCTCAAAGCAACATAGGGGGTGCCAGAAGCACAATGTTTTAGACGTGGTTATCCACAATATCATTTCTTTGTGTGCTCAGCATTGATCTGTTAACCACATCACACAACTAAAATACTGTGTGCCTGTCCAAAATGTTATCCGTTTGCTGCTTGCATTTGATGGACTTCTTTAAATTAAATTTAATTTAATTAATTCAATTTATATGCCGCCCCTCTCCGAAGACTCAGGGCGGCTCACAATACATTTTTAAAAATCATTATAAAAAACATTTAAAAATTAAAAACATTAAAAACTCATTCACACCATTCATGGCTGGATCTCGCCAGATCACAAGAGCGAGATCAACGGCCCCAGGCCTGCCGGAAAAGCCAGGACTTCACCGCTTTTCAGAAGGCCAATAGAGTAGGGGTGGTCCGGACCTCAGGAGGTAACTGGTTCCAGAGAGCCGGGGCGACCACAGAGAAGGTCCTCCCCTGTGGGCCCGCCAGACGGTATTGCTTAGCTGACGGGACCCGGAGGAGACCAACTCTGTGGGATCTTACTGGTCGCTGGGAGCTATGCAGTAGAAGGCGGTCTCGAAGATAACCTGGCCCTGAGCCATGTAGGGCTTTAAAGGTAATAACTAACACCTTGAATTGCGCCCGGAGACTGATAGGGAGCCAGTGCAGCTCGCGGAGAATTGGTGTAATGTGGGTGTACCTAGCTGCACACACAACCGCTCACATGGCTGCGTTCTGGACCAACTGTAGTCTCCGAACACTCTTCAAGGGTAGCCCCATGTAGTGCGCGTTGCAATAATCTAACCGTGAGGTGACCAGGGCATGAGTGACTGTGAGGAGAGCCTCCCGATCCAAGTAGGGTCGCAATTGGTGCACCAGGCGAACCTGTGCAAAGGTCCCCCTAGCCACAGCTGCCAGATGTTGCTCTAATCTTAGCTGTGAGTCTAGGAGGACACCCCAATTGCGAGCCTGTTCTGAGGGGGACAATTTATCCCCCCCCGAACAGCAAACCAGCGAATCAGCAATCCTCTTTGGTAGAATTTTTTCCTAACTAAAGAGCTACGTAGCTGTCCTGGCCTCAGCCCAGCTGGGCCTTCTTGTTTCTTGCTTGCTTTTCTGTGGGAGTGGGAGGGACGGGGCGGAGGGCTGGATGGGAATGTCCTTTCCGTGGCCGTTTCTGGTGCTGTGAATCTTGGTCAATCTAAACAACGGACACCCTTCTAGCAGGAAGTTAAAATCCAAAAGGTCTGAAACACATTTTATCTGTGGTTACATGGAGGCTATGATCAATCTGAAGACCCATCAAGTAAGCAGGTAGGTGGGAGGGGAGAATGATATTAAGCAGGAAAGGAAGCCGAATGAGAACGGCCAGGGTGCCCTGGGGATCAAGAGGGGGACAGAGGTCACGCGGCCGTGACCAAAGCTTGCTGCCAATGTGCCCCTTTCCAAACGAAACGCAAGACTTGAGGTGGCTGCTGGGAAGGAACCTTGGACTTGGATTCCACAACGACGTTCCTTGGCAAACGCTTCAGACGCCTCCCTCTTTCTCTGCACTCAGGATGGCAAATAATTGCATTCAGTCAATGGGCAAACGTGGGCAAACTATTCCAAAAGTGAAAAATAAAATAATGACAGGCAATTAGTCTTGCTTGGAGAAAACAGGGTGGCATAATTTATGGAAAACAAGGACAGCGAAGTCAGGCACGACCTTCTTTGCATCCTATTCTGGCCTGGGATTTTGTAAGGTCACCACCTTTCTCATTTAAATCAATCTTAGAGGAAAAGTTGGTTGTGCTTTAAATACAGGTTCTCAGTTCAAGCAGGAAAGCAGCAGTTTGCAAACAGTATTTTGCAATACATTTATTTATTCAATACATTGGCAGCTTTGAGGACACAGGAGGATGACGAATTATTTCCCCCTTTTTTTTCACTGAGATTAATATTCATCCTAGCATGTGTTTTCTCCTTGAGGAACAAATAGGAGTAAAGGGCACATTTCTGCAGCTGCCACAGCAGCCTCTTTGGCTGCCTCCTGTCCTTTGTGCACAGTTCACACAACCAGCTGGATTAGGCCACGTTGTGCTTGGGAAATCTGAGCTTCAGGGGGTGGTTGGAAACCTCCTTTGGGCAAGTGTGGCTTTCATTTTTTTTCTTATCACTAAAGAGTCACGGAGGTAAAAATGGCGGAAGAGTTGCTCCACGCCGTATGTTCGCCCCCGGAGCCGCTGTTGAGACGCTCATAGCCAGATTGTCTTTCCAAACATATTTGAAGCTCAGAAATTTATGCAGACATGATCAGAACCTTTTCCAGTCTGGAAGGTAAGTTTGTGTTTCCTGGTATTTCCACTGTAACCAGCTCTCTCAATTGACCTTCTTAAAAGTATCTGGGTAAATGTTAGAAGAAAAAGAAATGACCTTGTTATAGGTATGTACTACAGGCCACCCAACCAACCAGAGGACATAGAGGAACTCTTTGCTAATCAGTTAGCTGAGGTGTGCAGAGAACACACCAGGGTAGTAACGGGGCACTTTAACTACTCCGACTTCAACTGGGAGACAAACTCTGCAGGCAGAAGGAGAGCAAACAGGTATCTTCCGTGCCTAGCAGGCCACTTTGTCATACAAAAGGTACAGTGGTAGGATTCAAAAAAAATTACTACCAGTTCTGTGGGCATGGCTTGGTGGGTGTGGTGTGGCTTGGTGGGAGTGGCAGGGGAAGGATACTGCACAATCGCCATTCCCGCCTGAGCCTACTAACCTGCTTTCCAGCTCCGTGTGCAGGGCAACAGAAGAAGACCCAGGAGGCAGCGAATAGATGGGGGCGGGGCCAGTCAGAGGTGGTATTTGCCGGTTCTCCAAACTACTCAAAATTTCCGCTACCAGTTCTCCAGAACTGTTCAGAACTGGCCCAAACCCACCTCTGAAAAGGTAGAAGATCCAGAGGGACAGCCATACTGGACTTAACTGATACTGATAGAGACAAAATAGTTGAGGGAGTAGAAGTTAGAAAATCTTTGGGAAAAAGCAGTCATGTCACACTTTAATTCACCATAATGCAACCATAGCTAACTACCCGTAACATGTCAGATTAGTGTTTTAGACTTTAAGGTAGCTGACTTCAACAAGCTAAGAGAGAGACTAGGAAGGATTCGATGGATGGATGTCCTAAAAGGAAAAACATTTCAAGATTCTTGGGAAACCCTGAAAAATTAGATAATGAAGCCCCGACCGAAATCAAGGCTGCAGAGGAAGAACAGACAAGATAAGCATGGCTGCACAACAAGCTCTCCAATTAATTAAGGGACAAAAAGGTCAAATAGAAAAAAAATGGAAAGAAGGGCACATAACTAAAACCGAATATCAACAAATAGCCCTATCTGCAAAGAGCAGGGAGGAAAACTAAGGCTCAGGATGAGCTAAGACTGGTAACTAATGTCCCCCCCCCCAAAAAAAAAATCCAAAAAAATTATTTCAATACATAATGAAGAAGAAAATGAAATTAGGAATATTAATGGGAGCAGATAACAAGAAAGTGATAGGCAGCAGGGAGAAGGCAGAACTACTTAATTAGATAGAAGGGGAACTCATCAAATTTGCAGACAATGCCAGACTTTAGAAGAAAGTCTCAAGAGCCAGAAGGATCTTGACAGAGTTGAACACTGGCCCCTATTCAACAAATTTCTCAGTAGTGAGAAAAATCAGGTTTTACACCTAGGCAAGAAAAATCAAATGCACATGTATAAAACAGGCAGTTCCTGACTCCACAATAGTAACTGAGGGAGTGGTCTTGATGTCTTGTGGACCAGCACTGAAGTGTGAGCCAGCAGGGTGTTGCAGTTGCCAAAAAAGCCAACATTGTCCTAGGCTGCATCAACAGAGGGATAGCATTGAAATCACTTGATAGTTCCACTTTACACCACACTAATGAGACCATGCTTGAAATGCAGCGTCCAGTTCTGGTCATCGTCATATAAAAAAGAGGCCCTGATAAGTATGCAGAGAAGAACAGCAAAGATGGTAAGGGATTAAATCAAGCTAGGAAAGTCTGGTCTGATAAAAGAAGGACTAGGAGTGACATTATAGCAGCCTTACAATATGTGAGAGACTATCAGAGAGAAGGGGGGGGCGGGTTTCGACCTATTCTCCAAAGCACCAGAAGGCCGGACAGGAAACAATGGGTGGAAACCAATCAAGGAGAGATCCAACCTAGAACCAAGGAGAAATTTCCTGACAGTGAGAACAATTAACCAGTGGAACAGGAGTTGCCTTCAGAAGTTGTGGGTGCTCCATCAATGGAGGTTTTCAAGAAAAGATTGGACAGCCACTTGTCTGGAATGGTAGAGGGTCTCCTGCTTGAGGTTGGACTTCCCTCCCGGGGCTACAATTCTATGATTCTATAAGCATAGCTGCAGCAGAGAGTAGAAACCTTTATTTTAAAACATGATTCAATGTGGGCATTGCGATGCCTTTTTTTTTTTTAAGTATATAAGTAACAAAAGTGAACTAACGGAAGTAAAGGTTTATTTTGACAATGCATAATTACCAGCATGAGTAAGGATTGCATTCCTGCCACACACAATCAGGTCAGTTGAGCTCTCTGCTTGGGGATGTTAATGACTCAGTGAGTTAAGTCTGGGAAGTTCCTTCTGAATGGGCCATTTTGCTACGCAGAGCAAGGGAAACTGGAGCAGAGGCCAGCAACTGGGCAGTGGGTGGGGGTGGGGAGGTCCTACTGCAGCTCACCTCAGCCAACCACAGCGGATGCATTAACCTGCAAGGCAAAAGGCCCAGCACAGGAACCAGCTGCCCCCCCTCCTGGTAAGAGAAAGTGGGACGGAAGAGCTGCAGTTGCTGCAGACTGGGGGAGGGGAAGGCTGTCCTTTGCTTATTTCCTCCTGAAATGCCGGATAGCTGGAACAAGCAGGACTAGCCCCTTGAATTTGTTCCTTTGAAGCAGCCCCAGTTTTGATTCACGGAGTTCTTTGGACGGAGCAATTCAGTGTAAGTTTTATTGAACCAATGCCCCTTTCTGAAGCACTGAACAGCCTTGACGTTACCTTAAGGATATTCTAACCAGGCCACAAAATACCCTGGGAGCATCTTTTTTGTCATGTCCTCCTGGATGCTGCCTTCCTCTTGTCCCCAGGAGTGAAATAGTCTTAAATCGTCCTCAAGTGAAAGGGGTTGAAGGAAGGCTGCCTCCATGACACCAGTAGCATCCATGACAGTTGCAAAGGTGTAACATTCCCCCCCCTTCCTTTACCCTGGGTGAAAATCTAGGTGACCAATAGTGGATAAGAGCAGAGAAGGGCACATTGTCCATTTTAAGTTGATGTGGACCCAACTTGTCCAGTCTTTCCAGCTTTGTCTGCTGCTGCTGCTGCTGCTGCTTGGCTGTGATTCCACTCAAGAACTTGAAATAAAAATGCTGTTTCTGCAAAGAAGCTGAAGAAACAGTGGCCCACCAAGTTAGTTGCAGCAAGAAGATTGCACAGACTGAATACAAACCACAGTGTGGCAAATTAGCAACAATGGTGCATTGGAAGATCCTCAAGAAATATCATTTGCCTGCAAGCAAGAACTGGTGGGACCAGAAAATAAAGAAAGTATTAGAAAATGAAAAAGCTGAAGTGCTACTATTTTAGAATCCAAACAGCCATTCCACTGGTTAATTGTTCTGTCAGGAAATTTATCCTTAGTTCTAGGTTGCTTCTCTTGTTAGTTAGTTTCTATCCATTGCTTCTTGTCTTGCTTTCTAGTGGTTTGGGAAATAGGTTGACCCCTCATCTTTGTGGCAGCCCCTCCAATATTGGAAGACTGCTATCATGTCACCCTCAGTCCTTTGTTTCACTAGACTAGACATACCCAATTCCTGCAACCATTCTTCATATGTTTTAGCCTCCACCCTAATCATTTTTGTTGCTCTTCTCTGCACTTTCTAGAGTCTCACATCTTTCTTATATTGTGGCAACAAAAACTGGATGCAAGATTCCAAGCATTTTAACATGTTTCCACCCATGACTTCTTGTCCTGCCCTCAGGTGTCCTAGAGAACAAGTCAATTTTGTCATCTTTGTGATAGCCTCTCAAGTACTGGAAGATGATATGTCCCCCAGATCCTTTTCTCTGATAAGCTAGAGATACGTAGCTCTCTCAACTGTTTGTCATACACTTTGTCCACCATACCCTTTATCATCTGTGTTGTTCTTCTCTGCACACTTTCCTGGTCTCTTTTTTTGTATCGTGGTGATCAGAACTACATACCGCATTCCAAGTGTGGTCTCACCAGCATGGTATAAAGCAGTTCTATCACTTCTCATCTATGCTATCCCTCTGTTGACCCAGCCTAGGACTGTGCTGGGGTATTTTTTGACAGCTGTGGCACACTGTTGGCTCATATGTAAGGGATTGTCCACTAGGACACATGGATCCCCCTCGCAGTTACTACTGTGGAGTCAGGTACTACCTACTCTGTACCTATGCGTTTGGTTTCTCCTGCCTAAGATTTTTCCTGACTTTTCTGAACTTCATCTTGTTAGATAGGATCCAATGTTCAAGTCTTTCAAGATCCTTCTGAATCTTACGTCTATTTTGAAAAGTATTAACAATTCCCCCAAGCTTGTGTCGTCTGCAGATTTGATGAGTTCCCCTTCTAACCCTCTTCTAGATCATGTATGAAGATGTTGAAGAGAACTGGGCCTGATGCAGAACCTCGCCGCACGTTTCCTTCCATGTAGTTGTATTTCCATTGAGGACTGGCTGCTGTGTGTGGTTGGTTAGCCAATTGCAAATCCATCTGGTGGCGGTAATGTCCCTGCCACATTTTGCTATTTTACCAAGAAGTACGTTGTGGTCTGCTTTGTCAAATGCATTAATAAAGTCTAAGTCTACTATATCTACAGCACTTCACTGCTCCACTAATTTAATTACTTTCTCAAACAAGGCAATAATATTTGTCTGGCATGGTAGGTTTTTAACAACCCTATGCTGGCTTCTAGTTATCACCTTGTTTTCACCAATCCTCCACTTGTTTTTCTTTCCCAGGATTTTCCCAGGTATTGATGTCAGGCCTATAACTTCCTGGATCCATTTCTCCCCTTTTAGTATATTGGAACCACGGGAGTTCTTTTCCATCCTCCGGTGGTTCCCCTGCGCTCCAAGAGCCTTGAAAGCTGACATTCAGTGGCTCAGAGAGAAGATCTGCCAGCTCCTTCATAACCCTAGGATGTAAAACATCCAGCTCGGGTGATTTGTATTCATCCAGGGTAGATAGGTGTTCGCTTAATAATTCCTTGCCTATGTGGACTTGTATATCCGGTATAGTCAGCTGGTGCCATCGCTGACTATTGGGGGTGAGATTTTCACCCCCTCAGAGAGGGCTCGCAACTTGGGTGTTCTCCTGGATGCACGGCTGTCTTTGGAAGAGCACATGACAGCCGTGGCCAGGGGAGCTTTCTATCGGGTTCACCTGATGCACCAGTTGCATCCCTTTCTGGACCGGGATGCCCTGCGCACAGTCACTCATGCCCTTGTCACATCCCGTCTGGACTACTGCAACGCTGTCTACATGGGGCTCCCCTTGAAGAGCACTCGGAGGCTCCAGCTGGTCCAGAATGTGGCCGCACAGGTGGTTATGGGTGCGACTCGGCACGCCCATGTAACACCCCTCCTGCGTGAGCTGCACTGGCTCCCGTTGGTCTTCCAAGTGCGATTCAAGGTGTTGGTCACCACCTTTAAAGTACTCCATGGCTTAGGATTGGAGTACATACGAGACCGCCTTCTGCCACCCACAACCTCCCACTGGCCAATACGCTCCCAGAGAGGGGCTCCTCAGGGTGCCGTCGGCCAAACAATGTTGAGTGGCAACACCCAGGGGGAGAGCCTTCTCTGTGGGGGCACCTGCCCTCTGGAATGAGCTGCCCCTAGAGCTTCGTCTTAGCCCCGACCTGCGTACTTTTCGCTGTGCCCTAAAGACCTTCCTGTTTCAGCAAGCCGGACTAGCCTAATATGAATTTTAAGTGGGCGTATGTGTGTTTTAATTTGAGGACCAAATTGTATATATTTGTTTTAATTGGTTTTAAATTTTATAAATTCATGTGTTTCAATGTGGCTATACACCGCCCTGAGTCCCCCTGGGAGAAGGGCGGTATAGAAATCCAATAAACTCTAAACTCTAAACTCTAACTTGCTCTCTCTCTCTCTCTGTGCCACTTTTGATAGGTTGGGCTGTTTTTGCCTTTTGAATAAAAATAGATGAAGAAGGAGTTTCTGCTTTCTGCCTCCTTGCCATCTTCGCCCAACAGTGGGCCTACCGTTTCCTTGACTTTCTTCTTGTTCCTTTCATATTGAAACAAACATTTATGATTATTATTGGCATTGATTGATGGGGTTAGTTCATTCTGAGCCTTGGCATTTCTGATTTCCTCCTTGTTGATATTTTGTTTTAGCTATGTGTCCTCCTTCCCATTTTTTCATATTTGCCTTTTTTGTCCCTGAATTTGGCAGAGACCTCTTGGTGAAATCATGCTCATCTCACCTGGTGTCTTTTTCTTTTTTTGTGCTACTGTTTTTGCTTGGGTCTTCATGATCCCATTTTTCAGGCTTTCCGAAGCATCTTGAACTGTTTTTTCTTTTAGGACAACCACGATTGGAATCCTTCCTAATCTCCCTCTCTGTCTCTCTTTTTCCCTCTCTCCATGTTTGGAATCCTTCCTAATCTCTCTCTCTGTCTCTCTCCTTTCCTCTCTCCATGTTTAGAATCCTTCCTAATCTCCCTCTGTCTCTCTCCTTCCTTCTCTCCATGTTTAGAATCCTTCCTAATCTCCCTCTCTGTCTCTCTCCTTCCCTCTCTCCATGTTTGGACTCCTTCCTAATCTCTCTCTCTCCCCCCCTCCTCTCTATAATTGGAATCCTTCCTAATCTCCACGCCTGGACCCTCCTCATGGCCCGCCACTCTCCTCCCAGCCACTCGAGCGAGTTGTCCCATGGTGAGCTGGCCATGGCGAGTTGTTCGGCAGCAAGTTGGCCGTGGTGTGTTGTTCCATTCCATGGCTTTTTCCTGCAGGTCTTCATGCTTGGACAGTTCATCAGCCATTAGGCGAGTGTTTAGTGATTAGGTGAGTCTCAGCAGCAGCACCTGGGATTGTGCAAGGAAGCCAAACCACCCCAAGGAAGGGAGCTCAGGAACAACTAATGGATGCACTTCCTTGCACTCGTTTGACACCAGTTGCTGTTTCCAGGCAGTGTGGAAGGATGACGTGCTAAGTGAGGCACGGAAGCCACACGTCTGTTTTACAGGAATGATTTTCTTTCCTCAAGGACTTAAAGAGAGGTGGCAGAGCCCCCCCTCCCCCCCTCCAGGTGGGCCCATGTGCTGCCTGCCATCAGATGGGCTCTGGTTGCCTCAGTTTGACTCAGTCCGAGCTCTGCTGATGCACTGCCAGTACTGGAGAGCTGTTGGTGAAAACTGAAAGCACCGAGAACGGAAGGATTAGTAAGGGGAAAAGCTGCCATGCCATTGCTGGTTTTTGTTCCTTTTTAAAGTAAAAATGCATCAAGATTTCCTTAAAACCAGGCATGCTTTCCTTTGCTTTCAGTAAACAAAAACCGCAAAGAGGAGACCTTTTGTCCGCCATAAGATGAAAAATGCCGTTTGCCATTTAAGCTTCTGTTCCATGTGCAAACCGGGGTACCTCATGCTCTGTGTGTATCAAGCCATGAAACAACTTGTGTGCATGCATTATGTTCTCCAGAATGGTTTCTCCTCACTGACTGCTCCATGACAAAGGTTTTTTTCAAATCACAACGCTGCTGGAATATGTGCACAGGGCTGGGAGGGGGGAGCTTGGCCAGTTGCTATCTGCGCTTCCATTGTGGCGGCTGGATGAGCATCGAGGGGTCAGAGCAGACTTTCCACAGGGCTCCCTTCGTCACCATGGCAACCTGTGGAAGAAAGTGACGGCCGTCTTTAGGCTCCCTATCAGAAGCCGAGCCAGCAAGCGGCTTGCAGTCACACAGATCCAAACGGCCAGGAAAATGGCATCTCCTGAGGGCTGCAAGAGAGCAAATGCATCCAGCCTGTAAGGAGTGCAAGGATGCCTTTGGAGAATCCAGGCGCCGGCCCATCTCTCTCAGCTCGGTCCTGCTGGACTTCAGCTCCCATCCTCCCCCACCCTTGGCTAATGCTGGTGAGCAGTGGAGTTCAGTAGATGGAGGCCGGCAGCCTGCGGCCTGCCCTTTGGACCCAGGAAGGCGTCCTTCCCAACTTGCCCTGGAGAAGCCAGGCCTTTCACAAGATGGCTGACCAAGGGCTGGTCGGGGCAGGAAGGACCCGTTTTGCAATGGCTGCCCAGGCACCTATGCTTGGCTTTTCCCCACACCGGCTTCAGCTCAGCGGTGCAACCCAAATGCTGCCAATGCAGTCAGCTGATGGGTCTGAATGAAGCCCCTTCTCACTTTTGACCTGGTTTACTCATTTATTTACTTATATTTCGTACTTCTTAACCACCCGTTTCCCTCAGAGAAGGGCTTTGGATGGTGTATAATTTAATCAATAAAATTACGCATTAAAAACAGAATAATTTTAAGATTTTTTTTTGCAAAAAATTATAGAACAACATTATAAAATTTCAAAAGATGGAGAGTTCCAAGATGGGGAGGTTAGGAGTTGTTGATATTGGCATGGGAGTCTCATGGAGCCAACCAGCCCCACGGCTGTGTGAGACCATCTGTGCTCCACCCAGTTTTGTCCCCCTTGTGGAAGGCCAAGTGACTGGGGGCTTTCCTCACCTCTGTGGGCAGGATGTACCCCAGTGCAGGGGCAGAAAAGGCCCTCTTCCTAGACCCTACCAGTCAAAATTCCTTGGCTGACAGGTTCTGCAGCCTCCCCTTCCTGATCAAGTGGGAAGGGGGGATGTGATGGGGCAAAACGGGTTCCATAGGTAGCCTGGTCCTATAGGTAATAACCAACACCTTGAATTAGACCTGGAACCAAACTGGCACCCAGTGCAGTTCACGGAGCAGAGGTGCTATATGTGCCCTTCTTTGGGCACCCAGTCTAGCTGGCACAGCTGCGTTCTGCACAGGTTGAAGCTTCTGGATCCATTTCAAGGGTAGCCCCATGTAGAGCACATTGCAGGAGTCCAATCAGGCGACGACCAGGGCACAAGTGACAGAGTAGAGGGCCTCCTTGTCCAGGGAGGGGCATAATTGGCATACAATGTGAAGGTGGGCAAAGGCCCTCCTGGGCACAGCTGCCATCTGCTTTTTCAGCAGGAGCCCTGAGTCCAAGAGGTCCTTCAAGTTATGCGCCAAGTCAGTCTGAGGTAGTGCAGCCCCATCCAGGAGCAAAGACGATAAACTCCTGGACCCAGAGGGGCCCACCCATGGCCACTCCACCTTACCAGGCTCGGTTGAAGAGGGCTGTTCCCCAGCCAGACTCTCACCGCCTTCAGGCACCATGAAAGGGGTCCACTGCACCTCTCCCTTCACCTGGGATGGAGATACGTGGCTGGGTATCATCAGATTACTGGTGATCCCTTGCCTCATGCAGGTTCATGTAGATGCTAAAAGGGACTGGAGAGAGTAAAGAGCCTTGTGGCGCACCACAAAGAAACAACCTTGCCCCCTATTACCACCATTTGGGACCGGCCTCAGAGGAGGGAGGTGACTGTGCCATCTCCCTCCAACTCCATAAGCCGGCCCAAAAGGATACCACGGTTGATGGTATCGAAAGCCAACAACGACACAACAATGAATCTGAAAACAGTAACAAGAGGTTACAAACAGCGAGGGAAGAAAGTTAAAGAATTAGGAGCACAAGTTGTGTTTTCATCTGTACTTCCACCAAAAGTCCAACATCCAACGAGGGAGCAAAGGATTTTCAAAACAAACCACTGACTGATGTCGTCAACAGAACTTTCCAACATGGCCTTCTGCAAATCGGTTGGCTTTTCATCCATGCCAACAGAGTGATATGTCCATATTAACTCCAAAGAGGAAAGGCATACAGGCCAGCTCCTCTAAGGGAACTCCGAAGTAAGTGGACTGCAACCTTTTGTAACTCGTGCGCGTGTGACCCTAACCCCAACTGAGGTCTTGCGCCTCTGTCTAATGTTGGATGCGATCAGTCATGTTATATTTTGCAAGGTGACTTTACTATTCTACAAATAAAGTTTGCACAAGTTCAAAAACAACAGTCAAGAGTAATCAGGTAGATTTTTTTAATCCATGGAAACTTTATAAACATTATTACAACTAATCATCTACTTCTTTTACCAGACAAGTACACCAGGTGGAAATTAAGTGCCTTTAAATTCACAAAACAGAGAGAGCTGAATTGCTGGACATCTTTAGCTTATGACAAAAGCAGGTTTGAGGAGAGATGTACCCATTTTGGATGCGATCACCACACAATCGTTTGGGAGCTGAGTACCCCACCCTTCCTGCAGAGATAAATGGCAAATGTTTGCTTTCAGAACTTCCTTCCCTGTCTCAGCTTCTACACTCTGAAATCGATCACATCTTGAATGCCCCCCTCCCCCCCACCGTCATTTCCCACAGTAGAAATCAATGGCGTTGGCATAATCCATTCATGGATTCCTGGGAAACACAGATCGACAGACTGATGTTCGCCCAACGCCTGGACTTCCTGGAGGTCACTGCAACCTCACACTGCTCAATGAGCAAAGATCTGTGGCTCCAGGATTGGACTGGCAAGGCTGCCAGGGAGAAGTGGGCGTTTTCGTATCCCTTGATCAATCTTCAGTTATTCTGTCCAACTTATACTGGTGGTTAAGAACTCAGGCTTCACAGGATGAACCATCTTCTCTATTTGATCAGCAACTTTGGGGAGTTCAAGTGAACATAGGGTGGCACCGGTAACAAAAACATAGGAATAAAGCATAGACATCTCTTTCTTCACCCCTCAAGGCATGTTAAATATCAATATGGCATTTCCTGACGACTTCTGTGGAAATAATTATTTGTCTGGTGGTACGGTGGTGGTGGTACAAGTATCAACCTTATTTCTAAAGAGAAATGAACAGGCCCAAAATCTGGCAATCCAGAGCCACTCCCAAATAATGTTCATTCATTTCTGGTATCTGCAAAGCATGGCTAAAACGTGCTAGCTGGATGCTTTCTACCTTGGTCCCCGGAGACACTTACAAGGCGCACTGAAACCTCTGGTGCAAAAGTGCTTTACCCGAGTTCCTAGGAAAGAACCAACCGCCCGTCTGTGGAATGGGGAATCCTGGGGAGGGGGCCGTCCAGAGACTCTGCAGGGATCCAAAGTGGAGCTTGGCGAAAGAGCAGCCCAGCTGAGATGCCAGAAGCTGTCGGACGCCTGAGGCAGACAGACATGCACACAAGCGCAGGCAGGCAGGCAGGCAGGCACACAACTACAACCACAGCACCTCTTTCTTCCTTTGGCTGCAGGTCGAATAAAAGCAGATCTAAATGCAGGCTCTCATCTCAACGCTACTGCAAGCAGGAAGGGCCCTTTGGGGAGAAAATAAAAAGGCGGGAGGGCGGAATGTGGTCTAACAAAAGGCAAAGCTACCTGGAATGTCCTGAAGCTGCTTTGGACTTTAGGGAAACTAGCCTCACGGAGGGGCGCCGTTGGTTTCTGCTCCGATTTCAGCACCATCCCTTTTCCGGTGGAGCACCTGGCTTCAAACATCTTCCTCCTGCCACCCACTCTCTGGAACATCTGCCGGTTGTGCAAGCACAACCAGTAAGAGGTGTGGAGGCCTTACCGGGAGTGTTTTCAGCCTCTTATGAGTTAACAGTTCGCCCCACTCCTGCCCTCCACACGGCACTGACACACAATCTCAGTCTTTGAACAGAAAAGAAAAAAATAACTCAGTGTGACACATTTGGAGCCACCCAGTCAGAAACCTTCTGAGGCAGAGAAGCTGCTTGCAGCCCAGTTCCTGGATCCAGGAAGCCGCTCTTCGAGCAGGACCCCGTAAGAGGCCAGAGGTGGTGGATGGGCCTCACCTCCCGATGGGCCCCTCTTTGGCCGCTCCAGGTCAGCTGCTACCGAACAGGGGAAGGCAGCGCTTTCTGGAGATGAGGAGGAGGAGGAGGAGCTTGGAGGGAGAGAGGAGGAGGAGGAGCAAAAGGCCTGATTGTTGCTCTGTCTTTTTGAACACTTACAGTAGCAGGTGGAACTATTGTCCCTCCCAAGAATGTCTCTGCTTCTGTTATAACAATGCAAGATGTTCACAACGGCAAGCTCAAAGACGGGGTTGGAAATAGCTGATTTACAGAGCACACACCATGTGTTGCAAATCCGTGATCCAGGCTCAGCCATGCAGAAGTCTGGGAAGAAAAGAAACACAGGGAGTAAAACAAAGTGGAGGATGTCAAAAGACAACACGCCACTTGGCTTGTTGGCGCTGCAGCCAAGAGGGAAATCCCCACCCCCACCCCCGAGGAGGTTTCTGCAGCCCACCCAGAACACCTCCAGCATTCGGGTTCTTAAGGGATCAGAAAATAAACGGCAGGATTACCTGGGGCCTTTCATCCTTCCTCATTTGGGGATCTGCCCTGGGGACAGGACGAACTGCAAAAGAAGTGAAGCAGTAAGGAAAAGGACGAGGGAGAAAGCACGACTGCCGCTGTATCTCTGCTATCACAGGCTGAACTGGAGCTAACGAGAGGGCCGGGGGTGGGGTGGGGTGGTGGCTTAACTGCTGGACAAGGAGTGGGGAGGCCCAGTTCTTATTCCCGCCTCAGTCACGGAGATCCCATCTCTGTCAGCTCAGCCCACCTGCACGGACTGGCAATACAGCACCCTAATATATTCAATGCTGAAAAACCATGCCTGAAATTTCAGGATCATTGCAAAGGCCAGAACGCTGCGAGAGACTGGAAGCTACAAGCTTGCAAGATTCAGCAATCCCAACTGTCTATCAAACAAAAGAATTATGTTATAACTCATGATGAAAATACTGCTGACCCTGAGCCTGCAATGCCAACTTCAGTTGAAAATGACTCTCCTTGCATAGGAGATGAAGGATTGGGGTGACAGGGAACGGGGGTGATGGCCCCTCAACAGGCCAGCTGTCCAGCGCAGGAAATCAGAAGCCAGAGCCATTCAAACGAACTCAGCTTTGTTGCATGCTGACAGCCTCTACAAGAATCTAACGATCAAAGCAAAGTGACGAAGGGATAAGGGTCAACGGAATTCAAGATGGGCTGGACTTCGATCTTTTGTGGGCACAGAGGGACTCGAGACTGGCAAAGCACTTGACCCCTCCCTCGGGCTCAGCCTGGTCCTCTCCTCCACCAGCCAGCAAGACAAAAAGAGCCCTGAAAACCTCTGCTACTGCCAGCCAGGCAACCCACGAGGGCCTCAGGGGCCAGTGGGACATTTGATGGGGTAGAATTTGGCAGGTATTTTTTTCGGTAATAGTCATTTTAGTTCCAAGGTACCTAATAACTGGAGAGCAATTAACAAGCAGTTTCCCAAAATGATTAGGAAAGGAAGTACGTGAAATGCCAACTGTTCAAATCTCATCTCCCAGAGCTGTAAACCCACCGGAGACCCCCGTCTTGCAGTCTCCTTGCTAGGAGCAACTGTCTGGAGCAGTTGTGGGCAATCTCAAGTCCTCTCCTTGTCCAGAGAGGAAGTATGAAGAGCCAGTCTACTCGACAGCTCTTCATTCCGCTGTGGTCATCGGCTCTACTCTCAGCTGAGTCACCTTCAGTTTACCGTCTCCTCCCCCAGAAATCTCACCAAAAATCTGCCTCTCGTTTCCACTCTCAGGCATCTAAAAATTGCCTCTCTATGCAGTGGGGATGTATTTGGGATAAATGTCCCGAACGTCTGTGGGCAAAATCAGAAGGCTGCATGATTCACCAGCTTTTCAGAATGCCAACCGTGTGTCTAGAGGCCAACCTTTCCTGCTCTTACCTTCCTCTCCTGAAGGAAGCCGTCTCAAAGAACTTTGCCCTGGATGCCACCCTGAAAAAACAAACAGCACAAACAGCTTCTTTGCTTTGTGGTAGCAATACAGCTGTTTGGTCAAAAAGAGCCCAAGATCAAGGAAGCAAATTTCCATTAACTGAGGCTGGATAGATAGATATAAGAGAACACATGTGTGGACCAGGTTTCTAGTCCTTATGACTGCCAAATTCTGTTTGAAAGGAGAAAGGGCAGTGTTTGACAAGTTCTTCTCAGAAGCTATTATACACAATCAGGGATAAAGATATACAAAACTCACGTTAAGTCCAGTGGTGAAATCCAAATTTTTTTACACCTGGTTCTGCAGGTGTGGCTTGGTGGGTGTGGTGTGGCTTGGTGGGTGTGGCAGGGGAAGGATATTGCAAAATCTCCATTCCTACTCCACTCTGGGGCCAGCCAGAGGTGGTATTTGCCGGTTCTCCAAACTGCTCAAAATTTCCACTACTGGTTCTCCAGAACCTGTCAGAATCTACTGGATTTCACCCACTGGTGAAATGTAAAATTTGTTACTACCGGTTCTGTGGGCGTGGTTTGGTGGTGGTGGGGTAATATGACTGAGTGGGCGTGGCAAACTTTTTTTTTTAACTTTTAAAACCATTTTTTCTACAATCTCTTCGGCTGAACAGGCTGTAAAAAAATGCTTTAAAAGCCTCTGACGATCTCAGCTGACTTGCCTGATTAGCAGAAACTTTTTTTTTAAAGCCTCTAATGATCCCAGCTGACTTGCCTGATCGGCAGAGGCTTTCTTTCCTTTTAAAAACATTTTTTCTATAACCTCTTCGGCTGAAGAGGTTGTAGAAAAATGCTTTTAAAAGCCTCTGATGATCCCAGATGAGCCGTGCAATCATCAGAGGCTTTTTTAAAAATACTTTTAAAAGCATTTTTTGGCCGAAGTTTGTAGAAAAAATGCTTTTAAAAATTAAAAAAAAGCCTCTGATGATTGCGCAGCTCAGCTGGGCAATGGGGGGGGGGGGTGTCAGGGATTTTTGCTACCAGTTCTCTGAACCTCCTGCCTCCATTGCTACCAGATCGGGCGATCCGGTCTGAACCGGGAGCATTTCACCCCTGATTTCACCCCTGTGTAAGTCTCCACTATGACAGCAGAACTGTTGCAGTTCAGCTGACAAAAGTATGAGAACTGGAGAGAACCATTCTGTCCTCAGTCATAGAAACCCCGTTGGTGACCTTGTTTTTGTACGGATAAAATTAAGGCTTCCCTGCAAGTACCTTGAACTCCTGGAGCCCCCCACCCCACCCGCTCCTCAGGCAGGAGAGGAAAGAGAGGAAGCAGCAGACATTTAACTGGTAGAAAATCTACTCTCCTTGGTACAGAACTGCTAAGGTTCAAAGACTCTGTGCGTGTGTGTGTGTGTATACATCTATAAGGTGATGTACACTTGACAGGTCAGAAGGGGGTGCCCAGCTCTCCTGAAGCTTCCACCTGCCTTCAGTGGCATGGCCGCTAGTTCTTGCCTGAAGGACCTACCCAGAAGGCCTGCAGCTGTCAGCCATGTGGAGGGAGACTTCCCCAGAGCTCAGGAGAAAGCTCATAGTTCACAAATACTGTTTTCTGGGTGAAAACAGAGGAACTTGCGGGAGAACAGTGGAGGATGTGCAATACAAGCCTGCCATACCCTCACACCCCCTTAGGAGGGCTAAACGGGGGCTCCGGAAGCATTTGGCTTCGGTGGTGTCTTTGTCAGCAGAGAACCCCACCCTTCAGTTCGAGCGCTTCTGGCATGGGAAGCAAATATTCTTCCTTAAAATGCGCTTCCTGCTTGACTGGGTGTCCTCCGGATGGGGAGCACTGAGGCTCTCCAAATTCCCCAGCCAAATGGCAATGGTTGGGGGGGGAGGGGGGGCGGGAGAGTTGCCATCCAACCCAGCTGGACGGCTGGACCTTCTGCCACTACTCACACTGAGGAGGGGGCTTCTGCTGCTGTTCCCACCACCAGGTCTGCCTTGGCCTCCACCTTCTGTGGCACAGGAGCCTTGCAGGGAGGATCTGGGGGTCTCATTGGAGGTCGCGTGATGACTGGTTTCTCACCAGGAAGCCGTGCTTTAGTGAAGCTCTCATATTCACCTGGGGTGAAAAAATATTAACTGAAATGCAGGAATGGAATGGAAGAAAATATGTAGACACCCACAAAAGAGCATTCATCGATAGTTTCTAAAAAAAGAGGCACAACCCATTATTCCTGCGACAGGAAGAAAAGTATCCCAGACTTCCCTAAGGAAAAAGAAAAGGCGAATATTGGTGACAGGAGATTCAATTCTTAGGGGAACAGAAACTATAGTCTGCAGGCTGAACAGTCCATCTTGGGAGGTATATTGTCTCCCTGGAGCAAAAATCAAAGATGTAACTGAGAACCTTACTAAAGCATTACTACCCCTTTCTTCTCCTACACGTGGGGACCAATGACACAACAATGAATCTGAAAACAATAACTAGAGATCACAAACAGCTAGGGAAGAAAGTTAAAGAGTTAGGAACTCAAGTGGTGTTTTCAGCTACACTTCCAACAAAAGGCCAACTTCCAATGAGGGAGCAAAGGATTTTAGAAATGAACCACTGGCTTAAAAACAGCTGCAGTCAAGAGAACTTCGGCTTCCTAGACCATGCATTACCTACATGAAGGGCTACTGGCAAGGGATGGGGTGAACTGGAAAGAATACATTCGGAAAAGGACTGGCTCATCTGGTCAAAAGGACTTTAAACTAAAATGGGGGGGGGAGGGAGAGGGCCAATCTTTACAACCTTTAGAACCTAATTCCAAGCAAAAACCACTAGCTGACCAATCATATAAGGAGGTAAGGAATACAGAGAAAAAAGAAAGAAAAACACAATGAAGTAGAGAGTGATGGGAAACGATGGAAATCCCAGTTACAGAGTAGGAGATAAAAGAAATACACCCAAGACCCCTAAAGGACTCAGATGCCTACACACAAACGTTCAAAGTTTAGGGAAGAAACAGGGTATTTTAGTACATGAAGGTAGGCAGCACATAGTTGCCATTATTGAAACTTGGTGGGATGAAACACATGACTGGAATGTAGTGATGGAAGGATACCAACTATTAAAAAAACCAGACAAAAGAGAAGGTGGAATTGCATTATAGCAATAGCAATAGCACTTAGACTTATATAGCACTTCACAGTGCTTTCCAGCCCTCTCTAAGCACTTTACAGAGTCAGCCTCTTGCCCCCAACAATCCGGGTCCTCATTTTACCGACCTCTGAAGGACGGAACCTTCACCAACCTTGAGCCTGGTGAAATTTGAACTGCCAAATTGCAGGCAGCCAGCAGTCAGCAGAAGTAGCCTGCAGTACTGCACTCTAACTACTGTGCCGCCACCGATCTATTATATATAAAAGATCCCTACATCTCTACAGAAATTCATAAAACCAAGGATGTCTACGGAGATTCTTAGTCATCCAGGTCCTGGTTGTCCCAAAAGTGCTTTTCCAAGAGGCAACTGGACTTCTGGTTTTTCTTTAAAGACGTTTCACTTCTCATCCAAGAAGCTTCTGCAGCTCTGACTGGCTGGTGTGGAATGGAAGGATTGCGGACAGCTGGTCCTTTGCATCCTTTCAGAGAGTCACTGAGGCCGCCTGGAGGCTTGCCTGTGTCCTCAGGGTCACCTGAGTAGTGCAAATGGGTGTGGAGATGCAAGGGAAGAACACATCCTGCAAAATCCTTCTATTCCCCACCATCTGCAAGAAATATAAATCTATAAATATAACTCATCAAATTTGCAGATGTCACCAAGCTGGCAGGAATAGCCAACACCCCAGAAGACAAGTGCAGGATCCAAATAGGCTTGAACGATGGGCCCTATCCAATAACATGGAATGTAAAGTGGAGAAAAACGAGGTTTTACATTTAGGCAGGAAAAACCAAAGGTACAAGTGCATATTAGATGAAATCTGGCTCAAGAACAGTAACCGTGAGAGGGATCTTGGGAGTCCTAGTGGATGACCATTAAACAAGAGACAGCCGTGTGCAGCAGTAGCCCAAAAAACTACTACAATCCTTGGTTGTATAAACAGAGGCATACTGTAGACTCAAAATATGCATGAAGTATTAGTACCGCTTTATAAATCTTTAGTAAAACCACACCTGGAATACTGCATCCATTTGGAAAAAGTGCAAAGAGCAACTAAGATGATTAAAGGCCTGGAGACAAAAACATATGAAGAACAGTTGCAGGAATTGGGCTTGACTAGTCTAAGGAAAAGAAGGACCAGGGATGACATGATAGCAATATTCCGGTCTTTGAGGGTCTTGCCACAAAGAGGAGGGGGTCATCTTATTTTCCAAAGCACCAGAAGGCAAGACAAGAAACAACAGATAGAAACTAATCAAGGAGAAGAGCAACCTGGAATTAAGGAGAAACTTCCTAACAGTGAGGACAATTAACCAGATGAACAGAAGTTGCCTTCAGAGGTTGTGGGTGCTTCATCACTGGAGGTTTTTAAGTAAAGATTGGACCGTCACTTGTCTGAAATGGTAGAGGGTCTCCTGCTTGAGCAGGGGATTGGACTAGAAGACCTCCAAGGTCCCTTCCAGCTCTATTCTGATTCTAATGGGAAAAGTATCGGCACAGGGATTTAGAGCCATTTCCCAATCCTACTTGTGATCCAAGGCAAGGAAAAAACCAAGGAGCAGCTGATCAGAAATTCTATTTTGAAAAGAACCCTTTAAATATTATTTGAAATGTGCCAACTGACTGAAAGGGTGTCTCATTGCAGCTGCCTGAATTTCTTGCCATCAGAAAGCAGAACGAGCTGCAATAACGATTGTACAGTGGCCGACAACAGAAAGGCTGAGAATGCTACCAGGTGTGAAATAAATCCTTTTCTGGGGCAGAGCTACAAAAATTCAAAATACAGAAATGCCAACATTGGAGCTACATTATATTCTCAATCCAAACTATGAACAATTTGCAATTGACTAACAGTTGAAAATAGAGTATCAGAATTTTTTTTAGGGCTCAGCATTTCAGGATATTTGAACAATTGTACACCAGAAGATTTTTAACTGTGGTAGAAATTCTATTCTAATGAAGTTGAGAGGGCCACAAACATGCCCTCTATAGCTTTTCTTGACAATTTATCTTATGTTGATGCACGATGACCATGGCTGTGGGTGGCTGTGATGAAACATCAAGACCCATGATACAAATCATGTAGTTTTACATCACCTGATGAATGTGTGTGACTCCAGCAGAGTTTGTATGAGATAAGCCATGTTCTGCTTAACCTAGTTCTGCAATCTTTCTTAATGATGTCACACCGAGTTGGATGCTGTTTAATAGTTCCTACTCTGTTCTTCTTCACTGCTCCTGCTGTTTTTATGATATTTTTACAGTGTTTTTTTATAGTTTGCGGTGATTTTGTCCTTTTATTGTGCAATAATGATTTTGTGTTTGTACAATGGAAGTTTTCTTGTTTTACCCTCGATGGCAGTTTGCACAGAATATTTTAAAGAAATAATGAAAATAAAAAAGAAGTGACTCAAAAAAAAAAAGACCCTCGTGGAGAATGAAAAGATGGGATCCAGTTACAGCCTGAGTGTGTAACGTGACCAGTAGTTCCAGTGAGATTGTGAGAAATGGTGGGCAGGTTGAGGGGAACCCTGAGGGGCCCTGCAGCTGCCTGTCTCCCTCCGTCCTGCTCCAAAGTCTGGCCTTCAGGAAAGTAAGCGGATACCAGGAGCACATTCATCCCTATAGCACAGACCAGCCATCTTTTTATTGAGATCCTGAATGTCAGTAACACACAAGTACAAATGCGGCCAAATTATTTGTGGAATTCATAAACTTGTAAAATTTATGCCATCTCAAATATGTTTTCATTGGGGGGATTCAATTGGGGGGGATGCAATTCATAATCACAACACAATCAGACCCGCAAGATTCCGTTACCAGAGCCATTTCAATAAAAGTAGTTTTAGCCTTCCTCTGGAGTTGATTTCCTGATCTGGTCTACTGGTGGGGCTGCCAAGCCATTTCCAGCATTTGTTGAGCTCAGAAGGCAGGCAAGAGGAGAATTATGTGGAAGACGCATAACAAGGAACCTTATAGTTCTCTCAGTGTTTTCTGTGCACATTGTGATGCAACGTGACAGGTGGGCAGATTGGCTGGAAAACTACAGCTGGACACCTTAAAGGATATACACCCCAAGGAATGAAGAGCACCTGTTAAATAATACAAGGTGTCGATTATCACTTTTAAAACTCTTCATGGCAAGAGTCCAGGTTACTTCAGGAACCATCTCACTCAACTGGGAGTGGTCCACCTCACCCATGCCAGCAGAGGAGACGTGCCCTGGGCCCCGTCAGACGGGGAATTCCAGCTGGTGGACTCCAGAAGGGCCTTCTCTGCCGCCACTACTGCCCTTTGGGACATCTTGCCCCCAGAATGAGGCCAGCGCCCAATCTCCCGACCTTCTGCCAGGGGCCTGAAGTCCTGGTTCTGCCACTTGGCTGGGCCTTTAGGGGGAGGTGGTTAATAGATTAATTACAGATTCACACCTCCCCATCTTTTAGTTAAAGCTGACAATTTGTATTTGTATAGTGTTTTATTCTTATTATATAGTGTACATGTTCTTGTCTGCAAGACTCCAGACTTACGAAGGGAGTATGGCTCAATAAGAAGCTGACGGAACGTACAAAGATCCAGGTCTACAGAGCCTGCGTCCTGAGCACACTCTTGGACTGCAGTGAGTCTTGGACCCTCTACGCACGGCAGGAGAGAAAATTGAACGCCATTCATATGCGCTGTCTCCGATGAATTCTTGGCATCACCTGGCCAAGAATAAAGTTCCAAATAGTGCAGTCTTGGAACGTGCTGGAATTTCTAGCATGTTTACACTATTGAAAGAGCGACATCTATGCTGGCTGGGGCATGTCGTGAGAATGGCTGATGGTCGGATTCCGAAAGATCTCCTGTATGGAGAATTAGTGCAGGGAAAGCGCCTCAGAGGGAGACCACAGCTGCGATATAAGGACATCTGCAAGAGGGACCTAAAGACCCTGGGAATGGACATTAACAACTGGGAAACCTTGACCTCTGATCGTTCAGCTTGGAGGCTAAAGACGCAGCATGGCCTTGTCCAATTCGAAGAGACGCTTGTTCAGCAGGCCGAGGCAAAGAGGCCGTCCCGGAACCGGTGAAATCTGGGGGCTGGGCGGGGGACAGAATGGATCTGCCCTCAGTGTGGAAGGGATGGCCACTCTCGAATTGGCCTTTTTAGTCACACCAGATGCTGTTTTAGGACCTCTTTCCAGAGCACGACACCATAGTCTCTTGAGACGGAAGGTTGCCAATGGACGTTCTTGTATAATTTTATTATTTTTAACATTGTAAGTGTCACTTTGGAGTGAGATGAGTGGCAAACCATTTGAATAAATAATAAACTAGGAAAGGGCAAGGCTTGGCAAAGCTGCTCCCCATGTGAAAAGAATGAAAGGAGTCTACATGAAAGGGGTTGTGGGGTGACCAACATGCATCAATTCCATGATGACAGTTTGAGAGTCAATATTGTCCCATTTATTTCCCCTGTTGCTCCTCAAAATCTGCATGAACGTGAAAAGGAGGCGCCTGGAGGCTTGCAGCAGGGCACTCTTCAGGGGTGTGTGTGTGTGTGTGTGTGTTGCCATCTTGCAGGTTACAAACAGTCCCTCTCCAACTCCAAGGAAACTCTCTGTGCCCTTGAATGTTGCCAGATGGAGAGTCCCAAGTTAAATAGGAAAGGCATCTGCAAATTAAGGCTCAGCTGGGGGGGGGGGGGGGGGGGCTGGATCTTCAGCCCCGGCGTTTGCCCAGGGTTGCCCCAGGCAGGCTGCTGTGCCAGCCATGAACCTTCCTCAACCAGCTGGGACCTGTGACAATTACAGCAGTTCACATCTTGATGACTGGAAGGGCATCCAGAAATTATAATTCATACAAAATGCAGTTTCTAAATTGTTAACTGGTGCAAAATACAGAGATTACGTGAAGCCTGTTCTGAAATACTTATGCCAGTTCCAGATGCTTATTAAGCATTGTTTTACATCTGTATTTATCTTCAGAGTCCTAAACGCTAATGGACTGCTTCTCCTTCCCAGAAGGAACCTGTCCAGCTGTTAACATCTGCAGAGAAAGCTCTCTTGAAAAAGTCCTCGCTGTCCTTCCGGCATGCAGAAACAGACCATTTCCCACGTTGCACTAAGGATGCAGATCACGCGCTCCTGAAAACAAGCAACAGGGCCCCATTCCCTCAGCAAAAACCCAGATGTTTAAGTAAGATGATTCAAAGCTTTATCTTACTAATTTTGATATATGTTTGCAATGTTTTATTTTGTTTTAAATTTTATTATCCTAGTTTTCTTGAGTGCTCACCAAAGTAGAAAGGTGTGGTACAAATTAAATAACAGACTAAAGAGAGTTGGAAGGGACCTTGGAGGTCTTCTAGTCCAACCCCCTGGTCAAACAGGAAACCCTATACCATTTCAGACAAGTGGCTATCCGGTCTCTTCTTTAAAACCTCAGTGTTGGGAATACAGGTAGCCCTTGACTTACAACCAAAATTTCTGTTGCTCAGCAAGACATTTGTTAAGTGAGTTTTGTCCCATTTTACGATCTTTCTTGCCTCCGTTGTTAAGTGAATCACTGCCATTGATAAGTTAGTAACCCGGTTGTTGAGTGAAACTGGTTTCCTCATGGACTTGGCTTGTCAGAAGGTCGCAAAAGGAGATCACGTGACTTTGGGACACAGCAACTGTCATAAATATGAGTCAGTTGCCAAGCATTTGAATTTTGATCATGGGGATGCTGCAAAGCTCGCAACTGTGAAAAACGGTCATAAGTCACTTTTTTCAGTGCCACTGTAACTGAACAGATACTAAACAAGAAGACTACCTGTAAACTTCTGGAGGCAACTTTTGTTCCACTTGTTAATTGTCCTCACTGTCAGGAAATTCCTCCTTAATTCCAGGTTGCTTCTCTCCCTGATGAGTTTCCATCCATTGTTTTTTCTCCTGCCTTCAGGTGCTTTGGAGAATAATTTGACCCCCTTCTTCTTTGTGGCAGCCCCTCAGATATTGGAAGACTGCTATTCTGTCACACACACACATGTCCTTCTTTCCGTTGATGAAGATGGTGGCCCCGTTTGTTTTCATGGCTTTCTTATGGCTCCATGTATTCCAACTGCCCTCGGACTGCTCAGCCCTAAAAACAAGGGGTTCTCTTTTTTTGAGCAAGGACACATACAGCTACAATGCTTATTTTGGGGTGTTTCGGACTTGAAATGAGGAATTATATTGTACTTTTACATATCCCATCATACCGTCTATATCCCTGCCTTAAATAAAACTATCATACCACAATGGGATCTCCTAACTCTCTTAAAAGTAACTATATGCTAGAATTAAAACTATTGAAAAAGTGAACAAATAAATAATTAGTTAATCTCCCAGCTGTGATTCTAATTCAAAGGATGAAAGACCCACTGGGCACACGGTTCACCCCAAATTTAGTTTGAGCTGTATTGCAAAGCAAAGAGCCCTGGGGTCTTTTAAGGGCTGTGGGCCAGGATGCAGCGTGTCTTGGAAAAGAACCAACCCAGGAGGCTCACCTTCTTTGCAGCCAGCCCCAGGCCTTGGAGCAGGCTTCTTGGGGTGTAGGCTGGAGGCCTTCAGGGAATTGGGAGTTGTCCCGATGCTGTTGGCAGATTTACTGGAGAGTTTTGCTCCTCCTTCTTGGAGCCTGGACACCAGCTTTCCGACATCCACCTCTGCACAGGGTTCCCCAGTTCCACGGTTCTCTGGGCTGGGCCTTCCTGGGTCAAGTTCTCCCAGCCTCTGCAGTCGGCTACGCTGGAGCGGCTTCGGGACATCAGGGCCGATGGCAGCAATTACGCCATTTGGGGTCAGGCCACAGCTGTCCTCTTCTAGAGCAAAAACAACAGACGGTCAGTTCTTAGGGCATCCAGGCAAGTCAGAAATGGAGGGAAGCCTCTGCAAAGACAACAGTGGAAGCCGTACGCTCCCACTGACGTTATGAAATCCAGCCGATAGCAAATTTCTTGATTTTTCATTTGATGCCTCTGCAACTGTATCTTATTAATCTGCCCATCTGTCCTGATTGCACCTGATATTTTCTACTGAACCTGGATAGTGACTCTCAGCTATTCGTCTGGCCCAACTCAAAGAATTCTGGCCACCAGGAACCTTTTCTGAGCCTGCAGGTCGTCCATGAACAGTCCATTTCCAGGAGGAGACGGCCAAGTCAGCAAGGACAATGAAGGTTTTGGAGGGGGGGGGCCTGAAAGAATGTCCGCCTTTCAATCCCCTAAAATTAATCCACCCAAAAAAATTCTACGTCAGTATTGCCATGGAAATAAGATTTCCCTGTTAATGTTAAAAGGGACTCCTTAAATATTTTCTCCAAATATATAGACCTCATAATTAGTATTAGTATAAGGAACAGCAAGAATGACTGTAATAAATAGGAAATATGTTTATAGGGCTTCAGGGCATGCTTTCATTTAGCTCTCGGGGGATGGCAATATGCCCTCTGCACCGTTAGTAAGATTGGAGGAGATGGTTCTCAGAAGCTGCTGCCAGGAAGGAAGAAGGTGTGAGTAAGTTCACATTCATTTTTGCCCAATTCAGTAGACTGAAGGGAGAGCCCCCCCACCCCCACCCCCCAGAATGCAGGTATTGCAATGCCCAACTCTTGCACATGGGATGTTTAAGATGCTTGCATGTTCTGGCTCTCTTCCCTCTTCCGCTAGCAAAACTGCAGCACAAACCTTAGTGCTGGCTGTCAGCATGACTATTCCAAGGGCCTCCCCAATCACCGTGAGGACAATGTTCTCCTACCACTTCAAACTTCTGAAGGAGCTAATGGGCCTTTGAAATACTTGAGTGTTGAAGAACAGAGAGTCCAAGTTTGGTCAGGAAAAGAGGCTCAGATTGGAAACCTCCAGTTCCCTTTACAAAGTGACAATTCGTGTGGTCACCGGCCGCTGCTGCTGTTCCTTCGTGCTAGAGAACCCCAGAAGAACAGAACAATCCTCACACCGAGTGCTGGAAATGAACAATGCGTTGAATCTTGGGAGCCCAGATGCCAGGATCTCTTTGCTCCAAGTGCAAACCAAAACAACACAGGAGTCCAGACATTCAGTTTCCCATCTCGTCATTGCCACAAACCCAAAGTCTAGGCAAGCCAGCAAGACCAACGTCCTCAGGCCTTATGGTGAAATCATGGCAGCAACATTTTGGATCTGTTGCGTGAGAAACCAGAGTTCATAACTGCTTCGAAGTTCCAAAAACCTTTTGTCAGGTAGACTGGGATGACAATTTCCCTTTCAAACACTGTTGCCAAGTTAACACCAGGATTAATTTCTCTTCTATTACTCTAAAAATGCCATACCTCGTTTGGCACATCAGGGGATATAATGGCATTCACCCCTTGACCGTGATCCTAATGAAGCCCCAACCTCTACTGATGGAAGGATTTGTGCTATGAGGACACCGGGAACAAAAGAACCCACCTTCGCTTTCTTCCACAGAACCTCCAAAGAAGAGGGGTCTCTCTCTCAGGGGGCGCTTGGAAATGGTGATGGGCTTATGCCTTCGAGTGGCTACCCGAGGAGGTGGAATAGGGGGTGCAGCATTGTCTTCAGGCGGCCCAGAATAGATCTGAAAGGGAAAAAGAAGTAGATGGCTTTAACCTTTTTCCTGCTCTCTTGTGCAGCAGAGAGATTACAAACTAATAAATACAGGTGTGTGTGTGTGTGTGTGTGTGTGTGTGTGTGTGTGTGTGTGAGAGAGAGAGAGAGAGAGAGAGAGAGAGAGAGAGAGAGAGAGAGAGAGAGAAGCTACATTCAATGATGTGATAACTGTTTCATTGACTGAACGGGATGATCTTGATGGGAGAATATGCTTAGAAGCAATACAAAGTTTCCTGAAAGTGTCTGATGGATCAGAAAGAAGGTTCATTCAGCTTGAGCTCCTGCAGGGCCAACTCCCAAGAAGGCCACTAACAAGGAAATAGAGCTGCAGCCCACTGTTGATCCCAGCAACTACCCTCACAGATGCTCTCAACCCCACTTTAAAGCCATCTTAATCAGCAGCACTTCTTGCAATTGGAATTCTTTAATTTTGGTATTGTGGGAAGGAATCCGGAGTCCTAGTTGCACACGAGGCATGAAACATCTATCACTTTCCCCACCTGGGGCTTGATTTTATCAATATCACAGTCACGTTACTGTTCAATTTCCTACTTTGCAGTGGCAAACTCCACCAGAGTCTTTGCCAACACCTTCTGACTGGAAGCCGCAAATTCAAACCATACTAGTTTATGTTGAGCAAGTGACTTTGTAGAGAAATACTCTTTTGATTCTTGGGATGAGTTTGGGAATCAAGACCATACATAAGGTATATTACAACTCCAGCTATAGAAGAACTGAATTCAGAACTGAGAGTTAGCAATCTGGGAAGCTGTCTCAAACCTTCTGAACTACCTGGCACCTATCACCGGCGAGGCGAGCAAAAATGTTTAAAACTATGTCTACCAAATGTTGGAAATGTAATAAAAAACTGGGCACATGTTATCACCTGTGGTGGACGTACCCAAAAGCAAAAAAAATGTTGGACAAAAGTGCATACTTGTTTAGAAAAAATGTTAAGACAGCATATAGCTTGTAAACCAGAATTATTTTTGTTAGGCATAATACCAGAAAAATATGATAAAGGAAATGTATATTTGATATTGCATGTTTTAACAGCAGGAAGAATTGTATTTGCACAACATTGGAAAAGGGAGGAAACATCTACGGAAGAAGATATAATTAAAAAAATATTGGACTGTGCAGAAATGGACAGATTAACACTGAAGATAAAAGAAAAAGACACAGAATATTTTCAAACTTGTGACTTGTTTTATCAATGGCTGGATAAAAGAGGTAGAAATTAGGAACTTAATAAGTATTACTATGTAATCGAATTGACCCAGACAGTGCGCTGTTCATTAAGCACATTTGGTATGTAAAGAGAAAAAAATAATAATAAAAAAACCTTCTGAATTGCCTCTTTGGACTGGGACACAGAGTGACAAAAGTTTTCCCCTTTGACTGCAGCTCCTGTGCTCTCCACCCATCTTAATTAACAAAGTAGCTGAGGATTATGGAACTCGAGTTCCAACCCATTTGGAAGGCACAAGACTGGAGAGCTCTCTTCCTGAATTGAGTTTCCTGCGGATTGCAGAAGATTGGATTGGAGGATCCTTGCAATTTTAGCATTGTGAGATACGATTCTGTGGTTGCAGGAACAAAAGGCAGGGATCCTGCTGCAATCCAGTGTGCCTCCCTCTGTCCCCAGCAGCCAGAAGGGACAGCAAACTGCTGCAAGAGCTGCAATCTCAGGATGAGAACAACTTCACCTGCTGAACTTCTGCCACGTGACACAGCTGTGGGACTGCAACCCAGTCGGGAAAAAGAGATGCCAGTTGCTGCCCAAGACACAGCCAGCAAAAGGAAACTCTTTAGATCTCGAAGCCAGGAAGAGCCAAACTCCCTTTTATTCCTCTTTTTAGGAAAGGTGTTTAGTCTTTGTCAGCTGGCCTCTCTCAAACATCTCAAACACCCTTTATAATGACAAAAAAGACTGCAGGTGGATGAGTTATGCAGGCAGACAATACCAAAAATACGTAACTGTTGCTAAATTATGCAAAAAAGTACATTTATTATTTTTGAGGTGGCATCCAAGCTGAAATGACTGTCAACAAAATCTTTTAATTATACATTACTAGCATTCGGCAGATCTATCAAGTCTGATGAAGTTATGAAGAACAGTTAAAAAACACTTGAGAAACACTTTTATTTGCAGAAAGCAGCATTTGGAATTGGTGTATTTTTGTTTACTTTTTTCTACCTGATGTTCAGGTAGAACATCAAATCTGTTTGTCCCCTTCCTTCCTTCTTTCCCTCCCTCCCTCCCTCCCTCCTTCCCTTCCCTTCCCTTCCCATCCTCAGCTTCTGCTTCTGCTTCTGCTTCTGCTTCTGCTTCTGCTTCTGCTTCTGAGTCAGTATTGATTTCTGACAACTGCCAGGACAAATCCATCCAATTTTCTCAGCACATTTTCTTTTGGTAGAGGCCTCCCCCAACCCCCGAGGGTGAGTAAAAGGGCTGAGAGAAAAAGAGCATTGGCCCAAAGTCATCCATTAGGCTTTGTGCTTAAGCAAGACTTGACGACATGGTCTCCTGGTTTCTAATCCGGGGTCTTTAATCACAAGGCTGATGGGATTCTCTAGTTTGGCACTTTTATTTTTATTTTGTTCCTTGAAGTTTGGCAAGTTTCCAGAAGTGGTTTGCCATTGCCTTCTCCTTCCTAGGGCTGAGAGAGAGTGGCTGGCCCAAGGTCTCCCAGCTGGCTCCCTTTTGGTGCTGCAGAAGAGGAGGAGAATTCTGGGATGTGGCAATCTGTGGTTTGCTCTTTCCCTCAAAATGTGACCTCACAAATTAGGGCAGAAAAGTATTGTTGGATGGTTTGTTGATATATTTAAAAATAGCCATAGTCTGGAAAATGCATTAAAATGACATTAAGGTTTTGTTCCAGGTTAGTGAGAAAGACTTTTGCAATCCCAGATTACTTAGTTTTGTCGGCCAACGTTCAATTTATCTTAAAACAAATAAAATGGTACCCAGGAACTTATTTTTTTTCCAGTTTGGATGTCTGACCTTTCAGTAAAAGAAAGAGACAAAACTTCCACCACATTCTGCTCTAATTTAAACTGGAGAAGGGAAAAATAAATTGTGTAAACGTGATGTGATGATTTTTAAAATCTTCTCTCATGGAAAGAAATATGGCATCTTCTGCTTTAATTTCTCCAAACTAAGACTGTTTCCGAAACAATTTTCAAGACTTTGTGGTCCAGCCACATTAATGAAGTACATATGTTTGTGACTTTCAATAGAGTTGCTTCTGATTGGTACAGAACATTTATTCTATACAATAGCAATGTGGGATAGATGGCATCACCATCAGATGGATTCGTAATTGGCTGATCAGCCATACCCAGTGTGTACTCCTCAACAGAACAACATCTACCTGTAGGGAAGCATGCAGCTGGGTACCCCAGGGTTCTGTCCTAGGCCCAGTACTCCTCAACAACTTCATAAATGACTTAGAGGAGAGGATAGAAGGGGAACTCATCAAATTTGCAGGTGACATCAAGCTGGGAGAAATAGCTAAGATTTAGAAGATAAGGTCAAGATCCAGAAGGATCTTGATAGACTTAAGTATTAGACTCTATCCAGCAGTTCAGTAATGAGAAAAGTAAAGTTATAAACTTAGGCAAGAAATGCCAAACTCACAGGTACAGAATAGGCGTCACCTGGCTCAACAGTATTAACTGTGAGAGGGATCTTGGAGTCCTAGCGGACAACCACTTAAATATGAACCAGCAGGTTTCTGCAGCTGCCAAAAAAGCCAATGCAGTCCTCAGCTGCATCACTACACGGATAGCATCAAGATAAGTGAAAGTATCACTCTATGCTGTACTAGTGAGGTCACACTTTGAATACTGCGTCTCATTCTTGTCACCACAATACAAAAAAATACGCTAAGGCACGCAACCTGTGGCTCTGGAGCAGCATGTGGCTCTTTCACCCCTCTGCTGCGGCTCCCTGACACTCAAAATATGCGTCACAACCGCCAATGTGCAACCCCTGCCCACCCACGATTTATTGAGCTTTTCAACCCCCGGTAAGCCAACCATGGATAAATCCAAGAAAAGAAAAGTTTCAGAAGAAAACAGAACGTTTAATTCAACTACATAAGCTAGTTTTGTGGCTGCTCAAGAAATAGTCAGGCACGGGAAGGGTTTTGTGGCTCCTGGTGTTTTCTTTTCTGTGGGAAATGAGTCTAAATGGCTCTCTGAGAGTTTAAGGTTGCAGACCCCTGCGCTAAGGAAAAGTTAAGGGAATTTAGTATGTCTAGCCTAACAAAAAGAAGAATAAGAGGATGACATGATAGCTGTCCTCCAGTACCTGAGGGGTTGCCACAAAGAAATGGTGGCTGACTCATTCTCCAAAGCACCCGAGGGTAGGACAAGCAGCAGTGTGTGGAAGCTCTCAGAGGAAAACCCACCCTGGAACCAAGGAGAAGCTTCCTGACATGAACATGAGCTTGCAAGACCTCCAAAGTCCCCTCCACCTTTGGTATTCTGATAGTGAGAACAATTAACCAATGGAACCGTTTGCCTCCTGGAGTCAAAGGTGCTCTTTCACTGGTGGGTTTCAAGAAAACACTGGACAACCATTTGTCGAGCATGTCTACGGTTTCCTGTCATGGGCAGGGAGTTGGACTAGAAGACCTCCAAGGTCCTTTCCAAGCCTAGGACTCCATTACGTTTATATCCCCAATGGAAACAATAAACCCAAGTGCCCTTTTCTCCCAGAGGAATGAATCCTCTACATGTGGCATTCTGTAGAGGACTTCCTGCATCTTTCATACCTTCCTTTTCCTCACGAGTGAAAATGCCCTTGGCTGCTCACGTGGATCTCTAGGAAGCTCTTGGACACAAAGAAGAGCCGTCTCTAGTAACAGAAAAATCTCCCGTGCTGCTGGTTGCTTCTGGACAGTTGCTTCATTCAGCTCCCTTTAGTGGCAAAGGCATGTTGAGAGGTAGCTTTTCTGAAATGAAACCCTGGCTGGATAGGGTGAGGGTTCTTTCTCCAACTTTTACAGCCAGGTTGCCCCCGCCAAGTAGAAGCAGACATACCCCCAAGAGGCAGCTGACAAGGACTTTTCTTCGGGTAATGAGAAGGATCACCTGCTCCTCTCCAAAGAGGCTTGAAGCATATCGAATCAAGCAACTTCTAACAGAGAATCAATTCGTTCATCCTCCATTTTTTTTTTAAAAAAAGAGATCTAATGCAATCCATGTTTTCCATGGATCATGATGGCCTTCCAGGATATCCAGAAGTGATGACAGATGGCAAATATGTTCTCACTTTTGAGGGTCATTTTAAGGATGAGACATCTGGGCCATAAAGACACAGGGGTCCTCATGCCATCCATTAAGCGAATGCTTTCTGTATCCATCCTGCCCTCTTTTTACTACCTCTTTGGTGTCCAAGACTGCAATGGATACGTACAAGCTGTCAACAGAGATCTTGGGGTCGGCTGTTCCTCCCGTTTCTCCAGCCAAAATTAAATACCTTCCGTGTCTGGCAACAACACAAAGTTTGCTTTCAGAATTACTGGGCAGCCAGAGCATTTTAATAATACTGCCCAAATTTCATTCGCTCAGGATTTCTGACCACCAAATCCAAATATAGTAAAGCAGCGGCTAAATCCCTAATGGGTTCTGACACCAGGAGTGCTGAATTTGGGGCAAAGAAGCAATACTGTTTTCCAAGGCTGGGACTCTCAGAAGAAGCTGGGCACCTTCCCCACCCAGAAGTCACAAGCGTTTTGACTCGCAAAAAGAAGAAAATTGTCTGTTGCAACTGAACAATTGGATGGCTGAAGAAAGTCCCTCCTTTATTTGATTTACTTCCTATCTCCTTTCTCTTTATATAGCACCCACAATAGGAATACTACAACTTATTCATCATGTATTTATTCCATTCTATTCGATGCCATTTGATTCCAAATAACCCGGAGAACCTCTCAATACTACATAAGCACAATACAGCAAACAACAAAACCAAACTAGAAGAGAAGAAGAAAAAGAAGAAGGAAGACCAATGCTGAGAACTTATTAGATGCCTCAAAGCATCCTACCAAGCTTTAACCTTCAGTCGAGCAAGCCCCACCCAGTCTCGCCCAAGCCTCTAGGGCCTCTAGGGCCTCTCTAGGGCCTTTGGAACGCTGTCCGGGCCAGGAGCACCTGGGCTTCTGGGGGGACCTCATTCCAGAGGGCAGAAGGGGCGCTTCCTGGGTCCCAGTAGAGGGCAGGCCTTAATGGAAGGGAGCTAGGTCTGGTTCCAGCCGGTCAGAAACCACGCAGGGCTTTGGATGGTAATTAGCACCTTGCTTGACTCACCTCAGGAAAGAAACGGGCAACTAATGCCGCTTGCAAATCGAAGGTGTCAGATGGACACTGTGAGTTGTTAACCATTTCTAGTTTAGTAAACCAATGACATTTTATCACAGTTCTCTGATTCAGAGATAATTGGGAGCTGTGATTTAAAGAGCCCTGGTGGCGCAGCAGACTAAAGCACTGTTATTAACACCAGCTGCCTGCAATTACTGCAAGTTCAAATCTCACCAGGCTCAAGGTTGACTCAGCCTTCCATCCTTTCAAAGGTAGGGAAAATGAGGACCCAGACTGTGGGGGCAATAAGCTGACTTTGTATGAATATATACAAATAGTATGAAGGCTATTGCTTAATGCATTGTAAGCCGCCCTGAGTCTCCGGAGAAGGGCGGCATATAAATCAAATAATAATAATAATAAAAAAAGAATCCTAACACCGGTTGGACTTGCACAGCCGCTGAACCAATATTTGAGACACTGCCACATATTTCTGTTACTGTTATTTCAGATCCTCTTCAGCCCAAATATTTAAATACTGCAATACTGGTAATAAATGTAACAGTCTCTAAATGTGTGCATGCATGCATGGATAGGTTTCATACAGATTGGGCTCCAAAAATATGGTATTATGGAGATCAGCAGGACATGCAAAAAAATTGTGCCATTTATCGAACCAAAATATTCCTGTTTCTTGGAGCAAAATTCATACAACCCATCGGCAGAGTTCTCCAAAGAATGTGCTTCCGAATGAGCAAGATCACTAAGACTTTTCCAGCTTGAAACCCAGACTGACAAGGGGCAATCAGTCACGTGACCCCCCCCCCCCCCCCCCCCCAGACACAGACACTTTGAATTAAGTTATACTTATTTGATTCATAAGAGGGGTGATATTGATCTAATCTCCACTTTCTAGGGCAAGGTCTGTGTATCGCCACATACTGTTTCCTGTGGGATTACCTTTTAAATTTTAATTTTAGTGTACATGTTTAAAGCTGCCAGAGCAATAATTATCCATACCAGGGAACATTTTCCTCCGTCCTTTGAGTCTTCATAATTCGCATACAAATTATATACCGTCCCTGCTTAAAAATTCATTTGGAATGTTTGCTTATGTGCAGGCTGAAGCATCAACTTCAGAACTACATTTAACAATCACCCAGCCTAATAAAATGTTACTAGCTTAACCTTATCATAGCAGAAATTGAAGGCCAAGAAGAAACAGTCTCTTTTTTAATTAAAAGACTTCACTCTGGGGATCAGGCACACGGTTTTCTTCTCCCTCTGCTGGCTAGACTCTCCCGTGAAAGAGAGAAATCCTGGAAAACCTTTCTGAAGCAAAGCTTCAGCCTCTTATCTGAAAACAAAGCACTTTGCTGCTGTAGCTGTTTTGGAGTTACTTTAATTCAGGGTCACCCGCCCTGCTTGGCCTTGAATGCCATTTATGGTCCTTGCATCCCATCAACCAGTTCCAGTTCCAGCTTAACTCCAGCCTCCCTCTATAAAACCAAGATTGCAGCTGGCAGCCTCAGCAGACCGGCTGCTGGGCTCCTACTTGTTCCATGTTTTCAGAAGTCTAGTTTTGAATTAGAAATAATCCAAATCAATTTTCCTCTTTTTGATAGCAACAGATGCTTTTCAATGAAGAGCCAGAGGTGAAGTAGAATAAATGGGCTGATCTGCAAGAAAATACCCATATGCTTGGGGAGGTCCTTTGTTAGAGCCAACCAAATGGGAACAAAACTGTGGATAACTACCATATTTTTCCGACTATAAGATGCACCTTTCCCCTCCCCCCAAAAAGAGGATAAAAATCTGGGTACGTCTTATACTCTGAATGTAGCCCCACACAGCCTCTGAAACAGAGGTTTCAGTGGCTGAAAAAAGCCTCTAAAACAAAGTTTCAGAAAAAAAGCCTCTGAAACAGAGATTTCAGAGGCAGAAAAAAGAGCAAGACCCAGAGCTCACAACCAACGAACCTGTTGCTAAAATTGGGGGTATGCCAGGAGGTTGATCCACCCGCCAATTAGCTTTTTTCTTATTTTCCTCCCCAAAAACTAAGGTGCGTCTTATACTCTGGTGCGTCTTATAGTCTGAAAAATACAGTATCTTAAATCACTGGACATATTGTTGAAAGTACCCAAAAGAAGAGGGAAGAAAGAGAATGATTTGAAGCGGAAGGAAATAATTAAGATCAGCCTCATTAAGATAACACTAAAGAATCTGCACCCTTGGCCTGGCACGGGGATTTCGGGAGCAGAAGCCATCTATCTGCAAGAAATGTTACCTAAGGGAACTCACACCATCAACCTGGATGTCCATCTGGGTGAACTTGTGATTTTGCTTTCATATTCATTGCATGTACATTCAACCAGTTAATCTTTGGAAAACTCAAAATCATAATTCTGTATTTTATTCTCTTACAAGCAAATCAGGAAATCTCTTCATTTGAAGAAAAATAAAAGATATTTTATACCATAACCACCAGCCCTTTTCTTAATCGTCATAATTATCTACTACATAATCCTACAGCCTTATGCTTGATGCTTTCCAGTACAATAAAATATCATCTAAAACTAGGCAATTTAATGAAGACAAAATAAAGGCTTCACCGGATTGTGAGCCAGTCTGGTTCTGGATAGAAGAGTATCGTTTCATGGTCTTAATTTTAAAAACTGGACCCTCATCGAACCCAGCGCCAGGAATGGAAAGCCAGAGGCGTTGCCAGGAAGCACCAAGAGAAGGTTCGGGCAAGAGAAGTCCAAGGCTTCTGCTCCCTGGTCCACGCCCGAGGCCTCCAAACAGGGTGGAGGATCCTGGGGTGCCCTGGCTGCCCATCCCCTGAAGGTCTCTTGGAAGCACCCTGTTGAGTTGCTTAAAAAAAAAAAAGCAAGGGTATTCCAGCAGTTTTCAGAAGGAAATTGATTAAAATTGGTGGGTTGAAAACACTACGAAGACAGGTATGGTCACCTCTGAATGCCATTTTGAAAATTCCTTCCCCCCACCCCACCCCCAATCCCCACTCGCAGAGGGGCCCCCAGGTGGGTCAGAGCAGAGGCCTAACGCAGGGACAGGATTCCCAGCACTCCTCCTGGCAGCTGCATTCAGCCTGGGAACGTCTGGCAAGGCAGCGCGCAACCACTGTTGCGTAACATAGAAATAAAAGAAAGGCCAAAGTCACCCGGGTCTTTCCTTCTGAAAAAAACGTATGCTGAGGGAAGGGGATTATTTTCAGACAGCATCTAGATGCATCATGGCAAGGCTGACCCTGCTTGCCCAAAAGGAGTGGCCCGGTTTCTCCACAAACCAAGCCCTACTTCCAGCCGCCTTGTCTTGAGCCAATGACTTCACCCAAGTTCCTTTCCAGTTGGGTCTGCTGGCCGCCTCTTCCTTCCCCAGAGTCAGCTGGCTCCCCTCTGGCTCTGGAACCCTCTCTGCTAGCTCAGCCATGTTTCCCAGGGTTTGTTTGCCATTTCCTAATTCTGTTTATGTTCCGGGGGGGGGGGGGGGGGGGGCCTGCAAGCATCCCTGAGAAGCTGTCTGGGAAAAGCCAGCCAGGTGTCCCTGTACCTTGTTAAAGTGCTCGATGAGAATCTCCACCACGATGTTCTGGAACTTAATATTCATCATTGCCGCAACCGTGTCCTCTTGTGCACGCATGAGGGTGGGGCCAAAGATCACCCCCATGTTGGAGGGGGACATGAGGTTCTCCCTGCTGTGTTCGCACACACTGTCAGAAGGAGAGAAAACAGAGAGGGGGTTAGCAGAGGGAAGGGCACAAGAGACAGAGAGAAGGCAGAGGGAGAACTCCTTGAAGGACGACCTGGAACTGCCCACTACAAGCTGAAGAGGATGCAAAATCAGGACGAGGGAAGTGCCAGATGCCCAGTCTCCCAGCTGCCCTGGCCAGTTGGCAGAGGATGGAGGTTCTTCTCTGGCCCAGCTGACCTGGAGGGCCCAGGAGAGAACACACACCTCCCGAATCAGCAGGGCCTGGCTGGGTCTTAGAGCAGCACTCAATGTTGTCCAGGGGAAATGAATTCAGCCATTTTAATTTCTTACATATAAATATACGCAAGCAGGAAATATTTTCCACTGCAGTTGAAGCCAACGGGAAGCACAAATATGTACTCAGAGCAAAGGCTCTCTTGCCGTGTCCTGGGAGGCAGCACCGCGACAGCCCTGATACCTGACCACTGAGGGCCCCAACTCACTCTTTCACCGCCTGCTCAGGTAAAAAAAAACAAAGAATTTGAAATGATCTATGTCATTAAAGCGCCACTCATCTGGGGCAGAAAATGTTCCCTCTTATTTGAGAAATTGTAAGTAGCCACATCTCCGTATGTGCGTGCAAAAAAAAGGAAGCAAAATGGCAGTTATAAGCAAATTGAGTGTCAAGAGGAGAGAGAGAGGGGAGCACCATCATTTTCCCTTTTGTGGCCTTTCTGGTCCCCTGTAATTCAAAGCTTCTTTCCAAAAGAAGACTGTCCACAAAATGCTTTGCAAACAAAGCTAGAAAGAGAATCAGAGCAGACAGACAAAGAATTTTATTTCAGTCATTGATCAATAAAAATACAATCAATATAATGAACAACACAAAACTATCCCTGAGCAACAAGAACTACTGACAACCATTTATGGCCAAAGCTGACACATAATGTAGCAAACTATTTTTTTTTTAAATTTATTTTTATTTGACATGTACATCTTTAAAATCTTAGTTATACTTTTACAGCTTTCCAATACCAGCATCTTTGGTAATATTCATTTTATCCTTCGGCCAATTATATACAGATGCATTTTGTTTGTTACATACTTACTCATCTAATTCATATAATCATTACATTATATACATACCTACTACACATTGAATAATGCATTTTCACAATAATTTCTTCTCTTAATGGTTACTATACATTGATTTTAGATTTCTTTTCCAGCCAATTATACCATCTATTCCATGTTTCGTAATAAATCGTTTCCTCTCTGTCTTTGAGTTCCATCGTTAACTTATCTGATTCTGCACAGTCTAGCACCTTTTTTATGATCATCATGTTTGATGGAGCATGTTGTTGTTTCCAATTTTGGGCAAATGAAATTCTGGCGGCAGTGATTATGTGGAGCATGAGGTATTGAATATCTTTACTCATTTTTTTTTATAATCCCCAAAAGAAATAGTTCTGGTTTCATGTCATTTTTTTTGCTCAGTCATTTCCTCCACTTTTTAATTCTTAATCAGTAACCTCTGGCTTTGGGACATGTCCACCACATATGGTAGTATGTCCCTTGTTGATGGTTACATTTCCAACAGTGTGGTGGGTTATTTGGAAACATCTTAGCCAATCTCGCCGGGGGCAAATGCTACCTATAAAACATTTTATAGATATTCTCTTTATAGGCGGCCGACAACGTCATTTTATAATTTGTTCCCCATACTTTTTCTCAATGCTCTAATTCTATATTATATCCAAAATTTTTCACCCAAATTATCATTGTTTCTTTCACCATTTCCTCCTCCATTTTAAATTTGAGAAGACAATGATAAGTTTTGGTAATTATTTTCTCATCAGTCCCTGTTAATATTTTATCCCTTTCTTGTTCATTTTGGAATCCATATAGTTCTAAATCTTTTTTGTATCTTGTTTGGATCTGTAGATAAGGCCACCAATCTATTTTAATTCCTTGTTCTAATAGTTTTTGTTTAGATTTCAAATTCCCTTGTCTGCCCAACAATTCTTTATAAGTTACTATTTTGTTTAAGTCAATTAAATTGGGGTAAACCAAGGCTTCCATTGTTGACACCCATCTGGGAACTTTTGTATAAAAATTCCTTTTAATCTTCAACCAAATTTCTAACAGGGCTTCTCTCACCTGATGTCTCTGGAAGTACTTGTGGGCTTTGTCCTTTCCCTGGCGGATAAAGGCGTGCCAACCCCTCTGTAAATCATGTCCCTCAATCGTTAGTATTCTTCCATTTTTTATCCACTCTTTGAGCCATGATATTACTGCCGCCTGATAGTAGAGTTCCCAATCCCAATGGGAGGCCAAAGACACCTTTAATTCTAGAACCTTGCAGAAGTTTTAGTTTAATTCTGGGCTTTTTTCCCCAACCATATAAATTTAAGAATTATTTTGTTCAGTTTTCCAAAAAAGTTTTCCCCTAATTTTATGGATACCGTTTGAAATAAATATAGGATTTTTGGTAGGATCTTCATCTTTATAGTTGCAATTCTTCCAATCAATGATATTAGTAATTTTGCACAACTCTCTAAGTCTTTCTGAATTTGTTGCAATAATTTTAAATAATTATTTTCCTTTACTGAAGACGTTCTAATGTAGCAAACTTTTGCTGTTTTTAGAGAAATAGTTTTTTTTCTTGATTGTAAACAGATAGTGCAAATAAAAATTATCAGAATGCCCTGGATATTTAAATAGAAGAGAGGAAATCAACTGGTGGAAAATGCCCCCGTGGTACTGGCTGTAGAGAAGAACATGCGCTGTGGTTTCTATGGCACCCATATCACAGGGGCAGCATCGGGTTTCGTGTGGGGTTTTTCTATATTTCCCTTCCAGGACAGCTGGGGGACAACATTAAATCAAGCTAAAAATGAGGTTCTCCTGAATTTGAGAAGCAGAGCATATTTTAGAAAGTTCACCATCTCTCTTGTGACAGATCCGGGCTGGCTACAAAGCCATCTCTGGGCCATTTCTGTCCTGTGCCAAACCAAGCACTTACGAATACACAAAGGGCTGGTTTTGTCCTCGTTTAGTAAACGAGGCTTGCAGGCATGCACACTTGAAGTCTACAGACACATTTCCCCACAAAGTTCACCAAGTTTGGCTTACAAGAATTTCCAATCAAAGCAAAGGGGGGGACAAATGGGCAATTTGCTGTTTACCTTTATGGCAGGATATTGGGAGGGGGGAAACTGACGGTTGAGGAAGAACAGAGCTGTTTGGGACCAGGTTCGTCCTGGTGCACTGGCACCTTCAAGGCCGCTTGCCCTGAGTGTGGAAATTCACCAGGCCAAACACCTCGGAGTTTCCCATAACAACTCAGCAGTGCTGGGTTGGCTACACCCAGACGGACCACACGGGAGGGCTAGGGAAAGCCAGGGGTTTAGTCCTGTACGGGCGCACGGGAATTCCCCTTGACTTTACTGCGATCAGCACCTCTTAGTAAAAGGGTCTTTTCACGTCAATCAAATGAGTTCTACTAAGGGACCAGACCGGGGCCGGTCATGACACATGCAGGCGGGAAGCCAGGTGGAGTCTGAGGGCTGAGGCTTTGTAGCAGATTCGTCAGCCAGTCCAGGCTCAAAGTCAGAGTTGCGAAGTGCACAAGTCAAGGCACACGCAGTGGGGGTTAGTGAGCTACTGTTGCCAACACAGGGCAGGTGCCAGCTGCTCCAGCCCCAGGGTAGTTCACTTAGTGGTGCGAGAGTCCTTCTGTGCCAGCAGTCTCCCAGAGCACCTCGGCTCCACTCTCTTGGCCCAGCCCTCGTGTGGGGAGAGGGTGGTGCTCCCTTCCCCCATCTTCAGAGAGCGACAGCAGTTGTCATGTTGCCATTTACCGTCTTGCCCTGCCTTCTTCGCCTGCTCAGGCAGCGGTTCCTCTGGGGTGCTGGAGTGTGCTGCTTCTAGGATCCCCTCCGACCACAAATCGGACCACGAATCAATTCCCATAGCAAGAATAAGGAAGTGTTTTGCCACGGCTTCTCCTGGAACGCTTCTGCTGATTTCCCTTCCAACTCACAGAGGTAAGGTTTCCTGGTGGTCTCCCACCCAAGCATTAGCCAGTTCTATTTCTGCTTAGCCATTTAATTGGCTCCAGCAGGGGAAGAGAGGCAGTTATAGTGTTGTTGGAAGTGGCAAAGAACTGGAAAATCAGCAGGAGGGGCTCATTTCCTATGGATGTGACATCTGGGGTTTGGGAAACTTCACAGGCTTTTGTGATAGGTGACAAGGCTGTGGCTTTTTCTTGGGTGTGACTGACACGACCCACACATCATTCCCAGCTGGGCATCCTGGAAGATTGTTAGGGGAGGAGAGAAGCTGACAATGCATCTGCATAGTGATGAAGGCTTCTCTTTCTACGCTGGCCTTCAGCTGTTCAGTTACCCTTTTCAGGGGCTTTTTGGTTATGCGTTACTTTGCCCTGGGATTAGGCTCATGACAGAAGAGAGAGGGGAAAAGGGACATCCCAGAATAAAGTGAAGAACTGGTTTGAGTTCAGCCGGGGGACAAAGGAGACGTCCACTCTCCAGGATGCCCCAGCTTGGCTTCTCAATGGACTCAGGGGCTCAATTGCCAGGAGAGTCTCCGGGCCCAACAGCTCAGAGCCGAACAGGCCAAACAGTTTTGGAACAAGGAGACCAAGGGTGAAAGGATCCCTCCAGAGATTGATGGAACCGGAGAGCATCATCCTGGGTTCCAAGATGAAAGTCCACCCTGCCAAAAGCAGTTTCCCCTGCAAAGCAGTCAGCTTTGCACTTTATTTGAACAGAAAATGTTTTTTCTAAAACTAACTTTTCTAAAGAGAGGCTCCCGCACCTTCTCCAGGGTTTGCTAGAATTACAACAACCTCATCTGTTGCAGATGTTTATCACAGGTAGGCTGGGATCGGGCACAGTGTAAAGCTTTCTGAATGATTCCCTGTGCCCACAGGAGCCTTCAGTCTCACACTTACTCCCCACCTTGATGAAAGCAAGAAAGCCACATGATGCAAAGCACAGCCACTCGGTACAACTGAAAATTGGTACCATTTACCAAGAGAAGAGCAACACAAGGCATTGGGAAGGAGCGCCCAATGGAAATCCTGCACGGGCTCCAAAACTAGCTTGCACCGAAGAAATCAGAGCCGCTAACTGCTGAGCGATCACAGAACCCCGGAGGGCGAGGGACGGGGGCCGGACTTCCCTCCCCTTCTAGCAGAAGAGACACGGACAGGCAGAGCCAAAGGAAAGTAGGTCAGAAAAGAAACCCCTCAAAGAAACATTGGCTAAACAGATTGGCAATGTAGTTTTCCAGAAAACGTGTTGTAAAGCTGTCCTGTGGGCAGTTGGAAAATAGCTAGGATTGCATGTAATTTGCTTGGTTTTGGAGGAGCCAACCGCAGGGAGTCAGACCATGAAGATCTTAACCATGATTTACTGCTTAATGTTATGAGAGAACCGAGCCAATTGTGATTCCTTCAAAGGAAGGAATCCTCCTTCAAAAGATTGGTTCCTATCTTTAAAAAGCAGGGGGGGGGGGGGGAACAGATGCAGGAAACTACTGACCAATTAGCCTGACATCAATAGGTGTGAAGATCCTGGAACAGATGAACATCTAGAAACAAGCAAAGATATAACCAGGAGCCAACATGGGTTTGCCAACAACAGATCATGCCAAACAAATCTTATTTCATTCTTTTACAAAGTGACTAAATTAGTGGAAGAGCGAAATGCTGTGGATTTCAGTAAGGTATTTGACAAAGTAGATCCCATCCTACTTCCTAGTAAGTATCTTCCTTAGGCAAGATTTAGGGAGAAATCAATGGTCAGGGCCAACTAAGGATGCAGATTAATTTCGGCTGAGCCTTGGTCTGAAGAGGGTGATTCAGGTCTGTATCTGGTCAGCATCTTGCTGGTGTACAGCAGCTGTTTAGAAATATGTGGGTGCTGTGTAAGGAAGATGAGAACCAGGCATATGCAACCAACCTTCTTGGTTTGGGACTTTTTCTTTTCCAGTGCCAGATAAGTACCTATTCCTTTAAATAAACAGGCATGGGATACTGTAATGTAGAAATCAGCCAGTTTAGTGTAGTGGTTAAGGAACTGGCCTAGAAACTGGGAGGTGCTTTTTCAGGAGGCAACTGGACTTCTTTTTAAGCACCTTTGCGACAACCATGGCCTGAGAATCTCTACAGACTTTTAGCTATGCAATTTGGAATGAACACCCCTGGAATGGGGTGGGAGTAGGAATGGATTTCCAGAGGAAAAATTGCAGACTACAGGAACCATTTGCACCACTCGGGTGACCCTGAGGACACAGACAAGCCTCCAAGGGCTTCAACGACCCTCTGAAAGGACGCAAATGACCAGCTGTCTGCAAGGAGTATAAATCCTTCCATTCCCCATTATTCTGTCAAGAGCTGAAGAAGCTTCTTGGATGAGAAGCAAAACGTCTTCAAAAGAAAACACAAAAAAGTCCAGCTGCCTCTTGAAAAAGCATCTTTGGGAAAAGGAAGACATACGCATGTTAACCCTCCTTGAGTTATTTGTAAAAAATAAAGCTAATAAACCAACAAAATAAAACATTCAAACGGCCTTGGAAAAGGTACTTTACCACCAATAAAGTACTTCCTGCCCCTGTAAACCACCATGCTGCTACCCCCCCCCCCCCCCCCCCCCAGAGTTACATGTTTGCAATATAGGTGCTTGAACCGTGTCTGCACTTACAACCGGTTGCCAAGCGCCCCAGGATCGCCGTTTGCAATCTCCTCTGTCGGCTTCCCAGACAATCAGTGAGGAAAGGAAGCCGGCAGGGAAGGCTGCTGCAGCCTGCCAAGAGGACTCCCTCTCATCTCTGGGGACTGGCTGGAAGAGCTGCCTGCAAAAAATGAAGCTCAGATCCTGACAATTTGAGCACCGTTTCTGGACCCTGCTGAAAGCCCTCCTCCCCCGCAGAGAGGGGAGCTGACCTCCTTTGGCAGGCAGTTCTTTCAGGAAGCCCAGAGATGAGCCGGAGCTGAAATCCCAGCAGGGCGGAGAAGCAGGGCAATAAGGGGAGGAGTGCGAGTGCCTCAGGGGGAGGCCCTGGGAGGCCTGGCACAGGCCTGGCCTCTTTATTGCTCAGGGGCTGAAAATCCTGCTTGGATTTCAACAGGGGCGATTTTCAGTTCCTGAGTAAAAACTCTCAGGGTCTCCATCAACTCCCCCCCCCCCCACAAGGCACCCCACGCTCCTTATCTGGGGTTCTGTCTGCTTAATGACCGCCGCTGGGAGTGCCAGGATTGCAGTAGCTGAGGATTGCATGGCCTAGGCAGCCATGGGATGTCTCACTTAACTGCTTCGCTCAATGACTCAGTTGGGGTTAAAGTTGAATTGTGGTCGAGGACTACATATAAGAAGGTCTTCTAGCTGCTTGGAAATGGCTGGAACCTCAGCGTTGACAACTTAGTATTAGCTGTTTTAAATAGGTAAAAGATGAATATATGCACACTATATCTCTGAGCAACTACAGCTGTTTTTCCTAATAACCCATAGCGCCCTGCTGTCTTTGAGATATATATATATATCCGTGATAGTGAACCTATGGCACGGGTGCCACAGGTGGCACGCGGAGCCATATTGGTGGACACGCGAGTGTTGCCCTAGCAGGGGGAAGTATGAGGGGGTCACGTGCACATGCGCGGGAGGGCGGGGCACATTGAATTATGGATGTGGCACCTGCACCCGTGACCTCCCACCCTCCCCCTGCTTGTGGCACGCAACGGCAAAAAGGTTAGCAGTCACTGATATATATTTTTGCATTTTTCTGTAATTGTATTTCAGATGTACTTAAAAGCAGGGGTGAAATGCTCCCGGTTCGGACCGGATCGCCTGATCCAGTAGCGATGGTGGCGGGTAGCAGAAATCCCTGCGGGCCCCCCACCACCACCATGCCCAGCTGAGCCGCACGATCATCAGAGGCTTTTTTTTAACCTTTAAAAGCATTTTTTCTACCACCTCTTCTGACAAAAAAATGCTTTTAAAAGTTAAAAAAAAAGCCTCTGATGATCGCGTGGCTCAGCTGGGATCGTCAGAGGCTTTTCAAAGCATTTTTTTCTGCAGCCTCTTGGCCGAAGAGGTGGTAAAAAAAATGCTTTGAAAAGTCTCTGGCGATCCCAGCTGAGTTGCCTGATCGGCAGAGGCTTTTCAAAGCATCAGAAAAATTGCTTTGAAAAGTTAAAAAAAAAAGAAAAAAAAGTTGGCCACGCCCACCCAGTCACATTACCCCCCACCACCACCAAGCCACACCCACAGAACCGGCCGTAACAAACTTTAAATTTCGCCCCTGCTTAAAAGGTTTGCCCGTTTGATGCTCTTCTTGGAATGAGACACATCGCTCTACGACCTTACCTGGCCTGCCGTGGGAATCCTAGGCTGTGCTGGCTTACAGTACCCAGCATCCCCAGCCCAGAAGGGTCAGAGCTCAGCAAGGCATGAAGAGCCATGTGGCCCAAGAAGAACTGCCTGCACCCGGGGATGACCAGGCTGCCTGGAATGACTCATCGGGGAAAGAAAGTGAGTCAGGAAGGAGAGCGCAGGCCAAAAAGGGCCCCCCTCTCAGTGTATGAAACACAATCCCACAAAAGGGGAGGGGTCCTCTACAAGTGGTTCCAGGAAAGAGGGGAGGACGGGGAGCCCGGCATGCTGGGGTCCATGAGGGTCGCAAAGGGCCAGACACGACTTAGAACAACAAATTCTACAAATATCACTAGTCCCCCAAATGGAAATGTGCTTTCTTCATCCCCAATTCCAGCGTGCTTTATCTTTCTCCTCTGGAAAACAAAGCATGTCACGCCTGCTCGTTTCTGGAACAGTTACTAAGGACACTCACCACTCAAGCTGCTTGGCCACCATCAGCTCCTACTCCACTTCCCAGGCCCCCCCCCCCCCCCCCCCCAAGCAAATGAGTCCAAAGCTCCAGAGGAACTCTTTGCTCAGGTTTCAGATCAGCCCCCACTTACTGGACCAGGTGCCTGATGAGCAGCTCGGACATCTCTCGGTTCTTCTCAGGAAGTTTATAAACCAGGGCATGAATGGCTCCCAGCCTGTAATCCAGGTTCTCAGACTCTGAGGGTGGAAAAGAAAATAATAATAATAATAATAATAATAATAATAATAATAATAATAATAATCAGGTCCACGGAAGCTTCCTTCCTTGCATGGAGGGCAATTTTATCGGGCTCAGATTAGACTCCTTCCTAACTTGGTATCACCTCTCTTTCTATAAAAACTATAAAAATTACGTAACTGAGCTGAGGTGGCGCAGTGGTTAGAGTGCAGTACTGCAGCTACTTCAGCTGACTGCTAGTTCAGCAGATCAGCGGATCAAATCTCACCGGCTCAAGGTTGACTCAGCCTTCCATCCTTCCGAGGTGGGTAAAATGAGGACTCAGATTGTTGGGGGCAATAGGCTATTGAGTATACCAGAGGTTCCCAATCTTTTTCGGTTCGCGGCTCCCATAGCAATCCGACTTGCAACTGCGCATGCGCACTAGATGTTTCAGAAATGGCGCATCAGCGTTAGACCCAGCGGGCGGAATATTTCGCGGTGCCCTTATGACGATAGCGCGGCTCCCCAGGGAGCCGCGGCTCACACTTTGGGAACCACTAGAGTATACTGTCTTTGGTGTAAACCGCTCAGAGTCCTTGGAGAGTGGGTGGCATAGAAATATGACTAATAATAATAAATAAATAATAAAATAATAACTGGGATGAGGCCCTGTGTCTTGAAAGGGAGTGGTGCTGGAGGAAACGGGGGGATGTGCGTGTATGGGGGGTGGGGGTTTCCTGTAAGACTATATGCCCTGGAGCTATATAGCCTATATCCATGATGGCAAACCTATGGCACAGGTGCCACAGATGTCACGCGGAGCCATATTGGTGGGCACGCGAGTGCAGCTCCGGCACGCATGCGTGTGCCAGCCAGCTGATTTTCGGGCCTTCTGGGCCCACCAGAAGTCAGGAAACACACTTGTTCCAGCCTCCGGAGGGCCTTTGCGGGGGGGGGGGGGAGGGGAGGCCGTTTTTGCCCTCCCCAGGCTCCTAGAAAGGCTTTGGAGCCTGGGGAGAGCAAAAAACAGGCCTACTGGGCCCACTGGGCCATCATGTGCCAAAAGCTGGGTGAGCACGTGGGGGCAGGGTGCATAGAATTATGGATGTGGGCACGTGTGCATGTGACCCCACCGTGCTCCCCCCGCTTTTGGCACGCGATGGCAAAAAGGTTAGCCATCACTGGCCTATAAGATTTAAAAGCCTGGAATTCATTATTTCTTTCATAAATCTCTACGCCACTCATCTTGCTGTACCAGGTAATTTTGGGTGGCTTATAATACAATTAAAATATAGGAATAAAAATACTACAATTAAGATTTAGCAACCATCAAATAACAAGTTAAAACCAAGGGTGGAAGCAGATCCCATCTCTGGCAGTCGGACGTTGCACAGGCTGGGGGCCCCGGCAGGGAAGGTGCTTCTTCTTGACTCCCCCAGCTGAAACTCCAGGGCTGAGGGATCCCAAGAAGACTCCTTTTGCCGGCGCAAGTGGGTTGTTGTTGTTTTTTAAGCGTATGGCACGTGCTAGCCAGGGATCACCGAAGTGGCTGGCTGCCTCTGTGAAAGGAATTTTTTCGGGCGGTGTTATTTTACCCGCGGGATGCTGAATGCTGGTAGCCAATCTGGGGAGGCTCCTTTCCTGTCTCTTCGTGGTTTATTCGCTCACGGGAATCGAGCTGCCGACCTCAGCGGAGCGCAGGCTCAGCATCTTACCACGTGAGCCACCGCAGCCCCCCAAGTGGGGTGAGGCAGTGAATAGATAACCTGGCCCCATGTCGTGAAGGGCTTTAAGGGTGATAATCAACACCTTGAATTGGACCCGGAAGCAAACTGGATTTGAATCTTTTAAAATTAAATTTATTTGCTGCCCATCTCGCTGTCCATCTTGTTTCAAAGCAACTCTGGGTGGTTTACAGCATAAAAAGCATTAACCCCCATTGGGCCATGGGGCCGAACCAGGCCTTCAGGCTCCTACAGAACGGCAGAAGGGTGGGAATCCGTCTCCCCTCGGGGGATGAGACGTTCCAAAGGGCAGGAGCCACAGCAGGGAAGGCTGCTCTCCTGGACTCTGCCAGCTGAGCTTCCTGGAGTGATGGGCCCCACAGTATGGCCCCCCTGCTGGCACAGGTGGAGAAGCCTCTCCCGGTGGGGGGAGATGGTTCCTCAGGTAACATGGGTCTGTGCCACGAAGGGCTTTCAAGGGGATTACCAACACCGTGAATTGCACCTGGAAACAGACTGGCAGCCAGTGCAGCTCGCAGAGCAGTGGCGTAACACGGGCCAAGCGAGGGCCTCACAGAATCGCCCATCCACTCCACTCTGCATCAGTGGGAGTTTCTGAAAGCTCTTCAAGGGTAGCCCCATACAGAGCACATTGGAGTAGTCCAGACAAGAGGTGACTGAGTGCAGGGACTCTGATCCAGGAAATATTCCAACCCAATAAAATGACAAGGCAAACAAAGTAAAATCATCGTCACAAGATGGAGGAGGGGAGGCAGGACTAACAGATTAACAGAGTTGGAAGGGACCTTATAGGTCATCTAGTCCAACCCCCCGCTGAAACAGGAGAGACCCTACACCATTTCTGACAAATGGCAGTCCAATCTTTTCTTGAAAGTCTCATGTGATGAAGTTCCCACAACCTCCGAAGGAAAGCTGTTCCACTGGTTGATTGTTCTCACTGTCAGAAAGTTCCTCCTCATTCCTAGGTTGAATCTCTCCTTGGTCAGTTTCCATCCATTATTCCTTGTCTGGTCTATCTCTTCATCAAACAACCATCTCCTGGGTGAAGCTCCCCCATTGGGCCATGGGGCCGAACCAGGCCTTCGGGCTCTTACGGAAGGTCAGGAGGTGGGAGTCCATCTCACCTCGGGGGATGAGATGTTTCAAAGGGCAGGGACCATGGTGGAGAAGGGTCTCACTGGCCGCTTCATGCAGATGTTAAGAAGGAGTGAAGAGGGCACCAAGCCCCGTGGCGGCCGTAGGCAAGCCCTCTCGCTCCCTATCAACAGTGATTGGGTCCCCCTTGAGGAAAGGAGCGTGTGTCCCCCAGCCACAAACCCTGCAGCTGGCCCAAAAGGGAAGCATGGCTGATGGTACCAAAGGCGGCTGAGAGATCAAGAGAACGAAGATGGCTGCCCCACCCCATCCCCCTCTCGCCAGAGATCACCAACAAGAGCAACCAACGCTGTTTCCGCCCCATCACTTGCCCTGAGCCCTGACTGAAAGGGGTCTAGATGCTTCATCCAGGACCCGCTGAAGCTGCCAGGCAAGCAGCTTTTCTACCACCTTCCCTAAGATGGGAAACTGGACGAAAGTGAGATCAAGCGATGGTTTCTTTAGGGAGGGAGGGGGCATTGCGAGAGGCCGGCAACAGCATCACTTCCCCTCCGGCAGTGGAGACTTGATCGCTGCTTGCACCCATTTGAACAGCTGGAGATGGTTCCCAGGTGAGTTTTAAAAGAAACTCTGGATGGCCCAGCAATGTTTTCACTGCCTCCAGCTCCTCTTTCTCAAGGGGTTCTTGGAACAACAGACAGCAGAGCAAGAGCCTTTCTCCAGAAGGCCCCCAAATGTCCCCCTTGCTTGGGGACAGGAGCAGCATCCAATAGCTGGCCAAAAGAGCACTGATGGCAGGGAGGGGGGCGGGGAGAGAAGGGCCCTTATTCCGAAGGGTTTGGAGTAATGGCTGCTTCCTACCCGTCACCCCAACATTCGTTGCATTATTTTTATTTTATTTATTAAACACATTCATATGCTGCTGCAATTGGAAACAACTCTCAGTGGCATACGAATATAAAGGTAAACATTAAAGACCCAGGCCCCTGTGCCCCAAGAGATCCCCTCTCTTTTCAAGGAGCACAGGGCATCAAACTCCCCAGCTGTGGAGAAAGATCCTCCACAGCCAAAGTGTCAGAGGAAAACTGGGAAATAAAACTCCATAAAAGAGCAACTCCGAGGCGGGAAGCCTTGGGGAGCTCATTAACGCTGAAGCTCAAGCCAAGCAAGACAACATGATTAGCGATTACCGGACTCAACGATTGCAGCCTGGTAATTCAATGCAAATGAAGATGGTCAAAGCGGCTGGGAGATTTCATGGTGCATTATCTGAGCTGCTCTAACAAGGCACAGTACAAGCCATTTATCAATTTGGAAAATAACTCTTGTCAGTCTCCAAGCGTCAGCACATTCATTCTAGAAAAGGCCTCCGTTTTTAAAACTAAAAGTCAAAATGCTCAGGACCGCAATTTCTCCATTTAAGATTCCTCCCGCTGCATGGTTAAAGCAGAGATTGCAAGAAGGACGGGAGGGTAATGGGAAGGCAAGGTAAAATAATCTCGTACATGGGGACTAATTCCAGGACGCAAGAAACCTGGGGAAGAAACCATTCAAGAGTCTCCACTTTAATTAACTGATTAACAAATGAGGGTTAAAAAGACCACCTGCAATTTCCAAGAGTCTTATGTTTATCTCTTAACACTGACCTTTAAGGCACCTTCCTGAAGTCTCTGCCCACCACGGGAAATAACGTTTACAGTTCAGAAACACTCCCTCCCCCTCCCCCCTTGAAATCTGCCTGTGGCTTCAATGAGGAGAGGAAGACACAGCCAAAGCTCAGCCGTCTGGCTCTGCAAGTCCCGTCCCCGTTCCCCCCCCCCCCCCGCCCTGGAGACTTTCCAATTTTGGCCAGTTACTTCCCTCATCAATATTCTGAAACGGACCACTGCCTGCCGCTTTTACTGATTTCACCACTAATTAACCTAGACTGCTATTTTATGTTGGCATTTTAAAGTTTTATTATATATGTTTCCATTTCATTTTTGTCACTGCCTTGAGCACCATTTTGAAGAGAGGCAAGACTCGACACAAGGCACAAAGAAAGAGCGAAAGGCAAAAGAAAGACAATTCATTTTAATGGTAAATTGTGGTTAAGCACTTCGTTTACTTATAGTTCAAACCAAATCCGTTGTTCCCTTATAGAAACTCTCTTGAAATCATGACTTGCACTTAACCGTGATGTAGCATCAATGGCAACCAGACTCCATAGCAACATTGGGGTGGGCCATACGTGCTCCATGCAGAAAACGAAAGGACTCCGCTAATTGTTGTTTATCGGAAAGATTCTACTTGTGCTGACAGCAGGAAAAAGCAACTAGAAAGTTTATGCATCACATTAAGCCATCAAGTAGATGTCTACTTTGGTCCATGTGATGTATAAAGCCAACCATTATGACTTAGCTTTGCACCCACTTGCACCTTCTACCTTTTTTAATGGGCCGTGGCTTGAAAATCCTGGTTTGGCATTTGGTACAAGCAGAGCCATTAACAGGAAAGGCTGTTCCTGCTTTTTGTGAGCTCAAAGTCTCCCGGTGCTATTGAGGAGAGGAGCAGCATGGCATTTGTTCACAGCATCTGACGAAGACCTCACATTCCAGAAATGTATTTTTCTCACCATCAGGAAAACAAACAACAAAATCAGGAAACCCTCCAAAACAGCCTCCTCTGCCCCGCTCTTGGAGACTTACTGGCAGCCAGGACCAATTCTTTGTGAAGCTTGTATGTCATGACAGGTTCAGAGAGGTTCCTGAAAAGAGAAGCAACAGTAACAAAGTCACCACAACCAAGTGCCATTCCACATTGGGAAGAATTCTGGGGAGGGGGGGGGCACTTTAAATCTCAATTTGTTGCAACGAGATTGCTCATCTGGTACCCTTTACGCTCTCATTCCCTATGAGGCCTAGGAAATGATGCCTTACATATATATATTTTTTTAAAGCAGCATCCTCTTTAAATAAGTTGATAGAAGCATCAAACTGGCTTGATAAATGACAGGAGAGAGAATTTGCCCATCTTGTACCAATTTATGCAGCCTCGTACCCAAGCTATTAACAGCACGGCACTTCCTGTATTCCTTCAATTTTGCCAAAGTTTTCACTACTCCGCTATTCTGCTCCCATCACACGCCCAAAGCATGCCAGTTGCTCTTTGCTGATCGCTGCCTCTGACAGCAGCCTCTGGCCTGGCCAAGGTCTGAGGTAGAGGTTCCTCTGCCGTCCCCTGATGTCCTTAGCAGTGGTGAGACCTGTGGGTTTAATTACCTCTCGCCTATCTGAGACCAAAGGGAGAGCTTTGTTTCTATGGCTTTAGTTTTCACCCCACCCTTCGATGGCCTCCTGGGATGAGCAGTGGAAAATGACCCTAAAGGGGCAGAGCTAAGACCCCATACATCCTGGAAACTCTATGAAGGCCCAGTCCCAATCACACCACTGGAGATGATTAAAATTTTATTTTATTTTGCTCCGCTGTTAAAGAAAAAGGACGTGAGGCAGAAAACAAAGCTTCCAGGCTAAATCTGCCCACTGCCAGGAGTTCAATCCTGACCGGCTCAAGGTTGACTCAGTCTCCCATCCCTCTGAGGTCCGTAAAATGAGGACCCAGGTTGTTGTGGGCAATAGGCGGACTCTGTAAATTGCTCAGAGAGGGCTGTAAAGCCCTATGGAGCGGTACGTAAGTCTAAATGCTATTGCTATTTCCCCACCCTCTACAAAGGACAATTGTCCAACGGCAGTTGCAACTCTATTCTCCTCTTGTGCTGCTGGCACTCAACAGTGCCCTTCCTTACAGGAGGAAGACCAGGTAACCAGCATTGTGAATGGAAGGCCACCATTTGCCGGTTTTAGGCCACTCCGGCACAAAGCAGTGGATCCAGATGTCACTGGCTAACTAGGCAGCACCAGGAAAGCATCGTCCACCTGGGCCATGAGATCCATCTAGGATCCGGAACACGGACAGTTATTTGGTAGACGCAAATAAGTTTGGACACTACCTCAGGTAGAACTTCAAGGAGCTAGTAATAGTCTTGATGTCCCAGTCATTGCTCTGGAAATCCACATCCCCGGGGCACTTAGGATCTTGAGAAGGAGGGGGGAAAAGGTAAGTTAGATTAATTATGCATGCATGTATACCTAACATTTAGCTATAGGGAAATACGAGAAATGTTTTTGTAAAATCAACAAGACAAAAGGCAAATCCCAAAGCATTATCCAGGCAGTCCACAACCTGCTGGGAAGTTCCCACCCGAAGGGTACTTACGCCCTATTCGAAGCTCCGGCAATAGTCCCCACTCCCTGAGATCATGTGACCCCCCCCCCACTTGGGGTGCTTGGCAAAGCTGCTGCGAAATGGGGTCAGGTGACTGCAAGGACGCAGCCGATGGCTGTAAATGCTAAATGCTGGAGGGCTCCCGGAAGCTCAGATCCAGGCCCTCGGTACCCCAGGGGTGGCAGTTGCTAAGCAACCTGTCTTAAAGGCCACCTGTCAGCCTAGAATCAAGACAAGGATGGAGTCTAGAGCAGACCCAACAATGACTGAAAACAATGCAGGGCTTTCCAGAAGCTACTATGGCTTTATCTGGAACTATTCTCATTCCATCTTCTTCCCGTTGCTTTCATTTATTTCTCAGTAAATTGCCAAGGATGCTATAGATCACGGGTGTTAAATTCAAGGCCCCTGGGCCTTAGATCTGGCCCGCGGGGTTGCCCTGGAAACAGCAAAGGACCGGCCCACGGTGCCCCTGCCAATGAAAACGGAGCTTGGGAGGGCTGCATATGGCCCTCCCAAGCTCCGTTTTTGCTGGCAGGGGGTTGCAGGAGGCCGTCACAGCCAAAAACAGAGACCGGGAGCCCATTTTCCCTGGTAGAGCGCTTGGGCCACCACAAGTGCCCCCAACACGAGTGGCGTCAAGCTGCCACCCTCTGTCAAACACAACCCTGATGCAGCCCTCAATGAAATAGAGTTTGACACCTCTGCTACAGATGCATTTTGATTCAGAGAAACATCTAACAAAATACCCTATTTCTGATTTTAGCAAATCATTTAAGCCTGATAATTAAGGAGATATGTAGATTATGAAAATAGATACTCAGTTACTGCTCATCAATGCTTTTTCATCAATGTGGGATGCAGACATGGATGAAGGCCAAAAAGTTTAAGCATTGGTTCCATACGCTTCGACGTTTTGATTGATCAGGTGGATGAAACTGAAGGGACGTTTATCAGATTTGCCCTTTTCAGTCCTTACTGAATGATACAAACTGGGTAAAAAGGGGACTTCTGGTTTGGCGTTGCAACGAGATAGTCGGGGAATTAGGGGGGGTCTGATGAGCTCCATGAAAACCCCGGCTGACAAACCGCTGCCGATGGGTCTGTGGACCAGAACCGTCCTGCAGGGACGGGGAAGAAAGAGAGGCACCTCGGATGATCAAGAGGAACAGGCAAGGAGCCTGAGTGGCGTAGGAGGCTAATGCCTCCTACTAAGGCAGCATTTAACATCCAGCTGCCTGCAATTACTGCGAGTTCAATTCTCACCAGGCTCAAGGTTGACTCAGCCTTCCATCCTTTCTAAGGTGGGTAAAATGAGGACCCAGATTGTGGGGGCAATAAACTGACTTTGTATAAAATATACAAAAGTATGAAGGCTATTGCTTAACGCCTTGTAAGCCACCTTGAGTCTCTGGAGAAGGGCGGCATATAAATAATTTTTTTTTAAAAAAAAGTTCCTCGAAGATCGGAGGAACTCTTTCTGACTCGGCGGCGGGGGGCGGCAGCCATGGTGGCTGCCACAAAGCTGGGACAACCGGATCAAGTAATGAGCAGGAGGAAAGGGGAATGGAACGGAGTTTTTCGAAGCCGGGTTAGTGGCAGCCAACCCAGGCTTGTAATGACATTAAGGGAAACATCTTTTAACTACAAGACCCTTAGTGATAAAATAGCGGCTAAGGAGCATGGGGGCAAAGAAGATTTTGAAACATATCTTTAAAGAGACAAAGACCCGATAGAAAATTGAATTAGTTCAATAAAACTAATTGGAAACGTTAAACATTGAGACATGGTCAAAGGATTGCAAAGAGTTTAAATTTGGACTGGACTTTAAAAAAGATTTGATACTTTTAAAATCAAAAAGGAAAAGAGAAGCCAAGTAAGACTGCTATGTAAATGAAACAAAATGGATACGTTAAACAATTGGAAATTGTGAAATTGCAGAGAGACACCTTCTGGAGTAAAAAGTAAAAAGGAACATTGCAATTTGGTTTTTGTTTTGGAAAATCATGAACTTTACAGATAACAACCATGAGAATTTGTGGAGGATGATTTCTTTGTCTGCCGGTGGCTTGACTTTGGGAAAAAAGAAAAAAAGAAAAGGGGAACTACAACAGAACTCTTATAATTGAGATAATATTAACTTAAAAAGAATAAAATGGCACAGGAATTAGAGAAGGTACAAATTGATGTATTTGACTTGGAATGGAAATAAGAAATAAGAAAAATAATTAAAATGATATATGGAGGACAAAATTGGAGGACATTGAAGCTGAAATGAAGTATACGCAAGCAGACAAGAAAATGAAGAAACAAGACACAACAGCTGGAAATAAAGAAGACAAAGTCAACGTGATTAAATAAGAATAAGTAATGTACAAGTGGATAGTAATAATAAAAAGGAGGTTTTTAGAGACGATATTGTGAATAACAATAGTTACAAAGATGATTACACTGGGATTAACAGTGAAAGAATTGGGGAATTTGGGGTAAGATAGAAAAGTCCAGGACTTTGATTTATAAAATAACTATATTGAGATTAATAATGGTTAGCAGAAATGAGAAAAATATGTTACAGATACTTAAAACTAAAATATGGATGGAAGCTATAATATATAAGAAATAGACTATGTTAAAAGAAAATATATCAATGGACATAATGAATTAATGTTTATTAAGATGTTACATGCTATTACTTGAGAATAATTGATGACTATAAAAACTGGGATATTGTTTAAATACCTATAACAATTGCAATAATTTGAATATTTTTAATAACTTTAATATTTTAATATTTTCAATAATTTTGATATTATATTTATCTAAGCAAAAAAGAAAAGAAGATTGAAATAATATAGGACTATGAATTACAAATAAAAATTACTTAAACTGGTTTTTATATAAATGATATGGTTAAAGAGATAGAATTGTGGGAAATAATTGCAAATTGTATTGTAGTTTTATTTGAATTAAGAACTATGTTTCAGTGTTAAATTGCTATAGTTTTGGGACCTAAATTTAGTGAAGTAATAAGGAAATAAAGATTTAATGAGCATTATACAAAGTAATAATAAATGTGGGGAAGTTTTAGAAAGGGAAATAAGATTTTGAAATACAAACATGTGTGACCTGTATTGTTAATTGTGAGGATTTAGGTTAAGAATTGTGAAATGTATTATGCGTTATTAATTGAATTGAGATTTAAAGTGGGTTAATAGAAGGGTAATTGTTTTGATTAAATAAATACGAGTAAACTTTTTATAAGATGGTAATAGGGGAGGACTTCCGGTGGGACTGCGACATCGCCGGACGCTTCTTTTTGAAGCGCCAGCCCAGGGCTTCGTAGAACCGCAAGAACAGCGACTATCGGCTGTCTTGCGGTTTGAAAACTTTCCCCCTGGTATGAGGGGGGAAAGTGAGTAGACGGGTGGGGTAGAGCTCCCTGAGAGTGCCAGATTTTACCCATAATCTGGCGCTCGAAGATGAGAGCTCCCCATTAAGCCTGTCAGTACTCCGGACCCTGGATGTCTCTGCTTTGCAGAGCTAGATGTCGTTACCATCCCAGCAACCAATTTTAAACAAATACTTCTTGAATCAAGCTGGCAGAGCACAAGTTGCACAAATGAAACAGCAAGTATTTTTTTTCCTTTTTTTTTAACTCCAGGGACTTACTTTCTTTAAAAGATTTTCCCTAAGTGGAAAGTGAAAGCAAGATGGCGTTTGAGTTTCAATGGGGTGTGAAGAAGTGAAAGTTAAAAGTAATTATTGACAAGCCCCTGTTTGAAACGTAAAACTCCTTTTTGAAAAGTGGATGAAATAAGAAAGGATGCAATAATAATAATTCAAGCAGCAATACAAATTACAAATTGTAAAGGGTCTTTTTTTTTTCCTTGAAACTCTTTTTTTTCCCTTTTTTTTCTGTCCTTCTGGAAGGGAAGGAAGAAGGGGGGCAAGATGGCTGGTCTTTTTGAAAGCAAAGAAAGCAAAGGAGGGTTAATTAACCCTCAATGGTCTGATTTTGAGGAAGCTTTGAGTTCAATTACCTCTGCTTTATTGAAAAGAATTGATACTATATTTCAAGCTTCTCAAGCTGGAAACAATGAAATACATGGAAATACTGAGTTGCAATCTAGCAGTGGGGGATTGAATGAAGAGTTGGGAGATGTAAAAAAACAACAACAGACCATAGCAGATTTTACTGAGGAGAGAAAGATGAATGCTGAGCAGAATAAGGAGCAAGAAATCTTGGAAATTTTGGTTACACAAATTTTTTTTATGAAACTCAATCTGCATTTAAAGAGCTGTTTCCAGAAGAAGCTACATTTCTGCAAAAATTTTATAATATGCAATCCCAAAAACCGCAAAATTTTACTGGAGTTAAAAAAGGCAGAGGGATCAAAGTTAAGAAGAAAGTTCGTAAAAAGGAAAAGAAGAAAGACTGGAGAAATGGAAAATAACCCTGCTTGATGAGATGATGGTCCTTAAAAAGTATTGTTTAACTGTTTAAAGATTTTGAATTTTTGGAAAAAAAAAAAAAGCAGACAGCAGTTTAATGCCAGTTAACTAAGTGATGAGCGACGATGAGGAGGCAATTTACAGCTGTATTGGAATATTTTGAGAAGAATAAACAGATCACAGCAATGCTGGTGTGTTGGGCTGTGAAATATGCCCTGACTTGAATGATTTGGAATATTTTATTAAGGACTGTAATAAATCTGGATCTAATTGTAATCGCAGTTTTATTGAATATAGTAAATTGGAGTTTCCTGTTTGATGGTAATAAATATAAGGCAAAAGGACTATGGACCTAGAGCAAGTGCAGGTGATCTGGTGGTTTCCCTAATACGTCTGATGAATTTACTAATCTAATTTTTGACTGGATTTGATGGATACTATTTCAAATATAATTATAAAGTCACTCGGGGGGGGGGTTTATAAAGAAGCAATTTTTTATTTAGGTGGGTAGACGCAAATGAAGATATTCTATATGCTGTTGGAAGATGTGAAGACAAGAAGATTAGCAACTGGTTTAATCTAGTAGGAAGAATTTAAATGTTTGATATACTTATTAAATGACGTTTTATCTGTATTGATAAATTAATTAGAGGTTTGATGGTTATATTTTTTTTGAATTAAAAAATTTATTATTTTTTTTTATTAAGTGTTTTAACTATAATTGGACCTTGATGGTTTAAAAGTGGAGGACGGAAGACTTTATATAGTATTTTATTTTAAATTTGGGTTTTTTTGAATGAGGGTTTCTTTTTGTTGTTGTTGGGTTTTTTTCTTTGTTTTAAATGAAAGAAGTTATAAAATATCTTGTTAAATTGTATAGACTTAATAATTTGTTAAGTATTAATTAGCTATATTGAGTAATGATAGGTTTGATTAGGTAATACTTGTTTTATTAACTGCTGTAATTATAAATGGAGATTAATTCTATTGAATTAGATGGAATAAGAAGAAAGAAGACTTGCTTTCCTTTTATCTACTTGTTTAATGATTATGATTATGATAAGTGTGAAATGGAGTTTAATTTAGAGAATTTGAGCTGTATTTTATCTTGTATTTGCTCTGGGAAGTCGGGGGGGTGGTTGGGGAGGGGGGAGAAAATGTATGTAAAACTTTTAAAACTTTTTCAATAAAAAAAAAGATGGTAATAGGGGAGATAGGTGATTTAAGATTAAGTATTGTTAATAGTGAGAATTTAGGGTAAGAATTGTGAAATGTACTATGAGGTATTAATTGAATTAAGATTTAAGGGGGTAAATAGAAAGGTAACTGTTGTGATTAAGTAAATTTGAGTAATTTTTTAAAAAGATAGTATTAGTTGAGATAGGTGATTTAAGATTAAGGAATAAGCATTATGGCAAAATAGAAAATATAAAATCTTGTTAAAGATGATAAAAAATTGTATAAATTGATGACCGGATCAGGGCTCTGTTCCAAAAAGATGTAATTTGCGTGTTGAGAAAAATAAAAAATGTAAAAAAAAACTTTTTTGCAAAAAAAAACAACAAACCTGGGTAAAAAGGTAGCCCCCTAGACCAGCAGTTCTCAAAGGGTGCTCATGAAATCAAATAAATGCATATTTTAAAACGTCTCAGTTTTATTTTCTAATACAGGAAAGATTTACCCACATAAACCAGAGCTCATTAGGGTCCTCAGCCATTTTTAAAAATGTAAAAGGGTCCTGAGATCAAGATGTTTTATCTGCCTTAGATGACTGAAATAAAATCCAAAATGACATTGGTAAATTCTAGGGAAAAGGAATGAATGAAAGTGAGCAGAGGATTAGAAATGTGGTCTCCGTCTTATTAAGTCCCAAGAGAGACTGGAAGAACCACGAGCCAAAATCCAGTCGGCCGGCCGGCCTCTCGCTGGCGTTGCCTCCAGGAGAGGCAGGGATGCCTTGCTCCAGCCTGTCCCCTCACTGACCCAAAGGGATGGAAGCCGCTGGAAGTCTCTCTTGGGGAGGCCGGAGCAGAAGAGGACCGGCCCCCTTTCTATCCTGGCCATGCAGGGACCTCTTCTGCAGAATCTGAAACCAAACACGTCCCCACTGGATGCTGGCTCCTTCCAACAGATCTCTATCTTTCCTGAGGGGAAGGAGACATTCAAATGGCACTTACAATGTTTAACTTTACCGGTTGTGACCCTTTCATTTACTGAACTTCCAATGTCTCTGAAGCCCTTCCTGGAACACACACTGAGTCTCCATTTCCCCTCTTGGTATTGTTACAACTGAACCTGCCTTCAAGTTATTCATTCTTCTTTATGACGGACCCATAATTTACTAATGACTTTAATGACTGCTAACCCCCACCCCCCCAAGAGCAGAGACTCTCTCCTTTATCCTCATCCCTTCCTTTTTAACCAGGAAGGAAATCTATCTTTTTTTTCTTTTTTACTCCTCTGGCAATATTTCTGCTTTTGTTGCCTGCTCAACTGTCTACAGCCTTTCATCATTTTTACTGGCTTTCCCCTCACTCCCAGAAATCTAACTCCAGCCCTTCTCCAAGCCTGAGCAGCTGTGATTGCTAGCTGCAATTTTTCACATTTATATACTTGTCAAATCAACCATCAGTTTTTTCCAGCTATTTAATCTTCACCAAACTCTCTTCTCCAAAACTGTTTTTGTTCCCTCTCTGTGCTTGTATTTCTACTTCTCTTGCCCCAGATTGTAAATCTCCATATTAAGTCTAAAAAAACGCAAGTCCTGAGGATTTACTTTCATTGGGCAAATTGTTCTGGTGGTACTAGCAAGTATCAGTGATAGTTCACAATTGCAGCTGAATCACCAAATTGAGTGGAAAGTTGGAAGGTTTGCATTTACATATTTCAAATTTTCCATCAGCTTCTGCAAAATTCAAAGCTAATCAATGTATTTTTACAAATGCAAATCTTCACTCTTTTATGCAGAGCCTAATTCTCCAGGGCAAGCACTGAGAGGTTCAACATTGGCAGGGAAGCGGGATGGCAGAGTTGCAGATCTATCCGTGCTCTCCTTCCCTCCCTTTCTCTGCAAGTTAAATCGTGATGTTAGTCGGGTAATGAAACATCTACAGCACGGGTCTCCAACCTTGGCAACTTTAAGCCTGGAGGACTTCAACTCCCAGAATTCCCAGCCAGCTTTGCCAAGGTTGGAGACCCCTGATCTACAAGAAGCAACGAAGGGCTCCTGGAGTTCAACCCTGAGCTCTGCCTATTCTCTTCTCTTGAAACTGGTTCCTGTCCACAAGTTTGTGAGCCTGTTCAAGGGGGCAAAATGTGTCCTGCAGATGTTATATCCAACTGCAAACACCGCCGCATTAGACTGCACCCCTTTCCAGTAATGTCCGCCATCGAAGTGTGGTGGAAAGGTAGCTCTTGAAGGGCCCAATCCTGTCAGTGCCTCAAAATCCCTCCCAAATGTTGCTGGATGACGTGGACCGAAACCTCCAGAGCGCCTCAGCTTGGATGGTCCCCCAGTGGCACGCGGGTAGCCACAACCGGGACCCGAACTTTCATTAGTAAGCGAGGATATGGTTAAGTGAGTCGTGCCCCATTTTATGACTGGTTGCTAAGCAAATTGCTATGAATCGTGCAGTCATTAAGTGACTCTGGCTTTTCCCATTGATTGTGCTGATCGCAAGCCGGCTGGGAAGGTGGCAACTGACGACCCCGGGACATTGCCCCCCTCATAAGCACCCAGGCCAATTGCCAAGCACCCAGATTTTGAGGCTGCTGCAACGGTCACGTGTGTGACGACCAGTCATGAGTCACTTCCTTCCACTGTAACTTCAAGTTGTAAGTCAAGGAGCGCCTATTTGCAGTAAAACTCCACCAGGTCTGTCCTCTCTCCCTGCTTCCCTCCCCAAGTCTAGTTTTCTATGATGTGGAAAACAGTGTGCTAATAAAAGCCATTCTACCATAAATATTATGTTAAAGAGGAGCCTGAGTGGCGTAGGAGGCTAATGCCTCCTACTAAGGCAGCATTTAACATCCAGCTGTCTGCAATTACTGCGAGTTCAATTCTCACCGGGCTCAAGGTTGACTCAGCCTTCCATCCTTTCTAAGGTAGGTAAAATGAGGACCCAGTTTGTGGGGGCAATAAGCTGACTTTGTATAAAATATACAAAAGTATGAAGGCTATTGCTTAACGCATTGTAAGCCGCCCTGAGTCTCCGGAGAAGGGCGGCATATAAATAAAAGTAAAAAAAAAAATTAATTCCCATGAAAAAGATGATCACAGATAATTCAGCAAATGAAAAAAGAGGAAGCAGTGAAATGCTGAGGCAGATTTCAGAATGAAGGAGAGTGGCAATTCCTTTCAGGCAATTCCTTCTGATCGAGTCCTGCTTCTTACCAAAGAAGGCATTCAAGAGCTTCTGGACTTGGATGTTGCTCCCAACGGTGCGATAGATCCCTTCCGTGGCGATTCCTGAACGGGAAGAAAAAACAAGAAACCACTCAAATAATTCATCCTAGCAAAACAAAGATCTTTATTAGGATTTGAGGAAGCTCACTAGTGCCACCTTATGCCATCATTAAGGGGGGAAATCATTTTTCAAAGGCGTTTTGTACTCTGGTACAATAATTTAAAACGGAAAAGAATCCAGAGACCGCAGTCCTCTTTAAAATGATTTATTAGAACACAGTAATTCTCAAAAAAGGCTTCGGGGTAAATTGCCTGCAGATGTGCTCAGGCAGGTAGGACAGCCATGTGGAGAAGTCAAAGTGGGGATTCTCCCACTCCAGGCAGTTGCACATCTGAGGGAAAATGGCTCCCAGCACTTCCAAAGCAGCCCGCAGCCTCTCCTCCCTTGCAGACAGTTACTATCTGAAGTAATTAGCCATAGCCCCAAAATTTAAGAGCCACAAACCCTTCCAGAATCCTTCATAGGACTCTTTTGTGGCAGGAAAGTCCGTCCTTCGTGGCTGATGACCCTCATCCACATGGGGGTCTCAGCATGCATGAAGGCTGCCATGAGATGTGCATGGCGGCACCAAACACAATCTATGCTGCCTTCTAACTGCATGTCCCCAGAATATTCCAGCCAAAGAATTTACAAGGATCCTCAAAGAAAACAATGACAACATCTAAAGCAAACTGATACTGCTGAAGTTCTTGCCTTCATTTTGTTCCATTGTTGGCCACTTGTTTAGGTTTTCTGCCAGAAACACTCTACTGTCTGGGATTTTGAGTGTTGTCTGAAGAACGGAGCTAAGCAGAACCCATTTATTTCTGTGGCACTTTTATGACACAGCTTCTCAAAGCCAGAAACAGGAGACTCGCCCATTCCTTCTGCTTTTTTTTATTGTTCCATTCTGGAATATTAGCCATCCTGAATTTTCCTCTGAGCAATTCAGAAGTATATTTAATTCCCTTCCCAGTTCTTTTGAAATTGTATAAAATGTCATCCTTATAGCAGTTTTCCACTCTTATTTATAGCAGGTGTCAAATATTTACTTTATTTTAATGCTTCTAAAATTGCATGTCATCTTTTCAACTGCTGTTTACAAGGGGTAACAAAAATGTGTGTCTCCACTAATTGCCTCTTGCTTTTGACATGTTGGCTTAAGTTAGTGATTTAAGAATAAAGTTAAGACTACTTTAGGGTGTAACTTGCAAACGCCGCAACACTGTCCTGGAACCAAAGAATTCCTCAGATCCCACCCACTCAAATTAGAGAAATTGTCTTTGGGAGCATAAAATTATCACTTCAGACCTCTACCTCCCTTCAGGCTCCCTCACTGCCCTTTCTGAAGATGTATCCTGCCCACCAAAAGCCTCCATCAGAATAACCTGAGGAAAGGCAGGACAGGAGAAGGTTGGGCTCCAAAAGAGGCCAAACGTCTTTGTAGCTTTTTGCCACGTCTTCCACAGGTTGTTCTTGGGGGGGGGGGGGGGGGGGGGGGGGGGGGGGGGGTTTGTCCTTAGAAAAGCGAGTTGATTGGCCTCAAACAGCGTTTCTCAACTCCAGCAACTTTAAAAGGCCGTTTAGACTATTTTCCCCCCAACTTTAACAATTTTGTGTGGACATCTGGGAGAATTAAAAATACTATAAAAATAAATATATAAACAAATAGATATAAAAATAAAGAATTTAAAAAACTTAAAATATAAATATATTTAATATATAAATATATAAATATATATTTTAATTTAAAATATATATTTTCTGGGAGAAGAAAAAATACACGAGCACATAACAGATGCAAACCTAAAGTGAACCGTTCCAAACCCAATTGCAGAAAATATGACTTCAGCAACTGAGTGGTCAATGCCTGGAATGCACTACCTGACTCTGTGGTTTCATCCCAAAGCCCCCAAAACTTTAACCTTAGTCTGTGTACTGTGGACCTCACCCCATCCTTTAGAGGTCTGTGTGCATAAGAGCACCAGCGTGCCTTCCATCCCTGTCCTAATGTTCCCTTTAATTGTATTCATTTTATGTATTCAATTCATGCTTATACCTATATATATTATCTAATATGCACTCAACAAAATAAAAAAAAAACTGGGAGTTGGAATCTAGAGATCTTAAAGCTGTCAAGGTTGGGGGGAATGACCTAAACAGTCTTTTAAAGCTGGGGGCAGAAAGGAGGTAAAGAGGAATTTCTCTTTTGCTTCCCCTGTGGAAAGATGCAACTACAAGAGACAAATCGGGGATGCTCGATCCTTTAAGGACTGCCCAGCCAGACGTGCCTCCCCACCACTGAACTCCAGTGTCTCGCTCTCGTTTAATCCAACGGGCCATGTGCCATCCTTACCATTTGTCTCTACTGCATTGATGCATTTCCGGACAAATCTGAAGCCGATCTCGTTCAGTTCCACTGTTGCAAAAAAACGAAACAAAAGGCAGAAAAAAATTATCCCTCGGCAACCTCCAGAAAGGCAAGTAAGAACATGTTTATTTTGCTCCCCCTGAAGATGCGATGCTGCTTTTATGCAGCCAGCATCTGCTGGCACATGCAGGCAAGAAAGGCTCCCGTTCCTTCCGACTGAGGGTGAAACTATGGAGCAGCTGATGAGGCATGAACAGTAAGGTCAGCTCAAGCGGCAAGAGGCCCCGGGTTTAATCCTGCCCTCCTCCAGGTATGGCCAGGCCCAAATCTGTGGGATGTTAAAAAACTGCTGCCAGTCAGAGCAAGCAACGTAAAGCATGCTGGGATAAGAACCCGACTTATTCTAAGTCCTGGTGGTTATGCAAGGAGAAAGCAGGCGATCCCGGATTCCACGAGATAAAATGGCTTTTTGGAACTTCAAACCCAGCCCTGCTCTGCAAATGCGGTTGGATAAGAAATGAACCAAATTCAGTACAGCAGTCAGGGAAGCCTGCACTGTATTTGGACCTCCATGATTAGATTTAAGGTACAATTATTTTATACCAGCCTTTTATGGTATAAAGTGGTACGTCCACAGGTGTTGAACTCCAATTCTTGTAAGTCCTTAACTATGTGGACTGGGGAGGAGGTGGGCAGAAGACTGGAGAACTGGAGGCACCTCCTGCAGGTAGGGAGGGGGCAGGTAGGACCATGAGAATTCAGAAAAACTACTTTTTGCCCATAAAGCCCCATCCTAACTGAAGTTAGTTTGGACCCAGTGTATCACATGCAGGCATACAGATGCTAATTAAAATATCCCTAAGAGGCTATTAATGATGTTGGATGACAGGGTTAGCAGACTGGGGCTAAATCACGGGTTGGACATGCCTGTTCTAGAGGGCACCAAAGACCTCAGATGGCTTTGTGCCCTCTCCTGCCCACCCTCATTTGGTGGCCATAATGAACATTTCTAATTAACTATTCCTTAATTTTTTTTTTGTTTTTATTTTAAAAACATTTTTTTAAGCTTAATCCATGCAGGCACGGATCCTGCAGGAAGAAAGGAGCTGGGCACATCCATGCTGCACTCTTACCACCTCCTTGCATTTTACTACTCCAAGTCCCATTTGTGGAGAAAGGGGAATGGCTTCCTGGGACCGAGAACGGCTGGATTTGAAACTTCAAGTTAAAAAGAGCAACTGCCACCCTTCCTCTTTTCTAAGGCTACCCTGCAGCCAAGTAATGGCTGACGTTTTCAAAAACAACAGCAAGTCTAACAGGGGAACTGTACCGCTCTCGTCAAAAAGCTACTAAGCTGCTGAAGAAAACCCAAAGGTATCTGTAGCTAAAACTTGGAAATGGTGCAAGGCAAGTTACCCTTTCAGAAAACCAAGACTGTGAATTGCCTGCAGTTGGATAGATTCTGGAAGCCTATTCAAAAAGTTGACACTGAAGTCTGAGCAATACTGAAGAACATGAAAGGAAGATCCTTCCCAAAACAAAATGCAAGACTTTTTTTTTTAAAAAGGAGGTTCATTGACTTGAACCTTTTAAATTTCCTAACCCTAGCAAGTTGCTGATCATTCCTATTTTAAAGCCGGATTACAAAACCTGGACATGCCACCAGCAGGGGGCAGAAGGGGGCTCCCTCTGAAACAGAGCAACTCCCTTTGGCATCCCCGATGCTGGGAAAAGTCACATACTCACTTTCTTCCTGCTTGGTGATGGGACTGTGGTAGATCTAAAAAAGCAAAGGGGAGAGGAGGGGAGGGGAGGGGGGGTCAATAAGGAAGGGTCAATTAAAAGCATGACAGGACAAAGGAATTGGGGGGAAGGGAGAGAGAGAGACAAAGAAACAGAGAGAACATCATTTGAAAATAAGCACTTGGTTAATTTTCATCTTTGCAGTCTTTGCCAAGATGCACATTACAGTGAAAGACTTTAAATGCTTAAAATGGAAAAAAAGGCACCCTGGACGTGTGTGTGAGTGTGTGTTTCTAATTTGCTAAAAACAGTATTGGGAAGGGCCTGTTCCTAATATGAATTGACACAGCTCTTGTCTTCCAAATTCTGGCTGTCTAGCCTAGTGTGGAGGGACATCCTACTGCTACCTGTCAATGCTACGGCTCCCATTTCATCCACCATTTCATGCCTTCCATTCCATTCCTCCCTCTGCAGCCCTCTCCGTGCGGCTGCTCCAGCCTCCCCTGCCCAGGCACAGGGCACCCCAGATGAAGCACCATCGCTCCCCAAAGCTGTGCTTGCTTCTGGCAACAGCAACGCAGCTGGGCAGCTCCATACAGAAGCAAAGGCTTCTCCTCCTGTCCTGCGAGTGGGACTGCTGCTCCCCACCATCCCTGGCAGCATCTACCATCCTCTCTTCCACAGCAGGGTGAGCTACGCCGAGGAACCCCCCAGGCCCACCCCCAGGCCTTCGCCTACTCCAAAACATCTGGAGGACACAAAACTGCAACAGGGAAAAGTAATTGTTGGGTGGATGATGAATAAGGTATATAAACCCTCATTAAAGAGCCGTGGTGGCGCACTGGTTAGAATGCAGGAATAGAACAGAATAGAATAGAACAGAATAGAATAGAATAGAATAGAATAGAATAGAATAGAATAGAATAGAATAGAATAGAATAGAATAGAATAGAATAGAATAGAATAGAATAGAATAGAATAGAATAGAACAGGGGAGGG